>OU343220.1:78043320-78062340 GCA_910596185.1 Chrysanthemum makinoi
AAAAATTTCAAACCTTTTGTGATTTGTGATCCCAATTGATTTAAACTATTTAGGAAAATTTGGGGAAAGACGTGGCCTGATTTACTTTTGAAAAATGACAGATAAGGAACAGTTTTAGACATTAAATATTGTTAGTGTCAGGTATGATTGTTTTAAGAGATCTTTAAGGTAAAATAAAACAATTTCACAATCAAACAAGAACAGAAAAAATTTTATTTTGAAAGATCTTTGAGTTTTAAAGAAAATCATACCATGACATAACATTAAATCTTTAGATCACCACATATCGTTTGAAAATATTTAATTTGAAATCACTCTCCCCCTCAATCCATGACATTAGTCGTTGATTGAGTGACTTTAGTTTAAAATGAAGTCCGGTTGATTTCCAAAATTTTGAGTTCAATTTATTTTCAAAAACAATATTTTTCCATTTTCAAAAACACTATATTCAAAATTGTTTTTAAGAAAATAGTATCATCAATATACCTGCACAAAGATCGTTAGGTGGTTAAAAGTTTGCTTTTATTATTGTTCTTTGAAGGTTGGAAAAACCGTCAGCAGATGCAGTGAGACCTCTAACGTTGCATTTGTTATGCCGACTCTTCATAGAGGTCCAATTAAGCTCCGTTTCTTCATTTGTAAGAAAACCGTCTGCTGATGCAGTGAGACCTCTGACGTTGCATTTGTTATGCCAACTCTCCATAGAGGTCCAATTAAGCTCCGTTTCTTCATTTGTCGACCCAAGAAATAGTTACTGTTAGGTCACAAGGTTTACCACACAAGCTTAATAGAAAGATAGAGAGGCGATTGAACAAGATATCACACACACACACGAGATAATATGACCGGTTATGCGTAGAGTGTTTGTGAAAGAAATAACTTGAACAACCAACCTTCAAATGAAGGTTTACAAGGGTATTTATAGGAGGGAAGCTAGGGCAACACTCCTAGTTCCCTTCCTATCCTTATTGGGCTAGGCCTAGGCTTATGGGCCTTCTACATAAGCCTAAGGCTAATAACAAACATAAAGGCCATAATAAGCTAACTATTACATATGAGTAACTAACACTTGAATAAGGTTTAGGAGTGATTCCAACAATCTCCCCTCAAGTGTTATTACATATGAGTAACCAACACTCAAGCGTTGGTGATGAAAACGGTGAAGGCGTTGATGTAATAGTAGCTTTGACGTCTTCTGACATTCTTCTTTCTTGTAAGAAGAATTGTCTTGATTTAAACAATCTCCCCAGTGTAGAGAGATAGTTTACTTTGAACGGTTATGCTTTGACGTCATCTTTAACTTTGTTCTTTGATCATTGTTCTTTGTGGTGAAAGTGATAGTATGTTGTTGTTGTCTGCATCAAGTTTGCCTCAGGTCTGCTTCATTTCTGCTACATGTCTCCACGTCGTTCTTCAACATGCTCACACGCTCTTTGACGTTGGAATTCAGTACTGATGGAGTTCTTTAAGTCTTTAACTTTGTAGATTCTCTGTATTGACGAAGAATCATTCTGATTGTTGTGTTGCTTTAGGATAGAACTTCCATTAGTGATGATGTTGGCGTGAGCATGAGAAGAATCTGCACGATCATTCCGCTCCAGAGCTTCCATAAGAAGAAAACATTAAACGGTTAGTAATAAGCGGATTCCGGCACTTACAAGTTTGAACTTCGAGAGTGTTAACAGCATAGTGTGAAAACACAACTCTAATTCTTACAAAGGCCGTTCCTGAATCGGAGTCCCACAAGTGAGATAACACGATGTACCGAAGTACACCTACGATTCAGATGAGTCGCTGAGGTACACCGAAGCATCACCCCACGACTGTAGACCGTTTGAGACCACTAAGCGCAATCCACGGGGAGTTGCCGAAGCGACCTGCTGTCAGGGTTGTTTGATGTTGACCCTGGCAGGAGTTTCCATTCAATCACTGAGGATCACAAATGTGAACCTCTCATAAATGTTCTCGACAGATTGCTAAGATCTGTGAAGGACTCGATATGAACCACTGATAACCTTATTGTAGATCATCAAGTGATTAAATGTCAAGTGTACCTAAGAGATCTTTTGATGAATCTCGTGGCTCTAGACTCAATAGTGCGTTTTGGTTTTCCTGAGCGGAGACTAGGGAGAGGGTCTCCTTCTTCAATACCAGCAATCTCTAAGAGAAAGCCGATAGTTTACGTAGGGTTCCCTGTGAGAATGAAACAAGCTTCTGTTAAGAGAAACTTGAGTGGATAAGAAGGTTTAGTGCATGCGTCACTGGGTCCATGACGACTTTTAATCTTCAATACCGGCGTCACTAAGTGACAACCAGTAGCATATGAATTGAACCCGGTGTCTGCCCTAAGTTGAATAATCTGGAGGGCTATTTCTTTTCACCCTTTTCTTTGCATTTCTTTTTAATTCTTCAACTCCTTCTTTCTCCGATTCTCATTTTCTCCTTTTTACAATCATACCTAAGGACTTCTAAATACTAACTATTTGTGGTGTCCTTGGGTAGATCCATCCGGCTCTGGCGGATCATAGGACGGTTATTCCTAACCTTAGTCACCTTATAACTCCATGACTAACCTATGTTGCCATAAAACCACTGATATGAAAAATCTCTCACAGTGTTTATGAATGAAAAACATTTTAGTATCACTGTTGAGATAAGATTTTGCATAAATACTCCCCCTCCACATGTGCTTAAGTGTTTTAACGGTTAAAATGCACAGTGAGGAAAGAGCGCGCACATTTTGAATTGATTAACTCAAGATAGACATTTCCCCCGCGAGACACGGTTACGTGGCATAGTTAAAGAGTTGCATTGTCAGCTTTTAGGTGACAACTAGCTCTAATAACTACCTTGAAGGTGTAGACAATCCTCGAAAGGTCGTCAAACCCGTCAGAGTTCATGTTTATCAAGAGTTTCTCGAATGGTACATTCTACTCAGACAAGTCCTTTGCGAGACACGTTTACATCACTAGCGAACTAGCTTGAAATTATTACCCGTCGGACAAGTCTTTTCGAGTTACTAACAGTTAAGCATCGTCAATTCTTTGGTTAAGTCTGAAGCACACAGATTCATTTGCATTTTACACAACATATTTCTTATCACATTTTCTCCCCCTCAAAAATGGCATATTAAAGTGTTATTTTTGAAACGTTTGAGAATAAATATGACCATTTCGAGTGTTGCGGGAAGAATGACCACTGAGAACAATTTTGAACAAAGTTTTGATTCAAGTACTCCCCCTCAACGAGTGATATAAACGGTTGAGGTTTTGAAAATCATAAGGGAAAGTACTTGTTCTTTTGAGCAAAACCTTGAAAAGTGAAAGGTTTGATAGGTTTTACTCAAAAGTAAGAAGCTTTCGCTCCTTTTCTAAGGATTGTGGCACTGAAGCGTACCACAGGGTCCTTTATTTACAAGTACGGGTTGTACACTGTAATGTGTGCACAAGCCATTGACATAATTAATCAAACATCCAAAATGATATGAAGAAAACAATTCAAGGGGTACCAGGAAGTGCAGTGATGTTCCCAGGAGTGTGCACAGGGCGTTGAAATCCGGTTATGTTTCTCCTGGGTCGACCACCGACATAACTCTCCAATCGTCTGAGCTGATCCCTTCGAAACAACCGTTCATCAATCATTGTGATGATCCGTCTCACATCCCTCCTTTCCTGAGAATTCCAGCGCTTAGGAGACCCAATTTTCTGGCGTATATCCTTCAACCTGTATGCCAATCCATCCCTAACCAGCTTCAAAGTATGATCCCCGAACTTGTGGAGTTCGCTACACGCCATTAAGCAGTTTCTTTGAAGTTCACTACGGTAAAGAGTAAGCGTTGGAGGAGTGAAGTTGACACGCGTCTGATAAGATTCAACGGCAATCTGGAGGTCTTCAACACGTTCTTTTATGACTATGCGTCTGATGAAGATGAGCAGTGACTTGATGAATTCTCGTTGAATTTCGGTTGAAAATTGTCTCATTCGACCCTGTACTTTGGCAAGGTACATGTCTTCTATGTCGTTGAGAGACAAATTCTCAAAGTCAGCTTCACAGAATGCATACTCCCTTTCATCCTGTCTTTTGACTACAATCTTCTTAAGAAAGGTGTAGTCCCATTTGAATGAAAGACCAACATGTTGATGGCAATGATATCTTTAGTACTAAACACTGCATGTTGAGACTTCTGAACCTGACAGCTTCTGTAGTAGATTCGTCGGCGTTCTAGCCAGTGATGAATCCCATACAATGCATCTCGGTCATATGCTTCCACTGTGTTGGAGAACAAGTGATTGGCACGTTCCTCAATGGCAATGCAGTTGGAGTAGATAGCTGCAGGGAATGGAAGTGTCAAGGATGTAGCATATTTCCATGAACCATCGCCACCATGGAGAAGAAATTCCAGGTCTTTGTTGAAGAAATATCTGAAGGGAATCCTTGGTTCATCTGGTTGGCCAATGGTCGGTAAGGGTTTGGTCCAATCGGTGTAATATGGAGGGTTGTCCCTTTTGTGAAGTCAATGTTTGCTTCCGGGTTGAGCCAATCCATGTTGTTAGACATGGCTCTAGCAATGTTCTCAAGGTGATATTCAACCTCGATGGCACTTTCGGAGCTGTCTTTTAGAAGTTGAAACGCTTCATTCTTGATTCGTCTCAATTCCGATTTCGTCATTTTCTTCACATGGAACTTTTCTTGCAAGATTTTTGCATGCTCCAATGTAGAACCTTCGACCAGATCTTGACCTTCATCAGGGTAGGGAGTTTGATTGACAAGTGTAGAGAACCATGCAAAGTCTTCGGTTTTATCGTCATGTAGCCATGATACGACTCGGGCAACTGAGTCGTCTTCTTCTTCTTTTTAGAGGGCCTTGATGATGATTCTGGTTTCTTCACTTGTTTGGGAGAGGTGGGTTGTTGTAGGGGCTCAAGGACCTCTTCATCGTCACCACCCGTATAATCAAAGTGATCATCGGTTTTCTGAGTCGGGGGTGGTAACTCGTAATCGTCCTGAGGTTTATCAGTAGAAGAGCGAGGAGGAGATGTTTGTTGAAGATTCAGTAGGTGCATCATAGAAGATTCACCAGACTGCTTCTGACGTTTAGGTGCAGAATCTTTATCCTTATCCTTGTCTTCATCGTCTCTAGGACGTTTCGACTTTTCAGCTTCGAATCTACAAGCCTCTTGAAGTTGGTAGTCCAGCAATGCTTGAAACAGCTTTCCTTCATCAGAGGTAAATGTCCCAGATTGTGCAGACATTTGTGTAACAAGCTTGGCCACCAATTCATTAATCGAGAAAACTACCGGATCGGTTGGATTGATTGTTACGGTTAAGGGCGTCGATCAAATAGTTTGCTTGGCGATCTGCATAAGATTTGGATAAAGTTGTTTGGTGAACAACTCCTTTGTGACTTTAGGAACGTATTCCAGAAGGTACTTTTTCGTGTAGCCTTCGATCATTTCGTTCAGTTCCTCTTGACGGTGATTTTTCATGAATTCCTGAACATACTTCCTTTCTCCTTTTATCTTTTCATGCTCGTCATACATATGCTGTATGTGATCAGCAAAGAAATTTAGCTTTTTGTTGAGCACGTTTTTCTTTCTGACTTGTTTGACAGCTTTGGTAATCCGTTCATGAGCTTGAGAAATCCAAGATTTAGATGGTTTCTTCACGGATTTGGATGATGATTTGGTTGACTTCTTTGATGGTGGTGGTGAGGAGTGAGATGAAGAATCTGATGAGGAGGGACATGAGGAGATTCGGGGTCCTTTGGAGGTGCAGAATATCCTCCTTGAGCGAGGTTTGACTGTTGAGAAGAAAGTCATCATAATCTTCTTCGTCATCATGTTCAGTTTTAGCCTTTTCTTCCGTCTATTCCTTAGCTTCTTCATCAGTTTCTCTTTCTCGTCTTATTCTTTTCTGGATCCTCAATGTTAAGATCGGTAGACTCCTTCACAAGCGTTTGTTGTTGCACAAGAGTGGTGGCACCAAATCCCTTATCGGGTTGATTAACCGCATCAGGACCTGGTGAAGAGTGGACAGCACCACTCGATCCTCCGGGGCCACCAATTTGATCTTTTGCAAATTCTTCAGCTTTTTGAATTTTTCTAACTAATTTAAACTTCTTCCTGTAGATTGATCCTAGCTCTTCTTCTTCTTCAGAGCTTTCATCATATGACTCAAGTACAGGAGTCTTTCCTTTGCCATGTTCAGCTATTGGACTTGGAGGTTTAGCTGCTGGAGGAGGTGTTACGGTTGCAGATTCAGAGTAGGTAATCTCGTCATCTGGTTCAGTACCTTCAGAGCTTTCGTCCACAAGCTTTCTTTGCGGTTCGGGTTTGGGAATTGGGATGGGAGCAGCTTCCTTAGATGGAACAAACCTCTTTGAAGGAGGGTTCCTCTTGGGGAACTTCCTTTGACTCACAGTACTTGCCGTACTTCCTGCACTTCCTCTTCTGGTTCTCCTTACAGGTGTACCAGAAGACTTGTCGTCGAGATGACCAACTTTGCCTTTTCTAACTGCTTCCAGATACCTTTTGTACGTGTGGAGCTTTCTGACATCTTCAGTTAGAAGGTAATCTGGCAATACAGCACCTTGTTTCTTTGTTGAGGAATCCTTGATTCTTACAGTTAGAGTGGGTTCAGTCAACATGTCATGATTGTTGGGGTCACTGAGTCTCTTGGGAATATCTGGATTAAGCCCAAGTGCTCTTTGAATCAACAGTTTAGTGTATCTGATGTAAGGGATCTTTGAGCCAAGCTTTTTGAGGAATGACGTCATGTCGTCCCATATCAGCTTCATTTCGATGTGCTTCATGTTGATCAATGCCCAAAAGATTTGCAGTTCCATGAGCTTGGAATGCTCATAGCCACTGTCACGACCAGAGAACAACTTGGTGATGATGTAGAGAGTTCTCCAAGGTTGAGGAATATTTTTAAGCTCTACGTGAGAATGCTTAGTGATTACTCCTGTAGCCTCGTCATAACCGATATTGATTAAGAATTGGAGAACGAGCTCTTCAGCAGGTGTGGCATAGAGTTTGGTTGGCTCGACGTGAGGAATGAGAAGAACAGCCCGTAAATCTGCAGGTGTAATGGTGACTTGTTTGTGATTCAGAGTCACCGTCACAGCAGTCCGTCCTTTGACCCTTTCCATAGTGTTCCAGAACTGTTGTATGTAGATCTCAGGCACAGAAGCAGAGTTGGTGAGCATGTTCTGATACGGATGAGTCTTCAGAATATCAATGGCAATCAAGCAACGAGATTCAGAGCAGGTAAGAGTATCAAAGTCAACACGAAGGTTATTCTTCCCTATCTTCATTGGATAGCCATATGGGTAGATATCAGCAATGGAGAGAACATTTGGTGCATCCACATTCATTTGTTCAGCCATGTCGTGATCTGAAATAACATTAGCCAAAGAACCAACATATCGAAAGACATAATGTTAGTCAATAGAAGGTTTTATTGTCTAGATATTGAATGTACAGTGATAATGATTGTTACGAGTCCTAAGTCACTTGTTTGTTCAATAGTCTAATGACGTCGTGAATTGTTTCGTGAGTTAGTTAACTTTAAGTTTTAAAGTTTATGTTATCACTTTTTGTTCACAACATATCAACGATTAGTTTATTAGTGACATTATTGGATTCGTGACGTTATGATTAGTTTATTTACAAGTTTGTAGACGTAACAATTCATCATGAAGGTCAATCCAGGGTTAAGCGTAGTATTGGCAAAGTTAAGCGTAAACAGTATTTATATATGCGTAGACGAAAGCTTACGCGTAGGATCCTAACTTACGCGTAAGAAATTTACGCGTAGGAAAAGGGCACCTTATGCGTAGAGCTTACGCGTACGCGTATATATACCTTAACGCTAAGGCTTACTCGTAAGAGTAGACCTTATGCGTAGAGGTCACTGTTTACGCATATCCTTCACAGGATACGCGTAGTCCATTGTAGAACCTTACACGTAACTGTTATGCGTAGGAATAATCTTACGCGTAACATGACTACGCGTAGGGTAATCCTTATGCGTAGAGTTGCAATAACCTTGATTCTGAGAATTACGAGTAGCCAACCTGAAATAACATCATCATAAGATCAATATTAACACTAACACTCATTCTATATCAGATCATGGCATGACGGTATATCAAACATTATGCGTAGAAAACCTTACGCGTAAGCTAAAACCCTAATAGTTCATAGTTTACGCATAAGAATTTTAGCCATAGGATTTGCACCAAAGCGTTTCTGGGAGGTCTAAGAAGCATACAAGTATGTTTACCAAGTTTTAACATCAACTAAGCCATGAATCAAAAATTACCCAATTCGTATGAACTAGAACCCTAATTTTCAATTAATGATTCCTTAGTGTTTCTGGGTGATTTCTGGGTTTAAATATGCTCAATTCAACTTGAAAGCAACCTCATATAACAATCTTTATTACCAAAAAACGTTCTTATTTGAAAAACACCCAATTAACGCATAAACCTAATCAATCAATTCATGTTTTCTGGGTATGTTTAAGCGATGAAAATGTATTCATTGATGTAATAAAACCATTTTGGCACTATCATTTCACTCATAAACACACAAGTATGATCATGTTTCATGCTTTTACGCGTAGAACACATAATCCCTTCTAGGCGAAAATCTATCCGTTAGTTTGAAATAAAATTAAAAACCCATGTTTAGATTGTTGCAATGAAGGTATTAACACTTACCAATTGATGATCGAAGCACGGATTTGTTAAACGATTATGGATCGTAGATGATATAGGTTATGAGTAATAAATGAAGAAGAAAAGTAGGTGGGAGGTTGTTTGGTTAAAAGTAACTTTAACATTTTGACAGTTTTGGTCCCTCCACCTTTTCCTTTTTTCAAACAAAGCCATTTAACTTCCATTTTGGTTACCAAACAAAGATTTTTTAGGAAAGAAACTTTGACGACACTCCCCCTCGACTTGAAAAATAATGAAAGGTTATAAATTTAGTCCGAGGAGTGTCATTGTAACAGAAAATTTACCACCATTTGTTAAAAGAAACAACCGAGATAAGATAACATGCAAGTACACAGATGTTTTGAAACAGTGAAAGTTTATTTTCTCCCCCTCAACACTTGATCGGAAAATATTGAATTTTGAAAGAATAAAGTGTTGAGGAAGAATGTACTTGCCATGTTGAAAGAAATGTAGATTAGAAGAATATTTTTGTTGTTTTTATCAGGTTTATATTTTTGTATTTTGTTTTTGAAAATTTATTTACAAAAGATAGTTTGGTGTTTGACAGGTTTTTAAGACTGTTTTAGGAGGTCATCCAATTCCTCTTGAGTCAAACACCTCATACCAATCCGGTGGACCAACTCATTAAACCTAGCGGGAGGCAAGGCTTTGGTGAGAAGATCTGCCAATTGGTATTCTGTACCCACAAAATATAATTCAACAGTACCCTATTCCACGTGATCCTTGATGAAATGATATCGAAGATCGATGTGCTTTGATTTCGAGTGCTGAACTGAGTTGCACGAGATCGCAATGGCACTCCGATTGTCGCAGTACATCGGGATTCTGTCAAATACGTAACCATAGTCTTTGAGTTGTGTTCTCATCCAGATGACTTGAGCACAACAGGCGGACATGGCTACATATTCTGCTTCGGTTGAGGACATCGATGTACAATCTTGCTTTTTCGATTGCCATGATACCAGTTTATCACCAAGAAATTGTAAAGCTCCTGAAGTGCTTTTCCGTGAGTCTAAGCATCCTGCGTGGTCAGCGTCTGAAAAAGCTATTAGTTCAAAACCAGAATCCTTCGGATACCAGATCCCCAAGTTAATGGTTCCCTTTATGTATCGGAGGATTCTTTTAGCCTCAGAGAGGTGGGTTTCAGTTGGTCGCGACTGATAACGAGAGCAAAGATATACGGAAAAGACAATATCAGGTCTGTTGGCTGTTAGATACATGAGAGACCCAATAATACTACGGTATTTTGTAGGGTCCACCAATTTCCCATGTAAATCAGCGTCTAGCTTCTTGGTATGAGCCATTGGTGTGGCATAGGTGTCACAGGTTTTCATTCCAAATTTGTTTAACAATTCAAGGGCATATTTGGACTGACTCAAGAAAATACCACGGGGTGATTGATGAACTTGCAGTCCGAGAAAGAATGTAAGTTCACCCATCATGGACATTTCAAAATTTTTCTTCATTAGTTTTGCAAAAGCGATTGAAAACCTTTTATGTGTAGACCCAAAAATGATGTCATCCACGTAAATTTGAACAATTAAGATATGTTCCCCGTGATATTGTATAAAAAGAGTTGGGTCAACCGAACCTTTGGTGAAATTATTAGCAATGAGGAAGGATGATAGCTTATCGTACCATGCCCGAGGAGCTTGTTTGAGACCATACAGAGCTTTGTTCAGTTTGTAGACGTGATTCGGGAACTCAGGATCAACGAATCCATCTGGTTGGCTGACATAAACCGTTTCTTTCAGTTGTCCATTGAGAAACGCAGTTTTGACATCCATTTGATAGACCGTCATATTCATATGAGCCGCGAACGCTAGAAATATCCGAACAGCCTCAAGACGAGCAACCGGAGCAAAAGATTCTTCAAAGTCAATACCCTCTTCCTGACGATAACCCTTAGCCACCAGACGTGACTTATTTCTGATAAAATTTCCTTCAGCATCCAATTTGTTTTTCCAAATCCATTTTAGACCAATGACGTAGACTCTTGTTGGTCTTTCAACCAGTTCCCATACTTCAAGACGTTTGAATTGGTTGAGTTCTTCTTGCATGGATCCAATCCAGTTGTCTTTTGTCATTGCGTCTTTGATGTTTTTAGGTTCAGATTGGCAGACCGTGAGTGCATAAATGCAATGTTCACCGTCTGTGTGAAGACGTTGTCTCGTAACGACTGGTTGATTCGGGTTGCCAATAATGTTTCCAGAGGATGGTCTTTCGTCCATCTATGTGTGGAGGGTTGATGTTGGTATACATTGTGCAGATTCTGAGGATTCAAATGGTTTGTTGAAGATTCCGCGACATCTGGTGCAGCAGTCACATTAGCAAACGGGTTGAAGAACGCATTTGGATCAAAATCTACAGGTGGGGGTACAACATTCAGAATCATCAGCCGTTTCATCATCATTGTTGGAAGCGGTTTTTTTCACTGTTGTGTGGAGTCAACTGGTGTATGCTGCGTTTGCAACAGTAGTTGTTGTAGCAGGTGTATCAGGTATTTGAGTATTATCAGGTTGAGCAGCGGAAACAGCGGATACACCTGGAGCACGTTCATCAATATCGTCACTGAACAGCGGAGCAAATAACCTTTCCATTTGTTGACGAGTAAGCTGGGGGCTTTGTTCCGCTGATGATGGGGTTTGGGGGAAGTTTAAGCGGTTGTGACCGGGTTCCAATCTGTTATACTCAGAAGCCATTTCCGTAAGTTCATCGAAATGAGCATGAATCGTTTCCATCACCTGTTTTGTACGACGATTCCAGATTCGGAAACCTTTGGAATTATCACAGTATCCGATAAAGACTCCAATGTCAGCTTTGGCTTTGAGCTTTCCAAAGTCATCACGATCATTATTCGGATAGCAAAGAGATCCAAATACATGAAAGTGTTTTAGATTCGGTTTTCTGTTATGGACGAGCTCGAAAGGTGTTTTGTTGTGGCGTTTTGTAATCATAGAATGGTTTTGGGTATAGCATGCAGTAGATACAGCTTTCTTTCGCCCATAAGTAATCTGGAAGTTTAGCATTGATTAACATTGTTCTTGCAGCTTCCACTTACGTTCGGTTTCGTCTTCGACAACTCCGTTTTGTTCTGGTGTACGTGCAATAGATGTCTGATGCTGAATTCCCACTTTCTCATAGAATTCACGAAGAGTTTGATTAACAAATTCAGTGCCTTTATCTGTTCTGATTAGTCGAACGGTGTTTGGTAGCTGAACTTGTATTTTCGTGAGAAAGGTGATGATCATTTGTGGAGCTTGATCTTTGCCTCGAAGAAAGTAGACCCAAGTCCAGCGTGAATAGTCATCAACAATTACTAAGATGTAGCGGTTGCCATTGATCGTTTGCACGCGCATTGGGCCACACAAATCCATGTGAAGAAGATGAAGCACATGCTGAGAGCTGTGTTCCACCTTGAAGGAAAATGAGCACGAGTGCTTTTGCCTTGTTCACAAGCTGAGCAAAGATGATCTTTAGAATACCGAAACCGTGGGAGTCCTTCAACTAGTTTGTGTCGAGCAAGGTTGGTGATGGTTTGAAAGTTTAGATGTGAGAGACGACGGTGCCATAGCCAGGTTTTGTTGATTTGCCTTTGAAAGTAAACAATGGGAGATGAAGCAACCATGTCTTTCATCAGATAGTGTAGAGACTAGAATTACGCGATCCATTCATAAGGTCATTTCCTTGTAGATCACGAATGAAACAAGTTTTCTCCCGGGAAGCAACCTCCAAATCTCCATCACAAAACTGACCTACTGAAAACAGATTATGACCGCGGCCTTCCACATAGTAAACCCTGCTAATTTCGATGTTCCCATTGACATAGTCTCCGTAGCCTGAAGCTGCAAGTGTATCATTCCGAACCTGACAGTGCCAATGAACTTTGCAACAAAGTTTGATAACATTAATAGATTGCCTGTCATGTGTCGGGAACATCCGCTATCAACAATCCTGAGGATGATCTGTATCACCCCGCATACCCAGACACAGATGGAATAGAAGTAGATGTGGAACCCGAAATTTTAGAGGGTTCCGTAGCAGTTAGAGTAGATATACACACATCAATAGCTTTAGGTATCCACTTAAATCCTAGTGTGTTATATATCCATTTCTGCCATCTATAACTACTCTTTGCTTTAGTCTTAGTGAATGCACTAGGTGGTACTACATTCCTAGGAGGTGAAACTGGAGCTGCAGGGACACATGCTTCTTAGAATCTAAAGATGGCGGTCTACCAAGCACAGACTTAGGAAGATTAGTGGGCCTAGAGGTATTCCGGTTCTTAGGATTCCTTAAACGAGAGATGATAGCTTTAGCAACACATTATCATGACAATCAGAATTCATATACTTTACGACAATTCACAAGGTGCATCAGACCGAATATCAAAAGTACTTAACGGTTTAGCATTCGTTACATCACTATTTCTATTACATTTGCCAGACGCAATATCTATAGTGGAGGCAACGTTAGTCTTATTCATAGTCCTAGGGTGTTCTTCTACTTTAGCATTCTTGATTGATCTTTTCTTAGGTCGCAACTTCCTATTCTTCGATTGAGTGCTCTTAAGCTGTGAAGTGCGGACGTTTGGAAAAGGCTCAACTATTCCTGTTTCAGTAGAAGGAAGCACGTTAGCTACTTGTGATTTGGGAGTAGAAAGTCTAGGTTCATGATTACTAAGTGTTACTGGGGCTAATCTCTTAATGATGGTTGGCGAAGTTGTTCATACTTTCCTAACATTTCTCTTAACTTGATGATAGTGTGAATCAGATCTTGATTTTCAGACCGAACATTTCCAAAAAATGCATAACTTCTTTAGTGTGTGCAAGATAATGATCAAGTTCATTTGATGCTTCATCACGAGTCTTTTTGAGTAAATCAAATATGACACCATATTCCTTTTTGACTTTTTAAAGTTCTTGTTCATATTTTGAGATTTGACACTTAAAAGACACGTTTTGATCATCCATTGCTCAAATTTTAGGATCAGAAGATTTTGTACGCAACTGGCGATTTTATGTTGAAAAGCAATTTGTTGATCGTGAATATCTTTTTGACACCAATTAAGACGACGAATTGCATTTGAAAGTTAGTTTGACAATCGTTTTGTTTCCACTTTTAAGGACTCGATCTGAAGCACATTATCAGTGTTCTCAACATTTACACAGAATCACAGTATCAGCAAGGTAGATCAAATGCATATGACAAAGAATTCAATCAAAGCATTATGGACATCAGCACAGAAGACATCTTCCAAGAGTCGATCAACATCTTTTCTCAACAGTTTCTTTTTACGATTAGTATTAGAAATAGATGTTTCTGTTTTCTCGAAAACGACCTTCATCACTCCAAGTTCCTTATGAAAATCCTTTTCCCAGGCTAATGCACAATTTTTCAAGTTTTTAACATTAGGTAAAAGATTTTTCTGAAAAATGTCTCTTTGTTCTCGCGCTAGAGGCGATTGAAAATGATCAATTTTGATTTCAGAACGATATTCTATCTCATGTTGTAAAATTTTGAGGTCAGCCATGAAGATGTCAAAATATCTAAGAATTTTTCGATTTTCAGGTTTTGAATTAACTTCACTGATGGAAGGTAAAGGACCATAAATTTGTGCATAATCTGGTTGGGGATTAACATTAGAAGACTCAGGTGTTTTGATGATTACCCTTGGTGTGTTAGAAGAATCCGTTGGTGTGACGAAAGTGACCGCTTTTGAATAGTTAAAAGGTTTGTTGTAAACAACTTTTTCTAATTTTGATCGACTCTCGTCTTCTGCATCTAATTCCTCTTGACGATGATATTCAACAACATTCATAACAGAATTATCAACTTTATATTCTGCACTGGAAACTTCAGGATTTGGTTTGAATGCTTTTGTTGAAAGCTTAGGTTTGTAATCAGCAAGATTCGGTCCATATCCATTTGGATTGGGTTTTAAAGTAAACTTTTCAATGGCTGTGACCGACTCGCCATGTTTGTAAACAACAGTTTTAAACTCTTTAAGTTTGTTTTGCAAGCCGATGATTTCTTCAAGATGATCATCTATTCGTTTCGTTGAATGCTTTTTGTATGCAGAGAACTGTTTTTGACAAGTTAACAACTCAGCCTTAGCTTTTTGATTTTCCAAGGTGAGAGCGTTAATTTGCTTTTTATGTTCATGTTTCAGTTGTTCTATTTCAGACAACAAAGCATTCTTCGAAGCGGCTAGATCACGCATCTGTCTTTCTAAATATTTTTCATTTTGATAAGATTTGGCAAAGGCTGCTTCAAAACCGTTTTCACGTTTTTCTTGAGTTTTGAAAAAGTTGAGTTGCTTTTGTAAACATTCAAAATCCTTGGTTAACAGTGCATTTTTGCATTTCAAGTCCTGATTAATGGCACGACATTCTTCTACCACTATGATTTGTTGGTCTTGTATTAAACTAGCAAAATCTGGATGAGGCAAAAGTTTGGCGTGTTCAACGTGAGTCTCAACATGATCATTAAGGAGATCCTCAAGTATGACCACGGAGTCAATTTGATTATCAAGGGAAACCGGTTGGTCATCTTGATCGTCAAATATAACTACGGGGTCTAGTTGAAAATCGTCGGAATGAGATGTGGATGACTCATTTTGAACATTCTGAGCCTTGCCGGATGCAGATGTTGGCGGAGATATGAGATCAGAGATAAATATGGTTTGTTCGGGTACCTGAGACAAGCCATCAGTGTCATACACTGGGCCTGTGTCACGCATGTGTAACTCCTGCATATTAGCCATCAACATAACAGCTGCATTGGCCTGCAAGTCCTCCATATCATCATCTGAGTCAGCATTCGCCATAAAGCTCTGTTCTTTGTCTGTGAGAGTTCCACCAGCTTCATCCTTAAGAGCCAGAAGAAGAGCTTCTTTGAAATAAGCACTGCCCTTAGTCCTTGGCTTTGGGCATGCATTAGCCAGGTGTCCCTTCTCATTGCAGTTGTAGCATCGAAGACCATTCAACCCATGCTGAGCATTCCCTGTTCCACCACTTGAGCTCTGTTGTTATTCCTACCCACAGCATTAAACCCTTGACCACCGCCCATCTGACGACCATAACCACGATTCTGAACTTCAACTCGTCCATTGTTTACAACAGCTTGATTCCTTGTATTAGATGAGGAACGAATACGGTTGTTGGATTTGTTGGTATAACGGCTAAAGGCATTAGCAATCATAGCAAATCCTTGTTGCAATGCTTCGAACGGATCGGATTCCTCATTATGAAGTGCTTGATCATTGTTGTTGTAAAGGACCAACTGATTTTGTTGAGGTTGATGTGATTGATCGTTTGGTGGGTTTGAAGCAGTTGGTTGAGTTGCTGGTTGAGGAGAATAATTTTGTTGAGCATATAAGGCAAGTTGTTGATTTTCCGGATGTGTGGGTGGAGCAATTTGAGCACGGAGAATCCTTTCCCTATCAACTTCCTTTTCATGAGGCTTCAAGTAATCGTACAACAATCCGTAGGTAGACTGATGCATGTTTTTTAGCTTGACGGAGAAAAATGACATACTTTTCCCATTCAGGACCAAGACTACTTAGGAACTTAGTATTCACTGCAATTCTTGGCATGTGGATGTTGTGTTTATCCAAATCATTGATGATGTCTGAAAATCGGTGATGATAGGACTCGAGTGTCTCTCCAGGTTCAATCATGAAGTGTTCATAAGCCAAGTAAATTTTGGATTCCAAATCTTCCTGATTGAGTACTGATCCTTCCATAAGAAGACGAATATGATCCCACATTTTCTTTGCAGTCTTTTGAGCATCAACACTACGAAGAATTAGGTTTGGTAATCCTAGGAGGATATATTCCATTGCAAGCTCATCTGCTTCATAGTGTAGAAGTTCTTGAGGATTCAAGTCTGCAACAGTAGCAATGTTCGTTTGTTCATCTCTTGGTGGAATGGCATTTGGATCTCCGGGTACAATGACAGTAGGCATCTCAAAAAGACCTTCCAAGATAACCTTCTTTAAGAACTTTCCATGTGGCTTCTTTAGATCACAAAATCTAAAGAACCTTATTACCCATTGATCGTAGTTTCCTGGAGTGAGCATTGGAGGTCTATCAAGTGAACCAGCCTCATGAATTGATTGTTGGCTGCTTAAAGTTTCAAACATCTTTGCAAACCAAGTAGGTTCCCTCATAGTGATCCTTGATGGATGTTGATTGAATTCATTTGTGTACGGTTGAGCTTGAAGACTTTGGGGTGGTTGAACCATTTGAGGTTGTGGATTTGCAGCAAGTTGTGGAGTATGTTGTTGATTAAATTGTTGTTGATAAATTGCTTGTTGTTGATTCCATTGTTGATGTTGTGGAGTTAGTTGTTGTTGACGTTGAGGATGAGGATAAGTGTAGGGAAATAGTTAGAGTATGGTGGTTGTGACATGTTGATAAACTTGTGTTGGTAAAAATGGATCTTTGTAGTCGAATGAACCTTTGTTGATGAAGTATCCTTAGACGTAGAAATAACCAAATAATCACTTAAGCGTAAAAACACCAAAATTACGCGTAACAATAGGTTACGCGTAGGTTTTAGCTTACGCGTAAGCAGGAGAAAGGCTAAAGTTATGCGTAGACAAAAAAGTTAGGCGTAGAAACTTAGGCGTAGGATTTAGCTTATGCGTAAGACAAGGCTTAGGCGTAAGAAAATCTTAGGCGTAGGATTTCTACGCGTAAAGGTGAGCTTACGCGTAATTTTAGGGTTTTATCCCAAATGATCTTTTACACTATCACAGTGCAAAAGATATCCAAAGTCGACGTATTTTCAGACTTATCCAAGTAAGAAACACGGAATAAACCACGAAAATGAAGATCAAACCAAGGATAATCTTACGCGTAATTTTAGGGTTTCAATACGCGTAGGATTACTCGTAATTTTGATTTTGCCCAAATATGTTTCTAAACCAGTTTTTGTGTGATGAGATAGCTTCAATAACACCAAAATAACACCAAAGTGTGAGACTTGATGACCAAAGCCTCAAAACAGTTATGCGTAGAATGACACCCACGAATAAAAACTAGTTCAAATACAATGATCCACGCATAGTTTGAAACTTTTTGCCAAAAACAAGTATTTTAACACCTTAAAACGTTGAAAGTACAAGAATCTTGGATTAAAAAGTGTAAAAAACAAGTTTTGAAGCGAACCAAAGAACACGTTATCTTTACGCGTATAACCAAATCAAAAACTTCAAAAAAAAAGTGTGCACCCAACTATTTGGCGATTGATACCACTGTTAGGTCACAAGGTTTACCACACAAGCTTAATAGAAAGATAGAGAGGCGATTGAACAAGATATCACACACACACACACGAGATAATATGACCGGTTATGCGTAGAGTGTTTGTGAAAGAAATAACTTGAACAACCAACCTTCAAATGAAGGTTTACAAGGGGTATTTATAGGAGGGAAGCTAGGGCAACACTCCTAGTTCCCTTCCTTTCCTTATTGGGCTAGGCCTAGGCTTATGGGCCTTCTACATAAGCCTAAGGCTAATAACAAACATAAAAGCCATAATAAGCTAACTATTACATATGAGTAACTAACACTTGAATAAGGTTTAGGAGTGATTCCAACATAACGTGATATAGATGCATAACGTGATGGCCTAAAATTGTATATGTGAAACCCAGTAAACTTAAGGGACCATTTACGTAATTAACTCAAAAAAAATTAAAGTAAAAAAAAAAGAAAATTTATTATACTTAAATTTTGGGCTTATGTATAATGTGAGGGCCTAAAAAAAACTTTTTTTTTTAATTAAAAAAAATATTATACTTAAATTTTGAGCTTATGTACAACTTGAGGGCCTAACATTTTTATATTAATACTAAAAAAAACAAAAAAAAACAAAAAAAAACAAAAACGTTGAAGAAAACATTATAATTATTACTTCAATTTATGTCTTGATACAACGTTAACTTTAAAATAATTAAATCGTATAAAAATAGACAATCGTTTAAAAGTACAGAACTTATAAAAAAATTGATGAAAACGTATAAAAACTTATAAAACAGACAAAAAACTATAAAAATTGATGAAAATGTATTAAAATGTACAAAAATCGTACAAAATACGCATTAAAAAATTTAAAAAAGTTTTTTTTTAAGTATTAATAAAATTTTTTAGGCCCTCATGTTGTACATAAGCCCAAAATTTAAGTATAATAACTTTTTTTTTTTTAATCAGGCCCTCACATTGTATATAAGCCCAAACTTTAAGTGTGTATAGAGTTAACGTGAGATC
>OU343220.1:78062440-78207313 GCA_910596185.1 Chrysanthemum makinoi
AAACTTAAAGTTGTAAAAATAAGATCAAGTCTAAAAATCATTAAAATATTTATAAATAACAATTTTAGCAATAATACACACAAAAATCATATTTTAATAATACAAATTAACATTTTAGCAACTAATAACCAAATGATACATGAGTTTTGATTAGTGATACAACCTATACACATACACTAATAAATATTCCAAAATCTGATACACATACAAAAACCTGATACACATTACACATCTAATCAAAGTTATCACTTGGTTTCGTAAATTTTAAAAAGAAATCTATCGAACTTTAACAATTTTAGTTGTAGTTAATAAAAAATTTATTTTTGTTATAAGGAGATGTCCTTGTCAAATTTTGTTGGATCTCATTTTAACAACTTTACTTGATCTTATTTGATCTAGATTCTCTCTCTCCTCTCTCTCTCTCTCTCTTCTCTCTAATATAATAATATATATATATATAGTATATATATATATATATATATAAATATATATATATAGATATATTATATAAAAATATGTATCTATATATATATATATATATATAGATATATATATATATATTAAAAAATTTTTATTTTTATATTTTTTTTAAGTGTTATTAAAAAAAATTTAGGCCCTCACGTTATACATAAGCCCAAAATTTGAGTATAATAATTTAAAAAAATAAAATGTTTTTTAAGCCCTCACGTTGTACATAAGCCCAAAATTTAAGTATAATAATTTTTCTTTCTTTTTTTTTTAAAAAAAAAATTATTTTCTTTCTCTGAGTTAATTACGTAAATGGTCCCTAAGGTTTACCGGGTTTCATATATGCAATTTTAGGCCCTCACGTTATGCAAACATATCACGTTAGTCATTTTTTTAACAACCGTTTAAACGTCGTTAGTAAATTGGACATGACCCGTAATTTTTGCATACCACGAGGACAAGACCCGTAAAAAAAACACATGACAATATATGCAAGATCCGGTAAATCTTGTACCTGCACACTGACACTACCAAACGCATTAATGCGTAAAAATAATTTCATAAGCAACAAGTGAGGATTAATAATATAATTACAGATGTTAGCAATCTGTTAAATAATAATAGCAAGTTACACCGTAACAATTATTACTATGTTACGCCTTAACTTGATATGAGAATAGATTACTCTAACCATTGATGGTTCCGCCATAAGCTCAAGACAGAAGACAAAATTTTAGATAATAATTACAACACCAAAATACGAAGACCGTTCCCCGGCAGCGGCGCCAAAAACTTAATAAGATAGTGATGCTACTCTTAAACCGAATTCATCCACGAATGAATCGTGGCAAAATCCGGTAGACTCTTATGGTCAATTCGTCTACCTTATGATTCTCAGACTCCTCACCAAGATGATTAGATCACCCAGGATCATTTAGCAATCTAATAGCAGACATTAAGTGCCGGCGTTTACTATTGCAATATATGAGTTCTAAATGTTATTAGATTCCTGTTTCAAGTGGGGTTTAAATTCGACGGGCCTCCTTTGGTTAATTCGGCCCGACCTATGGTTCCTAGATTCCTCACCAAGATGAACGGGTCACCCTGGATAATTCGGCAACTTATTGATAGTCACTAAGTACCGCTACATGCAAGATTTGTAACAATGTGTGCCAGGGGTTAGCATCTTAGACACACATCCCTAACTTATTAAGTTCATCCGTACGACCGGTGACCATTTGGTCAGTTCGCACAAGAGAGGAAGGGTCGTCAGTTGGTCAATTCTTACCCATCCAAACTCTACCTACCTACTTAGGGTCAGCTGGTCAATTCTCCTAAGCAATAATACGACAGCATTTCAAAACTAGCGAAGCTAGGGTAACTACCAACAAACTATGCATGCATACACTAGAAACAATTAATAATAAAAAAAATCAAAACTAGGCTAGCACCTAGTTTCCACATCACCAAGTATTCTAGTGAATGACAAATAAAACACTCGCTATAAATTCGATAAATAAAACAAAGACTAAACTCATAATTAATCGACTAATAATGAATTAAAAGACAATTATTTAGAACACAATAAATAAAGATGCACCAACAATTAAATTAAAGTCAAAATTATAATTGAATAATGAAACCAAAATAATAATATGAGTCAGAAAATAATTACATATCGTGCCAATTATGAAGTTATTAATCCCCTAGTTGAGTACCGGGGCAAAACCCCAAAGATTTTGCCCCTTAAAAGAACAGTCGACTGTGCTGCTCTTTTCTCCTTTGTCGTGTACGGCACCACAGAAAACCACAAAACAATTGATAACCTACGAATGACGTATTATAATATATATATATATATATATATATATATATATATATATATCTATATATAGATATAAGATATTATATATATTTATATATATATAATATATATTATATATATATCTATATATATATATATCTATAATTCCTCACAAGATGAACGGTCACCCTGGATCTTCGGCAACTTTTGACAGTCACTAAGTACCGCTACATCAGAATTTGTAACAATGTTGCCAGGGGCTAGCATCTTAGACCCACATCCCTAACTTTTAAGTTCATCCGTACGACCGGTGCCATTTGGTCAGTTCGACAAGAAGGAAGCGTCGTCAGTTGTCAATTCTTACCATCCAAACTCACCTACCTACTTAGGGTCGCTGTCAATTCTCCTAAGCAACTAGATCGACACATTTCAACTAGCGAAGCAAGGAACTACCAACAAACTATGCTGCATACACTAGAACCATTATAATAAAAAAATCAAACTAGGCTAGCACCTAGTTTCCACATCACCAAAGTATTCTAGTGGAATGACAAATAAAACACGCATATAAATCGATAAATAAACAAAGAATAAACATCAATAATTAATCGACTAATAATGAATTAAAAGACAATTAATTAGAACACAATAAATAAAGATGCACCAACAATTAAATTAAAGTCAAATTATAATTGATAATAAACCAAATAAATACTATGAGTCAGAAAATAATTACATATCGTGCCAATTATGAAGTTATCGATCCCCTAGTTGAGTACCGGGGCAAAACCCCAAATATTTTGCCCCTTAAAAGAACAGTCGACTGTGCTGCTCTTTTCTCCTTTGTCGTGTACGGCACCACAGAAAACCACAAAACAATTGATAACCTACGAATACATATAATGTCCTATATATATATATATATATATATATATATATATATATATATATATCTAATATATCTATAGATATATATCTATATATATCTTATATATATATAATATATATATAATATATATATATATATATAGAAATTTAGATCAAATGAGAGATTTCTTAAAGTGTTAAAAGTGAGAATCAATAGTAGTGTGACATGTGGCAACAACATTAAAACACAAAAAAAAGAAAAAGAAAATTAAATGCTATGGTCTTAGGGGGAGTTTAGTCAACTTGCTTTCTAGGAAAATCCCTCCATATACCGTTTTCTTTATCACATATCACAACTCTCATCTTAAAGTCTGTATCAAATCCCATCTTCATCGCTTCAATTACAAATCATCATATGGCTCATGACAAATCTCCACTTCATATATACATATTAAGAAAAAATTTCTAATTCCCAAACCTAGCAATGGCCGAACATCAACATCATGTTGAAGGTAAATAATTTCCTTCATAACAATCCTTTTTTTTCCCGTTTCAATTGTTATTGTGTATCGTGTAATTTGTTTCTGTTGTGTCACTATTTGAATTGTATGGTACGGGTATTGTATGTGTAATTGATTTGTATATGTTGTATGGTATGTGCAATTGATTTGTATATGTGGTCTGGTAAATATGATTGAATTGTATATGTGGTGTTACTATTCGTTTATGTGTGAGTTATACGTGTGCAAAACCAAACACCCATATATTTTTGCATAATCTGTTGAACCAAACACCCATATAACTGGTAATGTGTCTTTTTTGTATATGTGAATCTGAATGTATGATCTGTTATGTGTATTGAAATGAATACATGTGGGTTAAACTAGTAATGCCATGTACCATTTGTGATGCAAAACACGCCTAATCTGTAAATGTGCCTAACCATTAAACTTTTTTGTTTTAGGCGAACCAGTAACTCCTCGAGCAGTCCACAATGAGCGATCTACGCCTGGTGAGGGTTATTTTACACCTCCTGAGCATCAGGATGGAAGTTTTCAGCCCACTCCTAATGGTACTAGATTTTGGGTTCCTAAAGTTAATACTAAACCTAAGGAAGGGATGGTATTTGATACACTTTTATAGCTTTAAAGGCTTATCAAGATTATGCAAAGAAGGTGTTTGAGGTTAAAAGGGTGGTCAGAATAACTATACAAGAAAGAAGATCCATCGCTTAAATATTTTTATTGTGTTAGACAAGGTTTTAAACCCGTGCCAAAACCTGAAAATTCAATAGCCGATAAGTCGCAGACAACCAACCCTTTAGGTGTTAATAAGGTTATAAAAAGAAGGAAACGTGCATCTTGTCATTGTGGATGTACCGCACAGCTTAGACTTAAGAAAAGACCTGATGGCAAGTATTTTGTCACCAAGTTTTTCGAGAAACACAATCATAGTTTGGTATATCAAGATGATATCAAGTACCTTAGGATCAATCGTATGCTGACTTTCACCAACCACAAATCTTGACCAACTTTCCAATGCCAATATTGGTCCAGTTAGATCCTGAAAGTTTGAAAAGAGATTACGGTTGTTTGAAACATTGGTGCAATAGATGTTGAATATAAGAATTATAGGCGTGGGTTGAATGATTTTATTGGTGATCGTGATGCCCAAATGGTTGTTGATAAGCTTTTGAGTCGTGAAGAATTCTTCACAGATTTTTTAGTAGAATACAAGCAGGATAAAGACACTAAAGAGTTGATTGGATTATTTTGGGCTGATGAGGAGGCCAAGCGTAACTATGCTGCTTTGGTGACTTTCTCCTTTGATGCCACGTTTCGCTCTAATAGTTACCATTCATTCCTTTTATGCTCTGAGTTCTCATTTGTTTTGCTGATATGCCAACATTTGGTTTGATCATATGTACCACAGGTTCTTTTTTTGCTTTTTCCTTTTTTGTGTCTATATGTACCACAGGTTATTTTTTTGTATATTTTAATCGTTTTTTATATGTTTATATGCGAGTCAGTTTCTATCCCCTGTATCTGTGTAACTGTAGGTACACCATGGTATGTGTCTATGTATCTTATTACCTATGAATCTATAGTTATCTGTAAATACGTGAATCTGAATGTATCCAGTGTATCTGAACACATAGCTTTCACAACAACACATAGGTTTCTAAACTTTGACTCACAACCAACTTGTGATGCAACCTTGTTTATCCAGTGTATCTGTTTATATCTGAGCCTGTGCCTCATGTGTTGTATCTGGTATGTCTCCATGTTATTGTGTATCTGTGAGTCGCTTTTTGTATTCGTGTATCTGTGTGTACGACTATGTGTCTCACCTAATTATGTAGTGTGCGTCTACGACCCTGTACTTTTCAATCAGTTTGTGATTTGGTATGTATCCATTTAATTATGCATACGTGAATCGGTGTGGTCTCCGTGTATGTGTGGTACATCTCAATCGGTACGAATATTTTTTTTCAACTATACAATGCTTTGTGTTACGTGCTGTGCCTATTTTTTTTTGTATATTGTATCTATACATCTCTGTACTTATATGCGTGAATTATACTTGTCCTGAACCAAAACACCCTTTGTAAATTGTATGTGTCCTGAACCAGACAGCCAAATAACTGGTAATGCGTCAGTTGTATATGTGAATCGGTGTTTATATGTTTATATGTGAATCAGTATTTTATCCCTGTATCTGTTTATATGTAGGTACAATATGGTTTTGGTACCTTTTACCGGCATTGACAACCACAACAGATGCGTAATATTTGCGGCTGCTTTGTTAGCGAGCGAATCTGCAAAAAGATATACATGGCTGTTGAAGCGATTTAAAAAAGTTTTTATAAACGTTCCTAAGGTGGTTGTTACGGATCAAGACCCGGCGATGAAAATCGCTATAGAAAAGATACTACCAGACACGCGCCACCGACTATGTATGTGGCACATTATGCAGAAACTAAATACAAAGGTATTCGTTATAACTAATATGTGATGTCATTTGATATTCCCATACACGCACCACCGCCGGTGTATGTGTATATGTTTTAACAGTTTTACAATATGTGTAGGTGGGACCAGCCTTGTGTAGCAATACCGATTTCAAACGGCGTTTGTGTGACATTGTATGGACTGACAAGCTTGAAGCAGATGTGTTTGACGAGCAGTGGGCTGCGATAATGGAAGATTTTGAACTGGGTGAACACAAATGGTTACACGACATGTTCGAAATGCGGTCAAAGTGGATACCTGCCTACTTCAAGCACGAACCGATGTTCGGGCTGGTGCGCACAACCTCGAGGTCCGAAAGTGAGAATCACTTCCTTGGGCATGTCACAAACCCACATTTGAGTTTGATTGAATTCTTGAGCCATTTCGATACGGCCATGGATTCACAGAGATTCAAATATGGGAAGAATACCCATGACTCCAACTACAAAACACCTGACTTGAAAACTCACTTGCAAGTTGAAAAAGAAGCGTCAGAACTATACACACACACCTTGTTTTATGATGTTCAGGATGAGATTTGGTCGTCTCTGTGTCATTGTTGCTCACTTCAGGTATGCCAAAATGATACATCATCTACTTATGTGATCTGTGATACTGAAGCGGATTACAAGATACAAGGTGTGCCGGTTGAAGTTACATATGAGGTAACATTTACTGATTTCATAAGTTTATCATCCCAGTTTCGTGCATATTCTCTATACAAGTCACCCCAGTTTCGTTACATGCATACTCTTCATGATTTTAAACAATTTCACTTGTTCTCTTTTAACGTAGGTCACGTATGTACCATCGGACTGTTCGGTCCAATGCAGCTGCTTAAAGTACGAGTGTTACGGGTTGTTATGTCGCCATATTTTCTATGTTCTTAGGCTGTCCAAGGTGTACCATTTTCCTAGAAAATATGCAGCGAAGATGGTCAAAGCATGCTTTGCCTATCAAGACTGTGGGTAGGTCCATGGATGTTGCTAGCCCGTCAAATCCTGTTGAATGTGTCAATGTTGTTCTACGGGATATATACGGTAGTGTTGAAGATTCTGTTACCCGTTTGGTCACTGACATTCAGAAGCTTCACCTTTACAAGGCCGACCTTGTTTCGTTACTAGAACAAGTGAAACTTGATATACCAAGCGCCCCTGAAATGAACAAGAAGGAATTGTATGCCGCTGCGCTTGGTGTCACAGAACCTCCGGAGGTTAATATCGTTGCCCCTGAATGTCGCAATAAAGGATCTGTTTCGTTGAAGAGGCATCAAACACAGGCGGAGATAGCTATAATTCAGACAAACAAGACTCCGCGCCATTGCAGCTACTGTGACACGTACGGCTACCATGATTCTCGCAACTGTCCCAAAAAGAAGCAAGATTTGGAGGAAGCTATGGACGATTCCAACAGTGTGGCAGAATAATAGTTGTCTTTTATTTTACTTTCAAAACAATGTCATTCCTTTGCTTTTATTGGTTGTTCGTATTCTCATGTTTGTGTTTCTGAATCATTAAAATGGCATCCAATATGCTTATTGAACATCAGTCCTCTTTTTATATTCAATAACAGTACTTTAAAAATGGTGTGCATTTTTTTGTTATTGGTTCTCATTGATTTCTGCATGTGTATCTATCTATTCTTATATGTGTATCTTTTTTGTATTTTTTTACCTCAGTTTTATTTTTTTAGTGAATATCAGCACTTTTTAATCTCATTAAGAGTGGTTGGTTAGCTTTTTGGGTTATTGGTTCTCAGTATTTACCATGTACCATGAGATATAACTTGCTCTTCATCCCTTGTTCTCAGTAGGAGTGGTTGGTTTCCATTTACTTGTGTATTTTGCGTATCGCTTTTTGAAATATGTGTATCTGTGTATAAGTGCCTCTTTACGACTGCGTGTTTTCACCTAAATATGTGGTATGCGTCTGTGACTTGTATTTTTATACGAGCTTTTGATTTGGTATGTATCCATTTACTTGGAATTATGTGAATCGATGTGGTATCCGTGTACCTGTGTCACATGTTAATCGGTACGAATATGTGCTTCAACCATACAATGCTTCGTGTTACTTGATGCGGCTATTTTTGTTTTTTGTATTTATGCATTTTTTTGTACTTGTATGTGTGGGTTATACTTGTCCTGAACCAAAACACCCCCCTTGTAAATCGTATGTGTCATGTACCAAACAGCCATATAACTGGTAACGTCTCATTGTATATATGATTCGGATATGATATGCTGTTGTGTTTCTCATGGGTCACCAAACTCCTACTAATTTACTATTAGCAAATGAGCGATTAGGACAATTAGTTCCTATAAGCAAAATGGTATTCCCAGCTTTTCTTTTTACTATCAGCATACACGTCGTTTTTTCTTACCTTTTTTTGATACATTCTACCTAATTCCACGTGTATATTAAGTGTAAAATGATGTCACTAAAACAAAAATGGAGCATGAATCAGCAACCTTATGTTAACTTTTTTGTGTTGCACTAAGTTTCAATTTATTTATCATGTAGCATGTACATAAGATTCTAGGTTCATGGGTGTCTCCGTGGGTCTTTTGTATCTGTTGATCGGTATTTGTAATTTGTCAATTATAGATGCCTGTACTTTGCTAACATGTACTTTGCTAATCACATCTTTTTTTGGTTTCGGTAAGTATGTATTTTTGCCTAACTGGTTGTCAGAATGGGTTTTGTACCATCTAAACAAACTTTTCCAAACTGTGTTACACACGTTTATTATAGCAAAATAAGCGTTGTCTACCAGATCAACACACGTTGCTGCAAACTGGTTATGGACTGCAGGTTTCTAAACTTTGACTCACAAACAACTTATTCACGAACCTTGTGTATGATTCACACAAGCAATACGTTTGCAATACATGGTATTAATACCTGGTACATAATCATTTTTCCAACATCATAAGCTTCATTCAAAAATCCAGTTACAGTACCATATAAATGAAGCAAAGCTAGCATTAGACTGACTTTATATAATTGCATTAAAGATACTAAAGGTACTGATATACATCAGTTTAACTGATGTGTGGACCCAAAAGAACACATGTTCGGAAACGGTGCTACACCATCCGTTATGAAACACAAAAATAACTCACACATACAACCACTAGTTGTTAACTATGACCCATTGTTCAAAACACATCAACTGCAAACCACCTAAAGCATACGCCTAACACGCGCCTTAACTGCTTCAAATGAAGCAGCCTCCAACCTTTGCTTTTCTTCTGGCGGCAGCAATTTGAACGCTTCAACTTCAATTTCAAAATCCGCTTTCTTCTTGTTTATTTCCGACAAAAGCATTTTTGCAGCATACTTCTTACGGAGTTCATCCAGTTGCTGTTGTTGATTTGTCCCTTCTCTTCTTAAACCACATAGGTCATCACTTTCCTTGCCGAAGAGGTATGTCTCCATGTGTCACATCGCAAAAACCCCACAGTCAATGACGTTATTCTTGGTCATACATCCCAAGTGTAGGATCTTGCGTGCAGCATTCCTTATGAACCCCTGTGCTGGATGACTTTCGGCTGAAAGGAAGTCTTCAAACCGGGCGATCTGTTCAATTGATTAACAATTCCGGGTGTTAGTTTATACAATATTATCTTTGCAACAAACGTCCCATAATTATAACCCAATCACCCTTTTGGTTATAACACAACACACCCCTTTTGGTACAACAAAACACCCACGAATCACACAAAGTGTACAATTTTATGTCGCTAGAGTGCGTGTATCATAACCCTATTACTTCAATTATAGGCATATTAGTTAAACAAGAATAACTTTATTAGTAGATAAACGTATCATAAATTCAACTAGATCACTGTATTCTTTTGACGCATCTGTCACATTTGACAGCATATTATCCAGTACATGCACCTCCTTCCTTTTCAGATGCATACATACAACGAAAAAATGACTGCCTTGAATTATGGGGAAAAACACCTACAACAGGAAAGTTTATACATAGATTATTATCCTAATTCATACAAGTCATACAATTATTACAATTATGTATCATTATCACATAAGTATACGTTCAGGGTGCGAATTATACCAAATCCACACTAGCCAAAGTTCCATACACTGTCCTTCGCAAAATGTCGATCATGCGTTTCCTGAATTTGTCTCCTGCCTCCTTTACATCCACTCTCTTGTCTGTCGAATCCTTTACATCCCATTCGTGCTGTTCCCATGTAGATTATTATTTTTTTGCGGTTAATTACTCACAGTTTACAACAAACAATTAACATTATGAAAACAAGGTTCCCGTATTCTTACTATCTAACGTTCTACTAATGATTTAACGCATACATACCAGCAATGATGTATCACAAAACACCTTGGACATCGGATTCTTCGGATCACGGTATTTCTCAGCATGATTTAGGACCTTTGTGAACATGTCCACCACCCCACTAGATATCTTTATACCCGGGCACAAGCTCTCAAACACGCCCCTCGGTGCATATGCATAATCAGTCTGGAACAATATGTCCATAATACACAAATAACAATGATTACACATACAATTTCAACAGGTTATATGTAAACACATGTTATTAATAATACACGTTTACTTACGTTTGTGAGAAACGACCACTGAACAGACAGTCCGTAGCTCTTTTCTCGTGCCCGGACAACCCAATAGCCAAAGAACATGCCCTTCTAAAGTACGGGGAACATAAGACTTCCCGTGGTCTGACATGACGTTTAGGCCTTGTATTTTTTTCCTCTGGGAGAATGGTTTGTAAGGGTGCATCATCACAAATGGTGTACGGAGTAATTGCACCATTAGAAGCGTCCCCCGACACACCTGATTCTTGTTTAGTAACCATTACTTTTTCAGGAGTAAACAATTCAAAATGTGGTAGGTCTTGAGAATCATAAAGGGGTAGGAATTCCAGCAGCTCTTCCTCTTCATCCATTGATTTGTCAACCACTGACACATCGACTGTTCTGCCTTGTGTTGCAGGAGGTTGTGTTATGTTTAAGTCGAACTTTGATACATTCACATTCTCACTTCTTAGCCGTTTATCTTTCTTACTTCTTTCTATCGACACCTGCTCACTGTATGCTACATACGCAGATGGTGTCCCATAGAACTGGGTGAACGGGAATGGCTCGTCTTTATCCTTAAAACTCCAACCATTTGGTACATCTTTTAACGGAGTACAATATTCACCATCACCATCTTCCTCAGTTGGCTCCTTAGATTCATTAGCAGGGACACTATACACGCGTGCTTGGAACAAAACATTCCGAAACTCCTTCAACTGAACAAGCTCTGCATCATCTGGGTTTTCTTCAAGCGCATCATCCAAGTCCTCGTCTGCCTCATCTAGAAGCTCCCCCGCTAACTTGAACTTGGCTGCTACCCTCTTCTTAACTTCCAGTTTTTACAATCGAAATTCAATGTCACATCAGCATACAAATTATACATGTACAAACTAACACAAGAATACATTAACTGTTGGGATATGAAAGTGCTGAAGATTGACAAAGTACTGAAGATTGATAAAGTACTAGAAAAAGTCAAAGAGTCAAAGTACTGCTAAAGATAAAGTCAAAGTACTGCACATGAAAGTCAAAGTACTGCAAGAACAAAGAACTGTTATATTCGTTTATAGAAAGTATTGTAACTCTAGAATGTTCTGTATTAGATTACTTGTCGTACAAGGATACAATTTGTAAACCGACTAGGGTTATCCTTGAGCCTATTAAAGGACCCCTAGATTGGCATTAGAGGTACGATTGCTTACAAGTTATTATTTAGAGTTTTAGAGAAGTTCGATATTCTTAGAGTTGTTAAAGTATCTGCATAATAAGCAGATTTAGAGTTAATAATAAAAGTTATTCTTCTTAGCTTTGTTAAGTAAATTCCGCATACTTAATAGAGTTTGTTCAGTGTTTCTTTGTTAATAACTTAGGATTTATCCGAGGTTGTTAAACCTTAAACAAGCTATTTAAGTTAGTTTGGTTAGAGTACATCGATCCAACAAGTGGTATCAGAGCTTGTGTGGAAAATCTGACTAGGAAGAAACCCTACTACAACAAAATCTAAAGATGTCGACTGATTCTGTTCCACCACCTTCCATCACCTCAATGAGGATTCCTGTCATCAAGAAAGGCGAATATGATCTATGGTGTATGAAGATGAGGCAGTACATTGCCATTACAGACCATGCTCTATGGAATGTAATTGTTAATGGTAATGAAGAAGTTCCAGAACCCATTGATGTTCCTGGACAACCCAAAGCACCTAAGGCAGTCTTACCAGCAGCAACTTTAAGGAATCAAGAGAAGGCACTCAACATTCTCTTGTTTGCCATTCCAGATGGTCATCTTCTCAAATTTCATGATGCTAAAGATGCTAAGCAGCTCTGGGCTGCTCTCAAGACCAGATTTGGAGGGAATGAAGCTTCTAAGAAGATGCACAGAAATCTACTGAAGCAACAGTTTGAAACTTTCACAGTTGGTGAAAGAGAAAGTCTTGATGCTGCATATGATAGGTTTCAAAATCTCCTCAACATGTTGGAGTTATACAAGGCAGAAGTATCAGTTGAGGATGCTAATTTGAAGTGTCTACGGAGCTTGCCATCTTCATGGCATGTGATTGCTACAATGATCAGAGGACAACCAGGTTTGGATGTCATGGACTTTGATGATCTCTACCATCAACTGAAGGTGTATGAGCATGAGATGAATGGTCAAACAAGTTCTAAATCACACAGTATTGCTTTTCTGTCATCTGAAAAGAAGGGCAGTACTTCAACCAAAAGTATTGCTTCTCCTCAAAGTACTGTTGCTCAAAGTACTGCTGTGTACACCCCCCTACCTATGCTCAGCAAGCCCCACCAACTACTACTATGCACTCAGATGAAGTTGTGTGCTCCTTCTTTGCACAACAAGCTAGTTTACCTGTCACTTATGAAGAAGATCTAGCACATATTGAAGAAGATGCACTTGAAGAAATTGATATCAGGTGGCAAGTTGCTATGATCACTGCTAGGATTAAGAAGTATATGAAGAAGACAGGAAAAAGCATTGATTTCAAACCAAAACAGGGAATAACTTTTGACAAATCCAAAATTGAATGCTTCAATTGTCAAAAGACTGGACACTTTGCAAGGGAGTGCAGGTTTGCTAAGTATCAAGCAAACAGGACATCTGAGAAACCAAAGCTTGAGCTCAAAGAAATTCCTATTACTGAAACAAAGGCTTTGGTTGCTCAAGAGAAGTTATCAGAAGTTGACTGGAGTGAAGAGTTTGATGATGAACCAGTGACTTATTGTATGGTAGCAGTGGAAGAAGTAGCTGAAGAGTCTGTGGAAGAATTAGACTGGAGCACTGCTTTTGATGAGGAACCTGAACATGCTGATTTGGAATCCAGAGATTGTCTAGGAGAATTTGATTGGAGCATGGAAAGTGAAGATGATCCTGTTCAACTTGCAATGGTGGCTACTTCACCAAGTTCACCCCTATCTCTGAGGTATGCTCAAATTGTCATGATTTTTATCACAAATTACTTGGCAGTTATGTGATTGAAAGAGATAATTGTGTTAGGGCTAGGTCTGAGGTAGCTGGTTACCAAATAACCTTAGAATCTATGGAAGCTAAAATCTTAACACATGAAAATAATGAAGTAGCTTGGGCTGAAAAATATGCACAACAGGATTATCAGTTAAAACTAAGTGAATGGAAATTAAACTGTAAAATTTCTGAAATAGAGAAACTGACTAAGGAAAGAGATGATTTGTTAGCTAAGTTTGCTGCTTGGGGTGAGTCTGGTCTGTCACATGTTACTTATGTTCAAAAGCAGAGAAGAGCTTACATTAAAACTGGCTTAGGTTTTGGAATGGACTTTGATAACATAGAAGAGAATCAAGCTGATGATGACCTAGAGGATATAACCACTAGTGATGATGAACTCATTAATTATGTAGACACATCTAGTAATGAGGATTCAATTAGTGAACCACCTCCTGAGTATAAGAAAGATAATGGTTATCATGTAGTTCCCCATCCCACTGGAAGTCATCAACCCCTTAGGCCTGATGTTTCTCGTTTTGGAGTAGACAGTCTAGAGTTTAGGAAAAAGTTACTTGGTCAATCTAGGTCTGAAAACCCCAAAGAGACTACTGAAAACAATGTTCAAAGTCAAGCAGTACCTTCAACTCAAAGTACTGCTCCACAAGCAGTACCTTCTGCAAAACCTTTTCAAACCAGTACTGCTAAACCTTTTTGGGATAACTTTGGTCAAAACAAGTTTAATCATTCACCTAGAAGGCAAAATAGTTTTGGTCATAGACATAGAAGAAGTCACTATGGGAGTATGGGTCAAAAACTGTGTTTTGTGTGTTTTAGTCCTAATCATTTAATCAAGGATTGTGAACATCACTCAGAATATCTTCGAAAATTCCCAAAGAACAGAACTGCCAACCAAAAATCTAGAGAGCACAAACCAGTCTGGAATAATTCTAATAGGGTCAATCACAGAAATTTCTCACCAGATCATAGATACCCACACCAGAGAAGACCTTTTTCAAAACCCTCAGTATCTCACAGTACTTTCCAAAGTACTGTTAATTCTGGACCAGTACTTTCTCAAAGTACTGCTCAGCCAAACCAAGGTACTGATCACACTCTTTGGAATAGGAACCCTAGGAGATCTCATCACTATCAACCTAGAAGGTATTATAATTCACATAGGGGATCTAGATCACAGGAACCAAGTGTTAAACCAGAATGGGTTAAGAGGGAAAGTACTGCTGAGGGACAAACGGTACTTTCAACAAAAAGTGAATCAGATGTTTTTGTGATACAAGAAAAAGAGAATGAACTTGTAAAAGAGAATTCTGCTGAAAATCCAGAAAGTTTTGAAAATCCACATGCTAAAAATCAAAAGATAATTCTGGATCATGTTTTGAAAAACAGTGGAAATTACATACTCAAAGAATTTTAGTTTGTAACTCCACAAGGGGAACACAAGTCAATAATGGCTTGGGTTCCTAAAAATCACTAACTCTTTTCTTTTTGTGCAGGGCAACCCAGAAGAGGAGCTTAAAGATCATCTGATTGTAGATAGTGGTTGCTCTGGAAGTATGACAGGAGACAAAGAGATTCTGTCTGATTTTAGAAATATTAGTGGAGGAAGAGTTGCATTTGGGAATGATCCCAATGGAGGAAGGATTACTGGAAAAGGAACTATCAAAGCAGGGCGTATAGATTTTGAGAATGTTAGATATGTGAAGGAGCTTAAGTTCAACTTATTGTCAGTCTCTCAAATCTGTGATAAAAAGCATCCTGTGTTATTCACTGACACAGAATGTCTCATCCTTTCCCCTGAATTCAAGCCTGTTGATGATAACTTGGTAGTGCTTAGAGTACCAAGAACAAATGATGTGTATAGTTTAGACATGAAGAGTCTACATTCCTATGGAAGAGCCACATGTTTGGTGGCTAAAGCAACAACTGAAGAGGCACATCAATGGCATAGAAGATTGGGCCATGTTAATTTCAAGAATATCAACAAACTGGTCAAAGGCAATTTAGTTAGAGGTTTACCTTCAAAGACTTACAAGAATGATCATTCATGCTTGGCATGCAAGAAGGGTAAACAACACAAAGCTTCATGCAAGAAGCTTGAGGAGAGGACTATTAGAGAACCTTTGGAGCTGTTACATATGGATTTGTTTGGACCTGTTTCTGTGGCAAGTTTAAACAAGAAAAAGTACTGCTTAGTTGTAACAGATGATTGCAGTAGATTCAGTTGGGTCTTTTTCTTGGGATTTAAAGATGATACTTTTGATGCTATTCAGACTCTCATAATAGCACTTGAAAACCAATTGAGACTCAAGGTTAGAGGTATTAGATGTGATAATGGGACTGAATTCAAGAACAAGCTTATGGATGAATTTTGTGCAAACAAAGGCATCAAGAGGGAGTTCAGCATTGCAAGAACACCACAGCAGAATGGTGTTGCAGAGAGGAAGAATAGGACTTTGATTGAAGCAGCCAGAACAATGCTTGCAGATTCTCATCTACCTATTTAATTCTGGGCTGAAGCTGTAAGTACTGCTTGCTATGTACTTAACAGAGTCTCAGTCACCAAACCACAGATGAAGACACCCTATGAGTTGCTGATGGGCAACAAACCCAACATTCGTTTTATGAAGCCTTTTGGATGCCCTCTCACTATTTTAAACACAATTGATAATCTGGGTAAATTTGATGGCAGGTCAGAAGAAGGCTATTTATTGGGTTATTGTACCAACAGTAAAGGATTTAGAGTGTACAATAGAGTAACTAAGAAGGTTCAAGATTGTCTTCATGTTGAGTTTTTAGAAGATCAAGACAATGAGAAAGGTAAAGGTCCTGATTGGATGTTTGATCTTGAAGTTTTAACTCCTTCCATGAACTATGTACCTGTTAGAGAAGAAAATCAACCTGTGCACAATGGAGAAGATTTACAATATGTTGTTCATAGAGTGCATATTAGACCTGATGCTGTCTCTGGTGAAGATCCTGTTTGTCCAAAGCAAAGTACTGATGTTCCAAAGCAAAGTACTGATGCTCCTAAGCAAAGTACTGTTGCACCACAATCCTCATTGTCTGCTGAGGATCAATCTATTCAAGAGGAACTTAATCTGATGCTTCTTCAAGATGTTTTGGCACATTCTTACACTGATGAACAAAGAAGAGCTTATGAAGAGGCAAAGAAGAAGAACAAGCCTGTAGAGTACTCTCACAATACTTTGGACAGTACTTTCGAACAAAGTACTGTTGCACCAGCTGACAGTACTTTAGATGATTTGGATGATCCTACCATGCTTGGATTAGAGGAAACTGATGATGAGTTTGAAGATGAAGGTATTTTCTCAGATTCCAATGAAGATGCTGATGTTACTAATTTGGAGGATACTTATGGAGTTCCACAGTCTCCAAGCTTAAGAATTCATAAGAATCATCCTTCTGATCAAATCATTGGTCCTTCTTCTTCTGGAGTGATGACTAGACACAGAGTTAAGACTTTCTCAACACCTCACAATGCTTTACTTAACTTTGTGTATAAACAAAACAGACTGAATCATAAGGACCATCAAACATGTCTGTTTACTTGTTTTATCTCTCAAGAGGAACCCAAGAATATTGCTCAAGCATTGACTAAAGAAAGCTTGGTTGAAGCTATGCAGGAAGAACTTCTTCAATTTAAACTTCAAGAAGTCTGGGTATTATGTGATCTTCCAGATGGGAAGAGAGTTATTGGAACCAGATGGGTTTTCAGAGTCAAAAGAGATGAAAGAGGTAATGTTATCAAGAATAAAGCAAGGTTAGTAGCTCAAGGCTACAGACAAGAAGAAAGAGTAGATTATGATGAAGTGTTTGCTCTTGTAGCAAGAATTGAAGCTATTAGAATATTTCTTGCTTTTGCTTCTTATATGGGATTTCAGGTTTACCAGATGGATGTCAAAAGTGCCTTTTTATATGGCAAGATTACAGAGGAAGTTTATGTCAAACAACCTCCCGGTTTTGAAGATCCTAAACATCCAAAAAAAGTCTACAAGGTGGTTAAGGCTCTTTATGGCCTTCATCAGGCACCTCGAGCTTGGTATGAGAGACTCTCTACATTCTTATTGCTACATGGCTACAGAAGGGGAGCTATTGACAAGACTTTGTTTATCAAGAGAGACAAGAAGGATATCATGTTAGTTCAAGTCTATGTTGATGATATCATCTTTGGGGCTACCAAACAGTCCATGGTCAAGGAGTTTGAGCAGCTGATGCAGAAGGAATTTCAAATGAGTTCAATGGGAGAGTTAACTTTCTTTTTGGGACTTCAAGTCAAGCAGTCAAAGGAAGGAATTTTCATAAGTCAAGACAATTATGTTACAGACATACTTAAGAAGTTCTATTTTGATGATATGAAGAATGTTGCTACACCTATTAAATCTATCAATTCATTGGGCAAAGATGAAGATGGACAACCTGTTGAAGTCAAGTTATACAGATCAATGATTGGCTCTCTTATGTATCTTACTGCATCAAGGCCTGATATCATGTTTGCAGTTTGTTTATGTGCAAGATATCAAGTCTCACCAAAAATCTCTCACATGAATGCAGTGAAGATAATTTTCTGTTATTTGAAACAACAACCTAGGTTGGGGTTGTGGTATCCAAAAGAGTCACCTTTTCACTTAGAAGCTTTTTCAGATAGTGATTATGCAGGTGATAACTATGATAGAAGATCAACAACTGGTGGATGCCAATATCTTGGAAGAAGATTAGTCTCCTGGCAATGTAAGAAACAAACAATTGCAGCAACATCCTCTACTGAAGCTGAATATGTAGCTGCTGCAAGTTGTTGTGGACAAGTTTTGTGGATGCAGAATCAACTCTTGGACTATGGGTTCAATTTCAAGAATACTCCTATCAATATTGATAATGAGAGTACCATTTGTATTGTGAAGAATCCAGTTTATCATTCCAAGACCAAGCACATACAGATTAGGCATCACTTTATCAGAGATTGCTATGAGCACAGGCTCATTAATGTGGTTAAGGTTCACACAGATGATAATGTAGCTGACTTACTCACCAAAGGCTTTGATGTTTCAAGATTTAATCACTTGGTGGTGAGCATTGGCATGATTAACTACTGAGCTACATTTAAGGGGAGGACTATTTAGTATTAGTATAGTCCTGTGCATTGCTTGAGGGGAGGATATTTATGTATACTTAGCTTATACAGAGGATTAAGGAAAAGTACTGTTTTTTATGAAAGTACTGCTTGGGAAAGTACTGCATACGTGGAAAGTACTGTTTGTCTTATTAAAGTACTGTTTCAACGGTAATATTGAGGGGTAATTAATTCTAACGGTAACTTTGTTATTATGGGTTGTGATTTTTTTTTTGAATCTCACCTATAAATAACTACTTTCCGATTTTCCCTCTCATATTGATACTTTAGAATCTTTTCCATATTTCTCTCATCACCTCTATATTATTCGATTATATCTCTTATTGTGCTCACATATTCAACAATGGCGAATCGTCCTACAGTATCAAAGCACAATATGGTGGCTAATTTAGATAAGACTGAAGCGAATGCACTTTTTCATGATATCATTGATTATCTTACTGGATCGCCAATCAGTTATGCTCTTTTAGTAGAGCCAGATATAATTAAGCCCTGGATTCAAGATTTTTGGGCTACTGCTATGGAAAATATGGAGAATGATGAATTTTATATTAGAGCTACAGTTGCTGGAAGAACTGTGAAGATTACTGAAGCCTCCATCAGAGAAGACTTATTGTTTAATGATGAAGATGGGGCTATTCGATTTGATAAGCAAATAATTTGGGATACTTTTGGACCTATTGGTTATGAAGGGTCTTTAAATGAACAAACATTTAGGAAACAACTCTTTTGTCCTCCATGGAAGTTTTTAGTATGTTTTGCTTCACTGTATTAGTGCAAAAAGTACTTCATGGGAACAATTTGGATCAAATATAGCATCTGCTATTGTGGGCTTGGCTACAGATCATGTTTTTAATTTCTCAAGGCTCATTCTTGATGGAATGCTTTCCCACATCACTCGTGGTTCAAAGTGGCTAATGTATCCAAGGTTTGTTCAAGTATTCCTCAATAAACAACTTTTTGATGTTCCTAAGCCAACAGATCTTTTGCCTTTTGTGGTTCAACAAGCCAAAATTTTCACCTTTATGGCTAGGAAGAGTGATCAATTCACTGGAAGGGATACTCCCTTAACTACTTCTATGATGGAAGTTGTTCAGGCTGTTAGAGCTGATGTTGAAGAAGATGAAGCTACTGAAGGTACTGCATCTGCAAGTACTGCACCTGCAAGTACTGCATCTGCAAGTACTGCTTCTCAAGGTGCTGCATCTCAAGAAGGTACTGCATCTCCACAAGGTACTGCTTCCCCAAGTACTGAAGTTCAAGAAGATGTTGCAGTTTCCCCTTCTCCATCTCCACAAAGATCTGTTCCTGCTTCTCAATCAGAGGAACATTCACCAATTCAAGGAGATGATTCACATACTATACCCCGTGAAGAAATGACATTGGATAATTATGTTTTGACAAGGGAGTTGGTTAAGTTGAAAAAGACTACTGAGGCTCAAGCTAAGCAGATTAAGAAATTAAAGCTCAAGTTTAGACGGCTAAAGAATTTTGTTTGGCCTTTGGTTCAACATCATCGTATATGGGTCAAATCAAAGAAGAAAGAGCAAAGGCAGTCTAAGAAAAGCAAATGCCAAAAGGTTCACCAACAATCTTCTGTCCAATTGGGGAGGAATTTAGAAGAAGAGAATTTGAAAGAAGATGTTAAGGAGAATGAACCTGAAGGTACTGAAGAACATGAAAAGACTGAAGAACAGATCATTCAAGATACTGAAGAGCAAGTTCAAGTTCAAGTTCAAAGTACTGATGATCAAGGTACTGAAGATCAAAGTACTGCTTTTCAACAAGGATCCTACAGGCAAGAATTGTTAACTCCAAGGTTGTTGGACTTTGAAGAGGAAGCTGGTCCTTCAACAACTGTACATGAAGAAGTTGTTGGTCCCTCAACTGTTATACAAGAAGAGGAAGCTACACCCAAACCTATCCATACTGCAAGTGATGATGAGTTCATTGCTGTAATTTTGCAAGATTTATCACAACCAAGGGGTGGTGTTACTATTTCTGAAGTTGCAGAGGAACAACCAAGAGCTTCTCAACCTACAATTGATCCTAAAGATAAAGGAAAAGGTGTTCTGGTAGAAACTAAGAAGAAAAAGCTAACTTTGACAGATCTTAGAGCAATTGAAGTTGCTAGCAATGAAGCTGCAGCTAGAAAAGTACAAGAAGAACTTAATGCTGAAGTAGTGGCTGAAGTTACTAATGAAGAGGCAATGAATGAAGAAGCAGCTAGGAAAATACAAGAAGAATTAGATGTTGAAGTTGCTGAACCATTACAGTCACCTACTCTTGTTAGATTTATGCCAAGAAGACCTAATAAAGCTAAAGACAGAAATGCTATGATGGCTTATCTTAAAAGTCAAGGGTATAAAGGATTGCAAAGGTTTAATTATTTTGAGATGAAAAGATTGTATGATGCTGCTAGGGAAGCTTATAAGAAACATGTTGAAAGCATCAAAGACTTTAGAGATGAAGCTACTTGGAAAGAAGAAGAGAGAAAGAAAAGTTTAAAAAGAAAAAGAAAAACTGAAGTTAAAGATGTTCAGTTCTCAAAGAAAGAAAAAGTTGAGTTAAGATCTGAGACTAGGGATGAACTAAGAAATTATCTCAGAGTAGTAGATTTTGAATATTCCAAAGAAGATGCTGACATGAAGATGAACAGATCTCATATTAGTGCTTTTGAAGTTGTGAAATCCAAAGAAGGAAATTATCTGATATTTCATAAAGAAGATGAAAGTTTCAGAGTATTCAACAGATTATGGGATTTATTGCACATCATAGATAGAGTGGATCTATTCTATTTATATCATGTGGTGCGAAGTTACTTTGAACATAATCCATTAGAAGGAATTGGTTTAGTTATACTTGGAGATCTCACAACTGTATGGGAAACTGAAGAGCAGAGCACTGATGATATTTGGAAGAATCAAGAGAATTGGGAAATTGTCTGCTGGAGATTCTTTGAAGAGTCTGGTGTTCATGTTTTAGAGCTGGAAAATGGTACAATGATACACATGTTTGCAAATAGAAGATACCCTCTTCCAGTTGAGCTTATGAGAAGGATGCTAGAGCATGGAATGGAAGTAGAAGAGGATAATGAAATTGCTTGCATGGTCATCAATATGTTTATCAACTAGAATACTATTGCTGATGAGGATGAATAACTGGTATGAATCTTATTTGAATAAATTATTTTTGATAAATCAGTACTTTATTCAAAGTACTGCTGATCAAACAGTACTTTCATCAAAGTACTGCTTGCAGCTTTTTAACCAGTTAAGTGATTTTTGAAAGAAACCTTTTGTTTAGTAACAAATATTTTGAAACAAAGGTTGAATAAAATAAATGGTTTTTGAGATGGCAACATCAATAGGTCATCAATCCACCATGGTTACAAAAGAATTGGCTAATCCATGAGCAAACGGCTCTGGTAAAGATATTTCAAATCCGTTTTTAGTTAACAACTTGCTAATAAGTTGTATGGTAATCAACTCACCATATCAGTTAATGTGAAGAGTTGGCTAGCCCACAAGAAAATGGCTTGTGGTAAAGGCTGTGGAAAAACCATTATTGGTAATTAGTTCACCATTAGATAAAAGAACTAACTAGTCCAGAAGGGTACAGCTTTTGGTAAAGACAACTCAAATCTGTTGATAGCTGATGATTTGCTAAAAATCATATGGTTATCAATGTACCATGGTCTTACACACCAAAACATTTGGCTACTCCAGAGTTAATGGCTTTGGTAAAGAGATCTAAATCCATTAAATTTTCAATGATTCACCTCTCACAGGAGTTAACACACCTGGAAGTGATGAGAATAGATTGCCACTTAAACTGAATTAATGTACAAATTGTCATATGTTGTTGTGTTGCTGAAAAGATGGAGTTTGGTGGATGCTGCTGTAAAAGAATAATTCTAAAGATACTTTGACAAGCACAGAAACTACAGAGATATAATTCAAAGACATAGAAACAATCTGTCCTTAAAGATGAAGCTGTTAAAGATAAATTCACAAAAGGAACTTGAAGTCAAGCTAGTAGAATTCAAGTTAGGGGAGGATTGTTGGGATATGAAAGTGCTGAAGATTGACAAAGTACTGAAGATTGATAAAGTACTGGAAAAAGTCAAAGAGTCAAAGTACTGCTAAAGATAAAGTCAAAGTACTGCACATGAAAGTCAAAGTACTGCAAGAACAAAGAACTGTTATATTCGTTTATAGAAATTATTGTAACTCTAGAATGTTCTGTATTAGATTACTTGTCGTACAAGGATACAATTTGTAAACCGACTAGGGTTATCCTTGAGCGTATAAAAGGACCCCTAGATTGGCATTAGAGGTACGATTTCTTACAAGTTATTATTTAGAGTTTTAGAGAAGTTCGATATTCTTAGAGTTGTTAAAGTATCTGCATAATAAGCAGATTTAGAGTTAATAATAAAAGTTATTCTTCTTAGCTTTGTTAAGTAAATTCCGCATACTTAATAGAGTTTGTTCAGTGTTTCTTTGATTTATCCGAGGTTGTTAAACCTTAAACAAGCTATTTAAGTTAGTTTGGTTAGAGTACATCGATCCAACATTAACTTATAGCGACAAACCACGTGTTTCTGGTTTACACATCAGCATACAAACATGTATAAATTTATAAAAAACACAAGTGTATAGTGCTGCCAAATGGAAATTCGAACATCCTGTAATCTTTTACATCAGCATGTGTACTATTTTATCATAAATCTATTAGCACAGCTACACAATAAGTTAAACATACAAATGTATACAAAACACTACTTTTTACTTTATACCTAATATGCTATACTTGTACAGAATCAAATCATCACGATCATTCTACATATATTCTAGAGTCATAGCTAAAACATATATTTTATAGTCATAGGTAAAACATCAAAACATCTGTACAACATCAAATCACAGGTACATAGGGTACATACATACCATACCAATTCACATACAAACAGATACATGGGTACATACATACCATCTCACATATAACCAGATACACATCAAATCATTACTTGATGAAACACCTGGACAGATACACATGCACACAAATTGACTATTTGTGTACTTGCTTTAGCAAACGGCAATGATACTCTATTTGTTACACACGAATACTTTTTAAAAACTACTTATAATTACCTCAACATTTGTTGGATTTAACCTATCTTCTTCTAGCTTGTTCAAAAGGTCAACGGTCTAATTGTTTATCAAAGGCATCTCAACATGCCTGGCTCCCCTACTATTGCTTATCCAGTCCGCGTACACAATCTGCGGGATCATTACAAATTTGAATATAAAACAACCTTCTTCCTTTAACAAAAAAGGATAATAATAATAAATCAATTGAAAAAAAAAAGACTGATGCAATATAATAACTAACATACCACCAGAACGATGATAGGCCCACAGTAATGTCAAGTCCTGACCCAGCTTCTTTTGGTCCTAACTAGGCACTCAAGAACATAGGTACATCAATCAAATCTGTGGATATCGTTTTCATCCTGGATACAGTTCAAAAACCTTAAATTCACAGTAGCGTTCTTGTTTGCTTCTCCGATAGATGTGAAGTATAAAACCAAGAAATTGAGCTTAAACATCCCTCCACCTTCGGTTTGTGTGTATAGAAGTTCCTCAATCGGGATGTGTTTATACCTTAACTGCTTTCCAAACTGTTGTTTCCATTCAACTACCAGATGGTGTCTGAAATCAGCTTCATCACGTGATTCAACATAAACATCTCCCATCGGTATCCCAAGTACATCTCTTATTGTTTCCCTCGTAATAATTATGCCCTTACCATCCACAGTCAGGATGCATGTATCCTCATTAAAGTTTTCGAGCAGCCAGTAACTTAGCTTTGTTGGCACATCCTTAATGTTAAACCCAAGAACTGCTCCAAACCCTATTTCCGTAACATCTAGTCTTTGCTTCGGCGATAGGTTTTGTATTAGTCGATGCAATGAGCATAATGATACACGTACATGTATCCGGTCAACATCAGCTACCTTACAACCAACACCCTTTTCACCATTACTCTTGCGGGGTCGTTTCTTCCCCCCAACCTCATTAACAACATCCTTTTCATCAGCCTTCTCCTCTTTCCAACTGCCTCCTTCACCATACCACCATCACTACCTTTTTTCTCCTCCACATCATAGTATCTGCTCCTTTTGCCTATGCTCTTCTTGACCACACCCCTATCACCATGTTTTCCTTTCCCCACATCAGCCTGCACCTCAGTTTTTGCAGCTGTACCTGTGTCATTTACATCAACAACATAAATATGTTATAGCAACAGCAAAGCATTACAAGCTGAAACACATATTCACACCGAATCACATACATGCAGATACACGGATACACAGTGGTTCACATATACACAAATACATGGATGCATGCCAATTCACATATACACAGATACATAATACCACTTCAAACTTACGCAGATACAAATGGAGTTCACAGACTCACATAAAAACAGATACACGGATACATCCCAATTCACATGTACACAAATAACTACCGATTCACATGTACATAGGGTACATACATACCATACCAATTCACATACAAACGGATACACATATGCATGGCCACATACACATATTCAATTCAGAGACTCACATATACACGGATACAGCCCGATTCACATGTACACAAATAACTACCGATTTACAGGTACATAGGGTACATACATACCATACCAATTCACATACAAACAGATACACAGATACATGGGTACATACATACCAACTCACATAAAACCAGATACACATCAAATCATTGCTTGTTGAAACACCTGGATAGATACACAGGCACACAAATGCACATACATACTAGTTGAACGACATACAGATTCAGAGTTACACAGATACATACCATTAAAAAGGGTGTTTGGCTCAACTTCACATACATACAAATCCACATATCCACATATACCAATCATTAATATTTTAAAGAAAACTAATCAGCTCAATACACGTGTACACAGATACACGAACACATACCAGTTAACTATGTGTTTGGCTCATCACACATACAAAGTTATATGTGTGTTTGTGTCAGCACAACTACAATTCACACATAACCAAGTACAACGATTCACATATACAAATACAAATGTATACGGTGCTCATATTCCAATATACCCATGTACACAGGTACATACACGTTATACGGGTGGTTGGTTCAGCACAACTATAAGTATCACCCCATGTCTAAGAATACGCAGATACAAATACAAGTCTAACTCGTGATTATTACGGTTTAAAAGTTGGTTTAACCACAGTCTAAATCATAGCTAATACACAAAAAATGAAATTCTTCAAATGATATCTATAACATGTAGCTAACAAAATAATGACACACATAAACATAAACATTAAGTTGTGCAAACCCAAACCAACCCATGTTGAATAACTAATTATCAAATATATACATAAACAACAACTATAAGATTGCAAATAAAGTGTAGTCATACCTGGTACATCCTCTTTTTCACCATCAGATGTTAAGTCAATGATCCCAGTATATCCCACATTATATTTTGCCATTTGATCACCTAACCTTGCACTTCTTCGAACTACAATACAACATGCAATTGTCGGTTAATTTATGTTAATCTTACCCGTCAGAGATGAAACCCTAAAATGGAACGATCGTATATGGAACACTTACCAATCAAAATCGGTGGTAAATCACCAATGCCTTGTTTTTCTTCTATGTTAGTCATGCTTTTTATAGCCCTAGGTTGAAGATCAGTTGCTACACAATCGCAATCACCAAAATGTAGCCAGATATATTTCTTGAAGATCGGGGTTTTTAATTATTGATAAGCTGTAATGAGGGGATTTTTATTTGGGGGGAGTGGAAGTCTGATTCTTTGACTATAAAGTCTAACGTAAATTCATTTATGTAGTTGGTTGGAGAGAGAAACTATCCCGCTCTTTTGCCTAGTTATAACTTGATACATAAGCCCCTATAGTTCATGATAATTACAAAGATGCCATTGATCACTCATTAATCTCATTTAACACAAAAACAATGATCCAACGGTCCACGATAGTTCTTATTTTTGCAACTTTAAGAAATCTCTCACAATAACCATCCCCAATATATATATATATATAATATATATATATATATATATATATATATATATATATATATATATATATATATATATATATATATATATATATATATATATATATATATATATATATATATATATATATATATATATATATATATATATATATATATATGAATGATAAAGTAACTTTGGTGCATGTACGAGTTGACCCCCTATCTTGCGTTACATTTCTTCTTTGGTCCTTGTGGTATTTTCTTTATTGATTCATAAGTCCCTGAAGTAAATAAACTTAATGATATTATGCTGCTTTTGATCCCTGGACTTCAAAACTTTGCGCCCACGTCATTAATTACGGCGTAACTAAATCATCGGGTTACGCCGTAATCCTTCGTAAGCATATTCTTATCCGCTCCGAACTTATCTCTACGGCATAACTAAATTAGCATGTTACGCCGTAACCATCAAAATAATAATTACGGCGTAATCTTAATAAAAGGTTACGCCGTATCCTTCATGGCTCATATTTACGCCGTAACATTATTAACTAGTTACGGCGTAATCTTCACACATAATTCTCATGCCCTCGTAATGTGAGTTACGGCGTAGTCAAGTGTGCTACTTACGCCGTAACTTGTCTTTAGAATATATTTCTTGGCCATTTCTTGCATCTTTTCCGCTCCAAAGCCTCATTTGTCCTGAAATGCAAATATAAACGAATATGAACGAATTAAGTACCATATTAACACAAATGAGGCCATAAATACGAGACATTGATATATTAAATATCAGGCTAATTTGATGTTATCAGCAAACTAACACAAACTAAACTTTAAACACACATATTAAGTTACGTGACCATATGTACTGGATTTTGGCTACACTTAAATAATGTGTGACAAAATGTTTAGTGTGACCATATATGGCATTGGGTCACAGTGTTCAAATGTGTAACATATATTTGTCACTGTTTATATGTATATTGTGACTAATGCTTTAACCTTACGTTTCATTTGTCACGTGTTTCAAATTAATATGTGGCTAAATAATTAGCAAAAGATAGGAGTCACCCTTAAATAATGTGTGACAAAACTTGATTGTATGATTTAGACACATAAAAAATTACTTCATGTGACTAATGCTTCAAGCTTACTTGCATTTGTCACGTGTTCCAAATTCACATGTGGCTAAATAATCAAAAACAAAATTACCAGTTACCTTTAACCACATAATATTCGATTGTGTGGCAATACAGTTCTAATGGTCACACGATCAAAATTTTCATGTGTGGCTAATTAGTAAATGTTGTCTATTTTAGTACCTTTAGCCACATAAATATGTGAATGTGTGGCCGTTCCATTTTGCCCATGTGTGACGAAATCTCATTTTTATACTAGTGGAACGAAACACAGTACTTTGCCGAAAGAGATATTATCAAGAATGAAAAGAAACCATGACATCTTTTACCCAATAGACTAAAGCATGAACCAGACTACGCCGCCATCCTCGGATTTCATTATGTCGCGCATGTCCTCGTGGTATGCAAAAATTACGGGTCATGTCCAATTTACTAACAACGTTTAAACGGTCGTTAAAAAATGACTAACATGATATGTTTGCATAACGTGAGGGCCAAGAATTGTATATATGAAAACTGGTAAACCTAAGGGACCATTTACGTAATTAACTCAGAGAAAAAAAATACATTTAAAATATATATATATAGAGTGCGGTTCTAGAGAAAAGTGTAATTAGATGGAAAAGTGAGAAAAATAGTTATAGGGTAGATTTTGCAAACATTATAAACTTCGAGGATAAAAAATGAAAAAAGAACAAAAAAATGGATTATCTAATTAGATCTTCACTTTATTACAGATCTTCATTCTGTCATCCTCTCCTGAACATGGAGATGAGCTACCACCACCATCGCCACCATATTCCTTCGTGCAACCACCGCATCAATCTTCACTCCGCCACCGTCACCGTCACCACCACCACCGTCGCTATCGGCTTCTATCGTGCAACCACCCCGTCAATCTTCACTCCGCCACCGTCACACCACCGCCGGTCATCACAAACACTACGTAATCTATGATCTTCTTCATGTTAATTAATTATATATAACAGTTTCTATTATTTAATGTACATAACTTTATTAATTTATTTATTTATTTTAATGTTCAATTATTTATAGCAAATATGATGAAAAGATGCATAAAAATTGTGTTTATTAAATTTGCACACCAGGTGTTTGATAAAATGTCTGAGTAAGATTTTATAATTGTGATGCACTAATTTACAACATATGTGTTTATTATTGAAGGATATGACATCTTAGGAAATTTGTGTGTAAATTTGCAGTATTAGATTACACGTTAGGGCATCAGGTTATTTTAGGGCATCTTTGTTTGTGGTTGATGCATCATGTTAAAGGTTTGTACGTTTAGTGCATCACTGAACATATTAGAGCATCTGTGGGCATGATTAGTGCATCGTTAGACATATTAAGGCATCATTGTGTGTATTTCATGTATCAATTTGTATGTTTAGTGCATCGTTGTTTATAGTAGGGCATCCGTTTTTATTTTAGTGCATCGTTGGACATACTTGGGCATATGTTTTTATGTTTCGCGTATCATTGAAACATATTAGAGCATCAATAAGTATGATTAGGGCATCAATTAGAATGATTAGTGCATCATTAGACATATTAAGGCATATGTGTGTATGTTTAGTTTATCCATTTATATGTTTAGTGCATCGTTGGTCATATATTAATATTGTATTAGGAAGTCATTGATTGTTATTAGTGCATCCTGTTATACATTAGAGCATCCAATTGAGTATAATTAGGAAATATGATTAATCCACCGAACACTGAAATCTATTTGAGCCTTTGTATGTTTAATTAGTGCATCAAAGTATCATAAAAAGAGCATTTGTTTGTTAGATAATAGCATACTGAAATTACTTAAGTCATATGTTTGTTTGATTGTTTCACTTGTGCATAACAGTATCATGAAACATATCATCTGTGTTAAAACTGAATAGAGCATCAGTTTGTTTGTTTTGTTTAATGCATCTGTTTTAGTAATATATCAGGGAATCAATTTGTTTGTTTAATGCATATGTATTAAAACTATAAGACATATGTATGGAATATTGTATTGAAATAATAAGGCATCGGTATGGAATAATTTAGTGCATCCGTTTGACCTATAAGGGAAAAAAAGTGACCACAGCGGATATTTTTGTCAAATAGGTATAGAAGCTGGTATAAACTTGCTATTCAAAACTGATAATATAACATTATGACGTCAGATGTTAGCCAAATCAACTTCATTTTCATACATGAAAACACACCCTTAATTTGATTAAATGTTTGATGGTATTTGTATCAACTTCGTTTTCAGAGCTCGTTTCTAATGTGCCATACTGTCACATGAGAATGCACAAAATCATCCTTTCGTAATGAAGGTTAATTATGTTGGTCTTCCTAGCCATCCTGGGCATTCATTGCATTACTCTCAGGTAATCATGACCACTAAACGCACTCCTTCCTCAAATACTTACACTGAACCCTCCTATTTCATTATATAAAAATATTCTAGATTTGTATAAGAATAGAACATATAATGATAAAAATGATGGTCTACCTTTTGCAAGCTAAAGGTTCAAGATCACTTCTGAGTTTCGAGACAGGCTCATTAACTCTGTCTAAGCATGTGGTAGAGACTACCAAGTACTTTGTTATAACTGTTAGTTTTCGGTAAGATATATATCCCTTTGAAGATCAAATTATCTTCATTTTAATAAAATAAAAATGTGCAACATTTTTGTTAATTCAGATGGTAAGTGTTTATGTTTTTGATGTGTGGCTAGAGGTGCCAAATAGTTGTTGTTTTATGGGTCGGTGATATGCAAACATCTTTTGCGCACTTTTTGGATCATGTTTATTAAAAAATAATGAGCGTGTTTAAACTTTAAACACTTTAATATCTAGCGACCCATTCGACCCAAGTAGACCCTTTAATGATTATTTGTAGCTATATTTTATTATCAACCCAAATTGATCGCTTATAAGTAAACGTGTTGAAAATGGTAGATATCAGGGCATCTATGAGTATGATTAATGCATCAAAAAGGTAGATATTAGGGCATCTATGATTATGATTAGTGCATCGAAAAGGATTGGTAAAGTTGATAGAAAGCTTTCTCAAGGTGTACTAGGCTTCTAAGGTGACGATAAATACTTCATTTAGAGTGTCGTATATGCACCCCTATGAAATTGTACCCAAGTTTTGGTTTCCGATGTATCTGTATCAGGTGCTAATTTCCCTTGACCTCAAATGTTTTAATTCTTTTAACTCGTTAATAACATTGGTGAAGAAGGAATTATCATTAATAAAAATACAGTGACCAGATTTCGCTTTATGTTTTATGTCGTGTTTCTTAAACTTTTGATTATGGTGTGCTCTTTTTTCAGTGTTTTTGAGGTTTGTTCTTATACATGTTTATGCATCTTGGTGATGTTCCTCTGGTTGACCAAGTCTAGGGCTCCTAGTTCAGCACCACACCCCTTCAAATAGGCATAAAGCTGAAACTCTTCCTTGTATTGCCATTTAGTGCATTCAGGTTTTTATTCTTGTACTTACTGTAATTTTATAGACTGGGTAGCTGATTTCAGTAGGAAGATATTAGGGCATCTCTAGACTTATTAGGGCATCTAGTATTATGATTAGTGCATCGAAAAGGAATATATTAGGGCATCTCTGAGTATGGTTAGTGCATCAAAAAGGTAGATATTAATGCATCTGTATTACACATTAGTGTATCTATAGTGTAAGATTTTTTAAAACAATTGTGTGATGTCTCCTGATTATTACAACTTGACAAACATAATCACAATTTGAGCAAGAGCCTGAGTGTGAGTGGGTCTCCTAGATGTGCTCTCCCGCCCAAAATCAGGAGTCTGAGTCGAAGCCTAAGCCCATTTAGAAGCATTAGCAGAAGTCCAACGAAGGGAAAAAGCACCAGAAGCATAAGTCCAATCCCTGTCAGATCCTGAATATCTAAAAGTGTTAGTTGTAGTCCATCCCCATCACCAAGGAGGCCCTCACGGAAGTCGGTTAGCAGAAGCCCGGTAAGATCTTCAAGAAGAAGTTATAGCATAAGCCCTGTGAGTCTACTAAAAGAATTATGAGCAGAAGCTCGGGTGAGCACCTGCGATGAGAAGCTCTAGGGGCAGTAGGTGAAGCTATTATAGGAGCCCTATAGGTGGGCGCAGGGGCAGGTCACAGTTGGGTGATCATATAATGAGCTTATCCAGAAGTATTTCACCTGACCATTGGGTGTGTGAACGACAAAAACCATAGGTGTTTTTTGGTTATGTTTAGTTAACATTATAAAATCACTATCAGCATCCAATCTCAACACCCCTTTATAAATTTGTTACAATGCAGCTGAAATTGATTATTTTGACCCAAAAAAATATGAAGCAGAATTTGTTTCCTCGAATATCATAATTATCATAGATAATCTTTTTAAATGAAAATCATCCAAGCGCCCCATTTATGTAAAAAATAATTAAGAAATCAGAAGTACCTATTCAGCTATTTTATGTGTATAACTCATGTAATTTTGTGTGTATGTATTCAAGCTACAAGCGTCGCTGCCCTTTGAGAGACAGAAGTCCACCAAGGTATGCTGAAATACCTGAACCTTATATCTCAAAATAAAAAAGGCGTCACAAGTTCGAAGAAATTAATTCTGATTTATTACTCATTAACTAATGATGTTGTTTCGTTCAAAAAAACTAATGATTTATTACTCATGTACAGGTACCGAGCTAGAAGAAGCAAGACCCAAAGTCCAAGTGTATCACGCAGCCCTGTACGCTATCGTCATCGTTACAGTCGTGCTTGGTCACATGTGGAATATGTTTAGTGCATCAAAAAGGTAGATATTAGTGCATCGAGAAGGTATATGTTTTATATCCACCACTCTTCTTTTTGCCAACTATGTCTCAAATGGGCTTATAAAATTATGTTGCACCATGAGCGTTGAGTAAGTTTGGAAATGATTATTTATTTATAATATAATTATCTTAATTCTGACAAGCTCCTACTTTGAGTGAATATATTTCCCTTAACTAAATTGTTCACTATGCATCTGGTCTTAGACATGACTGAAATTTCAGCACAAGATATATGTTATGTAGGTGAATGATCTCTCACACAAAGCTCAACTTCTAGAAGCTGAACTTGAAAGGAAATTAAGGCAATTGAAAGAAGCAACTGAACAAGCGCAGGATGAAAGAGTAAAGAACCAAACTACTAAGTAAGTAATACAATCCCTCACTATTCAGGTGAGTGAATTCTTGGTTCAGTGTCTAGAAACAAATAAATAAGGAACTTCATTTTATCCTTTATTTAGTGTTTTGTTCCAACAACTACAAGACTTTATAATATAAACTGCATTGACCCATTTTAAATTATATGACAGTTAGATGACTTGGTCACCCGGATGGGTCAAGGATCTTCTTCCACCTGCATAGAATCATATGCATATTCTGGAAGCACTTTCAGTTTTGCCCCTGAAGCCAAATCTGGACCTCTCTTTTGTCATGAAACAAAATCTATGGCCTTGAAATCAATATCCATAACAGAAAAAGTGTCCAAAATTATGTATGCAAAATCAACACAAAGCTTTACTTAACAAACTATGACGGTGTTTGGTATTGCTTTTTTTTTCAGAACTGCTTAAAAATAACTCCTAAGCACTTCAAGAGATAATATTTGCATTTTCTTGTTTTGTAAAAAAATGATAAGACGTATATTATTGTAAACTACTTCGCAAAATAAGGAGTTTGGATGATCCAAACACTTCAAACTGTATCTGCTTGAATATAAGCATAAAGAATACATCTTATATTAGTCAAATTCGAAAGCAAAAGGTATGTGACGTATCAGCTTCTTCCAATTATAACATACTAAATGTGTAAATTGTTAGAGATCATTGTTTAACACAAATAGAATATCTCACAGACAATCTAAATAGTTGCAACTTCAAATAGCCTACAAGGCAACTATAAGTTGCTCACTATTTCAAAAACCAAGGTTTCAATATTACGCTTGTCACAATCTAGTAACTTCCATAATAAAACAATTGTATATGTTGAAATAAAGGTACATTTATTTGAAAATAGTAAGTGCTCAATGAGAATTACTTTGCTCATCATACCAATGATAAAATAAAAGGTGCATCAATGTTGAAATAATGGTGCATCAATGTTAAAATAACAGGTGCATCAATGTATATACAAACTACTCATTATATCAATGGGTCTTCGTGGGTCACATGGAAAAGTAATGTCTTTCGGATGTTGTCGAGGCCACAGAAAAAGCATCACAACACGTTCTAGTCCAACTCCAAACCACACCATGGTCAGTAGACGAAATATTTGCATTGTTACAACACTTGAGTTACTGCATGTGCACACGTTGACTCAACAAATGTTGGATATCTAAGTCCTTTATGCAGAAGCATGGATTGAGTAAGAATTTCCATTGCAACCTGAAATTTTGATAACAAAATATTCAAATTAAAAATAACAGATGCATCAATGTTGAAATAATGGTGCATCAATGTTAAAATAACAGGTGTATCAATGTATATACAAACTACTCATTATATCAATGGGTCTTCGTGGGTCACGTGGAAAAGTAATGTCTTTCGGATGTTGTCGAGGCCACAGAAAAAGCATCACAACACGTTCCAGTGTAACTCCAAACCACACCATGGTCAGTAGACGAAATATTTGCATTGTTACAACACTTGAGTTATTGCATGTGCACACGTTGACTCAACAACTGTTGGATATCTAAGTCCTTTATGCAGAAGCATGGATTGAGTAAGAATTTCCATTGCAACCTGAAATTTTGATAACAAAATATTCAAATTAAAAAAATAGTGCGTTTGTGATAAATACATACAAGAATAGAGGTAGCAAAGTCGACCCAATTACCTACACAAATTGTGGTATTTTTTTTTATCTCTAAAGGTTAATTGGTACAACCGTCATACCAAACAACAATGTTTTTAGCTAAAATGAAAATGAGTGAACCAGGAAGAATGTTGTCCAAAGTAAAGTAACCTGTTTTGACCGGATACACAACCCGTATGACCCATACATTTTGCCACCTATAAACTAACTACCCTACAAGCCAATTCTTACCCATTTTCTATACCAAACAACAATTTTTATTCATACTAGTAGGTGGCAGGATGTTAGATTCAAAATATTCTTGTTTGCAATTCATAAAGTATATAATTAACAATAAACTAATTTTTCTTGTCAATGTCAGGTATGTCGGTTCTCTCAGCCTTCTCCACAATAACCTGTTAAAACAGAGTATGATTGTATATATAACAAAAGCAATGCGGCATAATTAAAACTAAAACATAACAGTGGATCTTTTAGTACCGGAATTCTGTCGGGATACTTCTCGGGATACTTCTCCCTGATACGAGCAGCCTCAGCTTGTCGCCTCTCTAAAGAAATTAGCACACGGTCGTAAGTTAAAAATGTAAATTGAATAGTCAATAACGTTTGCAAAGATTAAACTTTAGTTCATAGTTTCCACAAGTCAAATCCGTAAAAAAACCCGAAAAAGGTTCAATCATACTAGCTAAAAAGATTTCATATGCAGTTCAATCGCAAAATTTCAATAGAATTCATACCAAAAACTAATAAACAATCCTTTTAAGATTAGACTTAGTACAACTTAATTACACAAAGTCTCAAGTTTAGGCGTTTCGCAAAGAGAGACATCTGGTTCATATTAATTTCCAACATTCTAGATTGTAGGTTTCTAACTAAATTAGCTAAACGTGGTCTTAAATGTAGTTCTTTTAAAGGTCCATCTCACAATTCTATAAGATAACGCAAAAACCTGCTAACACTTTACGAAACCTTAGAAATCACATTATAACTAAACCAATTACAACTCGTTTTCATAATGAAACAACACCAGTTCCGTCAAAACTAGCTACAAAGAGTGTTTGATAAACAGCCACGTCACTCTATCCATCTCAAATTCTCAATAATTGGCGGAGAGACGTACTTTATAAAAAAAAAGCGAGGCAAGAAACGGTGCATTGAATAATTAGCAACAAGTATACAAGGTTAAAAGAATAAATAAGCTTCAAATAGTCACAAACTAAAAGTAAAAGAACACATAACTGATGGCTTGTAAGAGGGTTTTAGGAATATTATCGTAGTACCTCGTTTGTACGTATTCAATGTGATCAGAGTCAGATCCACCTTTCCCTACAGTATATGTCATCTCCTCGCACTCAAACTCCACACCCGCAGTTTAAAATTAGTGCATCACAGTTATGAAATTTCATTTAGGCATTTTATCAAACACCTTGTGTGCAAGTTTTGCAAACACATTTCCAAGTCTTTTTTTTCTCAAATTTGTTTCAATTAACTCATCTATATAGTGCATCATGTCACAAACTCTTAAAATTGATACATATATGAACAAACTTTATGATTACCGAATCAAAACTCGTAAAAAGAAACCATAACTCATAACAGACATGTATATCATCTTTATATTTGATCTTAGAGAACAAAACTAACAAATATATAATCAAAATAAGTTAAGAAACTTACTTTGTTCAACAATATAAGAATTATAATGAGATGATTTGTTGAACGAGATGATGGTGAACGGTGGGGAATGGTGGTGAGATGATGGTGAACGATGGGGAACGGTGGTGAGCGATGGGGAGATGATGGTGAACGATGGCGATGGTGGTGAAAGCTGTGTATGTGAAGGTCTGGACAGAAAGAGGAGAGAAAGAAGAAGAAAAAAATGAGAAACAAACAGACATTATATATGATTAATCCGTGAATTTGTGAAAAAGTTACGAAAAAAACCTTATAAAATTAAAAAAGTAACAAATAGGCCCCTTGAGTTGTGAAAAAAAAAGGAGGGGAAGAGGATGTGATCTAACGGTTGAGATCACTTCTCTCACTTTTCTTTTGAGATCAACTTTTTAAATGATCTAATCTATCTATATATATATATATATATATATATATATATATATATATATATATATATATATAGTTTGATCTCATTTTAACAACTTTAAGCTTGATCTTATTTGATCTAGATTCATATATATATATATATATATATACACTCTTAAATTTTAAACTTATATTTAGTCCCTAAGTCGTTTTAATTACACCAGAGATACCTATTTTTGAAACCTTACACTCATTTAGTTCCTATTTTGGATGTGCCGTTAGTTTATTCGTTAAGTGTTTGCACCGTTAGTCCCTTCGTTAAGATTTTTTGCACCGTTAGTCCTCATTTTTTAAAATGAATTAAAAACTCGTTTTTATTCCTTTTCGTCAATTTTTTTTACGTGTTAGTCCATTTTTTTACGTTTTCGTCCTTTTTTTACATTTTCGTCCGTTTCTTTTACGTTTTTGTCCCTTTTTTACGTTATTGTCCGTTTTTAAACGTTTTCATCTGTTGTTTTTACGTGCCGTTTGTTTTTATATGTTTTTATCCGTTTTTGTCTGTTTACGTTTACTTCCCTTTTATTTACGTTTTCATCCGTTTTTTTACGTTTCTGTCCGTTTTTTACGGTTTCATCCGTTTTTAACCGTTTTCATCTGTTTTTTTACGTTTCGTTTGTTTTATACGTTTATATCCATTTTTACGTTTTTGTCCGTTTTTTACGTTTTCGTCCATTTTTTACGTTTTTGTCTGTTTTTTAACGTTTTCGTTTGTTTTTCTATGTTTTTGTCCATTTTACATTTTATTATGTTTAAAAATGGACAAAAACGATCAAAAACGTAAAAAAAAAAGTACAAAAACTGACCAAAACGTAAAAAAAAACAAACAAAACCGGATAAAAATGGACGAAAACATAAAAAAATAGTCTAAAACGTAAAAACCGGACGAACATGTAAAAAAACAGATTAAAACGTTTAAAAACGGACGAAAAAAGGACAAAAGCGTAGAAAACGGCTAAAAATGGAAGAGAACGCAAAAAAACAGACTAAGAAAAATATAAAAACAAACGAAAACGTAAAAAAAATAGATAAAAACGTTAAAAAAAAAAAAAAAAAAACGTTAAAAAATTGATGAAAACGTAAAAGAACGGACGAAAACGTAAAAAAAAAGGGGGACGAAAACATTTAAAAAACATAGATGAAAACGTTAAAAAAACGGACGGAAACGTAAAAACCCAGACGACAACGAAAAAAAGGACAAAACGTATAAAAATAAACAAAAACTTAAAAAAACAGACGAAAATGTAAAAATAGACGAAAACTGTAAACGGACGAAAACGTAAAAAAATGGACAAAAACGTTAAAAAAACGAGCAAAACGTATAAAAACAAACGAAAACGTAAAAAAACAGATGAAAACGTAAAAAAAGGGGGAAAACGGACGAAAACGTAAAAAAAGGGAAAAAACGGACGAAAACGTAAAAAAGGGACAAAACGTTTAAAACGGACGAAAATGTAAAAAGCGGACAAAAACGTAAAAAGAAGGACGAAAACATAAAAATACGGACGAAAGCGTAGTAAAAAATGGACGAAAACGTAAAAAAGACGGACAAAAACGAATAAAAACGAGTTTTTAATTCATTTTAAAAAATGAGGACTTGCGGTGCAAAAAATCTTAACGAAGGGACTAACGGTGCAAACACTTAACGGATAAACTAACGGCACATCCAAAATAGGAACTAAATGAGTGTAAGGTTTCAAAAATAAGTATCTCTAGTGTAATTAAAACGACTTAAGGACTAAACATGAAATCTGAGCAAACCACAGGGACCAAACGTGTAATTTTTCTTTAATTAATAAAAGCATAATTGTTTCCTTACACAAAGGGGTATAAAAAGTTAAAAACTAGGCTATTTAGTTTACGTGATTTTATGCCTGATTAGCAAACCTACTTGTATGACTAATGATTTGATTGATAAATTTGAAAAAATGATTTGTGAGAATTTGGTGAGAAAAATACAATTATATAAGTAATTTATGCATTAGGCATGGATTGTAGGACTAAATAACATTACTCTTTCACAATTACACTAAACTATAATTTGATACTCATAGTATTTTTTTTTTGGTGAAGTACAATTTTTTTTACACTTTATATCACCTATCTCACAAATGTTTCGAGCGAGTCTTGAAACCACAACCTCTAAATTAATGAGAAACTTACATACCACTAGACCAAAGAAAAGACATTTGTTCTTTGATACTGATAGTAATTCTTATTTTCAAAACAAACACCCCTCCTAAACCAATTTTGATTAACTCCGGCCAACTAACCATCTAAAAACATATTTCTAACCTAGCTAATGAAATCTTTGACTCTCTCCTCGTCGGGTCCAAGGTCCCTGCCCATATTGAGTTGAACTAGTTCCGGCACTAGGAAATACTACATAGTAAAAGGATCTGAACGGAGTGAATAGGGATTGGTGAAAGCCAATGGTTTGGAATTTTGGTGGGCTGTGCATGGTATTGTGATAAGGGTATGTGTAGTTATGGAGTGAAAGAAATTGATTTTGTGAGACAACATGTGGTGGATATGGACAACCAACGTTGGTTAGTTTCTATTGGAAGCAAATGTTCTCTAGGAAGGAGGAAGTGGATGACTAGTCTCATGCATTACCAACCATTTTTAAGACCCTACATCCTTTTCCACAACAGTTCAACATATATGAACAATGACTACATGATCTAGCAGTCCCATGTGTTATTTTTGTTCGTTAGGGAGTATCATTCCAAGTAGACATGATCGATGGGACGTGGTTGGTAATCATAACATATGCATAACTTTTGTATTATAGCTTGCTTGCTTCGTACTAATCTGGAATTTTTCTTATCGACTTGATTAATCTTTTCTTGTCACATGTTCAAATCTCGCCCTCCTGCCCTTTAATCAAGATGTTTAGAGATATACCTTCCCCTTGTTGTTTGTGGCATCAGTTACACTGTGTTCTCGAGTTCAATTTTGAAGGGGGAAAAAAAGCCTGATTTAAACTCGTGAATTTTTTTTTATAAAGAAGGAAAATTTGAGTTCAAACTTTTCTCACAAAAATGAGAGAAAATGGAAGGAAACTAAGATTAACATGTCAAATGACACTTCGTAATTTTTGAACTTTAAACCTTTGAAACATAGTTGTAATTGTAAATTGGTCAACTTTTCTTTCTTTCTTTCTTTTCTATTTCTTCAAGTCAAGAACAAAAATATTTTTTCTAACTTTTTAATCTTTTCTTTTCTTTACCTTTCTTTTTGTTTTCTTTTCTTTAGTCTAAAACTCAAAAACAAAGCGTTAGCGCAGATAATGGGAAGTCTTTTAAGATGACAAATAAGAGAAAGCTTTCGACAAAATAGATGAAGAAAATAAGATCAAATTGATATACTTGGAAAATTTAATTTTTTTAGGTAAACATATACTTTGTTGTAACCCTAGAACATAGATTGAGAGGCTTAGTAAAACTCCCGATATACATTTACGCTACTCCGTGTATTTGTTAGCTTTCTTGATATTGATTTGAATGCCGGAGCCTACTAATATACATTCCGTGACTATGTGACTACTGTTAGTCGATTAGTATAAGGCTTAAGCCTGTTATGTGTTTAGGCCCATATAGTATCCTATATATATTTATCATGTACCAAACATTATATTCGTTCAATATACACAAACTTACATGGTATCAACCATAACCGATCCACTCTTTGCTTCCGCAATTTTTTTCTTTGTTTAGTTTACTGTTTCTCGACCGTTTGTGTTGTCGAGGTGTGTTTTTTGATTGTTTGTCGACCAAGTGTGTTGTCGACGTTGATTGTTTCTTCAACAGTGTTTGGTTCGATTCCCTAAACCCTTAATTTTCTTTGGTCGATTACCCAACAATTACCAACGATTAACCATTCTGTTTAACCTCTAGCCTACCTACAGTACTACTACTATGCTCCCATATGTGACTATTACTATGCTCCCATATACGTCTCGTGCCTGTTTCATAGTCACAAAATGAGTTACCCACTCTATAGTCCCGCGTCACAATAGAGGAACGTTGGTGGAGCACTGAAATGGGTAAAGATTGAAAAGAGCACATATGACAAAAATAGCCTATTATCCTGACAAAAACGCCAAGACAAACAAACGAGACTATACCTTGATTGTCCAAGTAGTAAATCACGAAAATCGATCGTGTATGCATCTAACCACAATGTGACGATGACTAAATAAATCAACAAACTAGAAAATGCAACAAAAGCACCTGGCCATAAGTGACACGGATAGATACATTTAAAGTTTAACGGTCATGACAATTAAAGCAATGTTGATATTCTTTTAGCATCAATGACATAAGGATTTGTCTTTGATAACACTTTTTTGGATTAAGATAGCAAACCTGGTCATAACACGATATATTTGTCTTACCATCCTCTAGATTCACAATTACTACCCTTAATGTAGTGACTCACTACTGTCTGGCTGAAAAAGACCAAAGTAGAATGTTTAAAAAACTAAATCTTTGAAAGCCGAATTACACTACTCATAGCCATTCGATCATAATAGTCTCAGATGATCCAAAACTTGTTGAAGCAGCCATGGCCCACCCAAATACACAGATTAAATGAACCACAAGGGCACTGAAAATAGTGCCTAGCAAAGCCAAAACATACAAGTAAATGGACAAATATAGACCAGCAAATTGAAGGTACAATTTGTGGAGACAGTGAAGCGTGCATCTCTACACTAATTTTCATGAAACAACCCACAATGTTAATATCTCATTGCCAATGCATAACGGGTAAAAACGACACATTACTAGTCAATACCGTATAAGGATAGTTGCGGGGTAGTAAGGCATTATATTTTGTACCATGAATTATTAGCCAAAAACGAGTAAACCAGTGTCAAGAAGTCCATAAAAGAAACCACCCACTAACCATATTCAACTAGAAATAAAAAACCCACAAGTTCCGTGCATCATCTTAAAACAGTGACAAAATAAAGACCTGACAGAAAGTTGATTCGCCTTTATTGCAAGTTCGATACAGCAAACACACTGCTTTTTGCATAAAGTTCTAAATGGGCAAAAAGATAACATTGGCCATAACCTCTAATTTAGAAAATACAAATTCTAAATACAGATAAACAGCATTTAATATATTTTATATTAGCTATACAATGTAAAACCAAACAGAGTTACCAATTTCAAATTGTGACGGTTTCTTGGCTCTTTGGTCCTGTATGTTCCTGTGCAGCTTATCATCTGCATGCATGCTCAATATAATCATTGATGATACCACATAACAAAATGTCAAAATGCAGACTCTTCCTATGGATACAAAATGATTATGAAACTGCAGATAAATTATTAAGTTTTCTACTGTTATCGTTTGTGACAGTAAGAAGCGATACTTGTGTATACAAAAGGTAAGTTGAAGTTATGTACACGAACTCATTTGATTGGCAAAGTTGTCATGTCTCAAAAGCAACTGTCCACATTTAATAATTCAAACAATAAATTATTTCTAAATACCATGTGATTTAGTACAAGACAGAGTTAAGTAGGGACAAAGGAGGAGACCTGAAGGTCCATCACTATAGGCAACTAACATGATGGTGGAATGGTCACATATCACAATGTTATGCAGATATAAAGTGGGACATAATAGTTCTCTAGAACATCATGTCATATGGAACTGACGAACCCAACAAAGTCGGATCTCAATATAGAAATCTAGTCTAAGTGTGTCACATTAAGGACAAACACAGTTTACTACTCTCTTATCTACAAAAAGGACACCTTACTTTCTCACCTACACCATTATGTTTGGTGGGTCTACTATCCCAAAGTTTTAGTAGAAATGGGGAGCAAGCAAATCCCTTCCGATACGATTTTTGGATTTTCTGTTGAGCAGAAAACTATTCTAAAAAGGATCATCCTACTGTGAAAATCTAGAATATGAAACCATTCAGCTTGCATTAACTGTATTAAACACAATTCGGTCACCATTATATGGATAATAGTGGATAAGTTAAGTAAGTCGCTCAACTTTGACTAATGGAAAAAGCACCAATCTAATAAACTACAACTCAAGTGTCGAGTGATAATCAGTCCATTACAAACCTAGAGATGATAAGAACGTCAGTTCCAATGTGAATTGATATATCTTAATTATTGTGCAATTATTCTTTTCAGAAGGGTAACAAATAATACAGTATGTTAATTGAAGATTTCATGTCGTAGTGCATGCTACGAATACATCACTTGAGTTTCTGTCAGAGTGGAGTTTCAGCTGAACATGATGCTCATGATCAAACTTAGGTTTGTGGTTTTATCATCTTGTACACATACTCTACACAGTTTTTGGGACCTACAATCATGATTTTATGATTGGCTTAAACTCAAAGATAACTTATGTTTAGTTCAGAGAAAGATCCAGAAAAGGTTCAAGATAACACTACCATTGTGCCCTATAAAGAACAATCACTATCATGTATGCAATTCAAGTCTATGAAGAAGATAGGTCCTACATGGACCACTAAGCTAGAAAGACACTATTGGTGATCTGGGATTCATCGAGTGACAAAATGCCAAGTGTAAGTGATGGGATAATACAGTAAGATAGACAAGCTTTGTAGATTTCCATCATCCCTATAACCAATTAAAAAACACATGACTCACGATAACATGTGTCTCCTACACACACGTCAAACCAAATGACATGCATCAACATGCAGAAACTATTAAGTAACTGTACATAATCATTATAAGTTTTCCCTCAAAAGAATGATTCCTCATTAAATATCTCAGTCAGATGATGCATACGCTAACATACTAAGCATACAGATGACGTGAACAATAAAAATACAATGCTATCTTATAAGAACAGATTATATAAGATTACATGTAAACAAAGTCAAACTACAAACAGATGTAGCAATAAATTTAAGACCTGAAATTTCATTTTATTGAAAACACTTTTAAAATGTACATGGCAGATAGTCGTCATCCTCAGAGAAGATACTCAATTCTCCAGCATATGCTCAACAAAAAAGAATATATAGAATAATCATGTTTGAGAAAGTCGAAAAACACCTGCACCAATATCAGTTCTGATGAGAGTTTGAGAATCTCATGGTATAATTTATGTGATTACTGTAGGCTTTTCCCTTCCCGTAAACTCCTTTAGCTTTGAGACAGATAAAGCCAGATCTGACAAGTGACAGGAAGATTACATAAACTAATGAACTACTAATACGAATATAACAGAACATAATTGGTAACTAGATTCTGGACAAACCTATCAAGGGTTTTAGTGCCACTTGGGCATCCAAGTCATGTTTTGAGACATCAGGTTCAAACTGTTCTATGTAGATTCTAACAGTTGCACCTGCTGAACCAGTCCCCTGTAAATTTGACAAATATTAGTTACATGTGGAGGTCAAAACTAAAAGAAATCGTAATAAACAATACAGGCTTGTGCATACTGATAAACGAAATATGATTCTTGAGCCATCTGTGAAGACAAATCTAACACCTTGTTTCGAAGCTACACTCCCATCCACCTAGTAAATTTTCAAGACCTTTCAGAAAAAAATTTAACTAGTGTGTGTTCAAGATAGCACATAAACTTACAGGATCCGTATAATTGAAGTCATCTGCAAGTTGAAGAGTATAATCTCCTGCAATAGCGTTTCTCTTTGAGGATCAAACCATTCAGAGAGAGTACTTATTCAAGAACTTTATTGAACTATGAGCTGAAAACTCACCATACTTGTCCCCTTCTTTACTTTTAGAAATCAAATCCCTAAGATAATTAATCATTTCATTGGCTCCTTCAGACTCGCATTCCTGGGACCATGATGTCAAAACGTAGCAATGAAAAAACGAGTTGAGGACATTCATTTGAAAAAAGTTTTGCAAAATTATTGTGATTTTAGAAAAGGCGATTACTTCATAATCGTATCTAGAGAAGTAGTTCCTCCCGTAAGTGGCCCAATGCTCTTTCACAATGTCAGAGACAGAAACCAATTTCTCTCCAGGTTTCTTGTCTTTGTTTCTGTATGCAATTATAGACAGCCAAGCTAAAACAGCCCTGTCAATCACATTGCTCAGTCAATCCAATAGAACTCCCCAATATATGATGGAAAAAGAGAACATGAGGAGTTATTATGACTAAAACTAAGTGATTGTAAACACATTGATATGGACTCTAAAACACTAAAATGTTAACAATCTTTTGCCGGGTAACGTCCCCTTTACCAAAAAAAAATAATAATAATAAAAAAAAAAAAAAAAAGAATGTTCACCGAGACAACTGGCACATTTTACAATCGTTTAGTTCAGCTTTTAGCGGCATAGCTATCCTCATTACAAACTGGATCTTCTTGCTAGTGTTTATAACCCTTTATTTTGATAGGAGTCCTCATTATTATTTTTTATTTACATTCCTGGTCAATAAAACTAGTATTTTGGTTGTGCCCCTGTTTCATCTAATTGATCTGAATAAAGCAAATTAACTAGTATCCAACATAACCAGTATGTTCTGGGGAGAACATAACCTGCTAAAGAGAAGAATACGATTAAATACTTTTCGTGTAACATACTCTGTCAAAGAGAAGCCCACTTAAAAATCCAGCACGAGCTTAAGGATAAACTTCCGGAGCAATTTTATGCATAAGTGAACAAAAGATAATTAATGGTTCTTATCAAAGTGAATAAAGATACGTACCAAATACCGTCCTTCTCACGTATGTGATCAGAACCTGTTCCAAAACTTTCTTCCCCACAAATTGACAAAGTTCCTGCGTCCATCAAGTTCCCAAAGAATTTCCAACCAGTGGGAACCTGGAACGATTTTCATTTGGAACATATGAGACAATGTCAACGTACAAGGTTTTTTAATACAAGATACTAACTATGATCACAAATGGAGCTTAGAACACTAAGAAAACAAAACAAAACCTCAAAGAAAGGGAGATTCAGTTTCTCAGCCACACGATCAAGAGCACCACTTGTTGGCATAGACCGTGCTAAACCCTACAAAATATTATAGTCAAAGTAACTTTCTGTTTACACAAGAAGGTCAAAGATTCTGCAAAACCTTTTACCTTTGGGCCACTCTGAAAGTACGGAATAGCTTCTTGTGCATTTGCTGCAATAATAGCAACAGAGTCTGAAGGAGTCACAAAGAACTGTCTACCGAGAATCATATTTCTATCACCATCTCCTGAAAAATCATTACAACACAAATTTCAGGATGTAGTTTGTGCAGAAACTTTTCCAATTTAACAATTACAATTTAGTTGTGTTCTTGTTCTTTCCGTTTGTTTCTTTTGTATTGACAGGGAAAGGAGTATCTGGCAGACTATGCTAGAAAAGAATAAAAAATACTTGAAACGAAGGATTCCATAAAAAGACTTATATCATAAATTAAGATCCACCCATTAGCACTGCAAACTTACCATCACTTGCAGCTCCAAAATCAGGTCCATTGTCACTATACATAATGTTCACCAAATCCTTCGCATATCTTTTGTAAGAATAAAAAGTTAAAAATGCTTTCTGAAAGATATGAGAGTCTTCATGCCTAATAATCGAAGAAAAATCAATAACAGTCTGAATTTCTTACGTTAGATTAGGATCAGGATGACCATGTCCAAAATCTTCTAGAGGAACTCCATTACATATTGAATCCTGCACGAACATCCATTCAGTCGTGACTTTTAGCTACTGTACCAGCTTCTTAGTAGTTATCGAGATAGGATGACATACCAGACTAGCTCCAAGCTTATCTACAAATATTGGCTTTGCATAAGCACCTGTAACCGCATGCATTGCATCAAAAGTGAGCCTGACAAAATAAATGATATAAAATTAAAAATCTATACATATATTAGCAAATAGCAATCATGGAGATGCTACTGGATCAACATGTTTATACCTGAAGTCTGGGCGAGAAACGAGATTTTTTATTAGCGAAAAATCAAAGACCTCCTGCAGGGAAAGCACAAAAAAACGATATACAATTTATGGATCATGTGTACATCAAAATGTGTATATATATTATCTATTATTTACCTCCATTAGATCCAAATAATCAGAGACTGGGTCAACTATTTCTACACTAAAGTTGCCATATTTTGTAACCCCGACACTAGAAAGATCAACATCTGGAATGTCAGCTACCTTTATTTCAGATATCTGCAGAGCATTTGTGGAAGTTAGAACTCCAATTGTAGAACCGATTGAGAATCTAAACAATAATACTAACAGAAGAAGAAAACTGGCAAGGGAAGAGCAAATGAACACGCAAGAGTCTACATGGTAAGATGGGCAAAAATGTGACAACGTCTGCTATAAGATATGCAGATAGGACTATCAGTGAATATTTGAAATTCAGACCACAATTCACACCTGTGTTCGTTTATACACAATATCATCCTTTACACTATAAACCGAAGTTTGTGCATACTAGATATTAGAAGTGAGAGAAACATGAAAGTGGCAACGATATACTCAATCTTTTATATATTTAAATATCAGTTCTCTCTGTTTAAATGGTAATATAGCCATTTCTAACTCAAAAACTCACCAGAATGTGATAGTGCCATGATCAGGTGTTAATACACTTGCAATACTCTTTTTGTCTTAAACAACAACCCATTAGCCCAGTTACAAACTCCCAGATTTGGATGTCACTTGAACATACTTACTGGTAGTTCTTTATAAAGGTTATGTTGATTAATGTTAATTTCAAGAAAAAGAAGCGAGTACAGTTTGGATTTAATGAGATGTTTGGCTTTTTAGGTTTTATCTTCAACAAAAAAATCATAAACTTTGGTAACTTTTAACAAATTTTCACATAGATAGAAAAAAAAATCTAATTATCCAATGCATTATCAAATCAGAAGTATGCATAATAACAAAAGGATATAATATATTAAAAATAGATCAATGTCGCATATGGATATGAGTTTGATATCAGAGGGGAAAATTGGATATGTATAAAGCTGCCTGTTCACAAACCTACTATTGTAGACCAATCTCAGAAGTATTTTGAGAATCACGTATACAGACCAAAAGTTATCTGGAAAACCATTCAGGATACAAGAGAAATGGTGCTTGTGTTTGGGCCACATGGGCAGGTACTAAACACAAGGCTGTAAACTTTGTATTTTAAAAAACTTTAGAAGGAAATCTTACACACACATAACTTAGGGATCAAATAGTAAGCCTATGTCAGGGGTCCAATTGTGCTTCACCATCTATTCGTTATAATATTTGTGTAGGTCTTCTCGGATTTAACTTGAAAAAAATTCCTATCTGGAATCTTGTAAGAGGTCCATATCAAATGGTATCAGAGTCAAACAACCAAAAAAGAATTAGAGAGAAGAGAAAGATAAAGGTTTTGAATTAGAAAGTTCCCAGCTTGATATTTCTTCTTCCCGTATCATGTTGATTCCTTTCAAAATCGTGTTTGAATATAAATAAAAAGCACATTATTATCTGAGAACAGAAAATTGTTAGATAAGCATTATTCCTTTCCTGGATTCTTTTTTCTGCTTACTTTCCAAAAGAAATAATGTAGCTATCATGTTAAGGGTATTTGAATGCTTTGTTCTTTCTCGTCTAAACAATGTGGTTTTTCATCCTACCAATCATTAACTGTTTATTTTGGTCAGCATTTCTGAATTATGGGTATTTTCATAAAATTCAAGTAAAAATCACTTCAAGTAAAGGTTTGAGCAGTAGAAGGCAAGAGTGTGGCATCTTTGAAAAAAGGGCATGCTACATCCTTATGGCAACCTAGACCCAAACGGGTTTAGTTGGGTATATGAGTCATCTTCTTTACCCAAAGGGGTTAGCTTGGTTGCAAAAAAGTGCTAGGCATTAGTCGGGCAGTCGACCACCACCAAGCTAGTAATCGGCCTAGGCGTATTGGACTTTTCTATATATAAATATTAAAATAAAATGCATATTGATAAACTTAAATATATATTGATAAATATCTTACTATCTAATAAAGCATGAAGGCACTTTTGAGCATTAAATTCCTTAAAATTCAGCATTACAAGTTTTATTGCTAAATGTAGAACCAATTAAAACACAATTGAGCATTTAATAATTTAAAATTCAGCATTACAAGTTTTATTGTTAAAGGTACAACGTTTTAATGCCTAAGACATTAAATTAACACATAATTAATACTCTTATTAAAACACCCATTACTTAAAACTACAATGATGTATTCACATTCTACAACCAAATTAAAAGCATATCTACCAAATTAAATACAACCAATTAAAACACCCCCTTACTACTAAGTACAATAAAATATTCACAATGTACAATTTAAACAAGCTACAACATAATCCAAAATATAAAATAATAAAAAACACTAATTAATGTTATTTTTAAAACACCCCTAAAATGAAAAGTACATGTTATTATACACATTGTACAAATTAATAAAACACACAAAGCTTTATACAAGTTAACAAGTTAATGGTACACATAGTTTGGAAATCGGACCGGACCGGACCAACGGGTTCACCAGGAACCGGTGTCGCCATCGGTTCGGCTAGCCAATAAAAGCCATCCAAAAATGAACCAGAGATGACCCGTTTGAACCGATACAAACGGATGAATGAGGCCACAACGCGCGGGTACCCTGCTAGTTATCATAAATAAGTAAGTGGGTCTCAAAAAAGATTTGATGTTGGGCTTTAAATGTAAATTAGAGTATTTATGAAGTTAAATTAGGAATTTTTTTTTAAGCACGTTTCATTTTTCTCTCTTTTCTAGCCACCATCTCATCTCATCTTTTCTTGTTCTCATCTACAACAATTACGTTACGAAGTTTATTTTTTCACATAATTTAAAACATGATCCGACCAATTGAAAAAAAAAAAAAAAAAAAAACACTTGACTAAACTAAATTTAAAGTTTTAACGGTGTTGACCGCCGCTAACCAACATTTACCACCGTTGACCATCTTGTTGAACAGCGTTGACAGCTTTTTTAGGCCGATTTGGTAAAATCGAGGCGGCTGGTGGCCACCTAGCGCATAGGTGGCCGCTTAGGCCGCTTTTTACAACGCTGGAGTTAGCATAAACACAACTCTTAACACCTCATGGGTCTACTTGGGTCCCTTCCAAAATTGGTGAAGAGGTATGCTGGGTCCAATGGGTTTGTTAGACTAACATCAACGTACAAGTTACCACTTTTCCATACAAACCCAACTAGACCCGTTTGGGTCTAGATTGCCAAGGTTAGTTATGTCTAAATTCAAGGACCAAGATAGTACAAGACTACAAGGAGATGACACATGAAAGAAAAAATGATAAAGAAGAACTTGGCGATTGAAATTTGCTTGATGGTAGGCATGAAGATGTGAAAGAAGAGTATGATGCCGCCTAGATAGCTCAGCCTTAATAATTGTTTGAGCACCTCAACGACTAAAGTAAAGCAAAAACCTGCAAGCTGCAACGCACCAATATCTTTCAGACTCTATGTTTCGTTAATGAAGTATGCCTAGTCATGACTGATAGTGGTAGTTGCACTATGAGGCTAGCCCTACTTTTGTAGGGTATTTTGTTACCTGGATGGTCGTGAAGTCACAGGATGTTCGCAACAAAATATTATTTTGCAATAGATGGCAGGCCATGGTAGTTCCTATGGACAGTCTTAGAATAGCAGCGGTTTTCCTATATTTTTATATTTCCTTGTTCGATTTCGCCATCCTCTAGCTATATAAAAGAGGTTGAGCTTCTGTATTTGATTTAATGAATAGGGGACCAAGATTTAGTAGGACTATTACGTTTACTTGTGAGTTTTTTTATTAGTTAAAGGGGACACATTTGCATTGTGGCTGAGCAATCAAAACTTTCTCATAGCTGTATACCTACAACTAATATTTTTCACTCCCAACTGGGATCAAGAGATGGGAGTTCTTTTGTACAAACTACAAACGTCGTCTCTATTAACTCCCTATTGGGCCAAGATTGAAGCATTGGTTACAATCTTACATGTTAAAGGATTGGTCTTGCATCTCAAAAAGGGTTTTCCTTTCTTTGCTTCTTGCGTATCTTTTCTTGTTTGCTTATTTTGTTTCATCAAGATGTATGCTAGCTATTGGTTATATAAGACTCGTTGTAATAAGGAGAATTTGTCGGTCGGTCACTTGCGGTCGATGTCGGTCGGCTGTTATAGGTGGTAGGGAGTTGTCAGTCAGCCGACCAAGTTTGATGCACACCAAAACCAACTATTTTGACAGTTTATGCATTAATTTTTTTATTTTTTTATTTTTTTTAAATCTTTTAAAATTTAAACACTTTTTACCCTATTAATACCCAATTATTCTCCATTTTATACACACTTTCAAACACATTCTTTCTTATACGCTTTACACATTTCATCTAAAACAAATGTCTTCCGATCTATTCTTTTTTTCATCCTCCGATAATGAAGATGAAGTTAGCAGCGAACTAGCGTTTTTTACGGAGGTCATTACTACAAACCCAAAAATCCCACGAAACCAGATAGAAAGAGATCGTTACGGTGCTCATGATAGTCTAGTGGTTGCTTACTTCCTGAAAACCTACTGTATGACGAAGAAATATTCTGCGCGCGGTTCCAAATGAGCCGAATGCTATTAACACGCATTGTTCGAGAAATAGCTGACCATGATCCATATTTTCAACATACTAGTGATTGTTCGGGAAGAGTTGGCATTTCCCCATTGCTGAAGTGTACCTCCGCAATTCGTCAATTGGCATACGGCACCGTTCCCGATGCTCTAGAAGAATATCTCCAAATGGGTGCGAAAACATCCTATGATTCACTCGAAGCTTTCTGTAAGGGCATTATGGAATTATATGGAAACAAGTTTTTGCGAAAGCCGGCATATATACTTATATAGAAAAACTCTATGATTTTCACGAGCAAAAACATAGGTTTCCTGGGATTATGGGAAGCATTGATTGTACGAATTGGTCGTGGGCTAATTGCCCAAATGCATTGCATGCTCAATATTGTAGGGGCTATCACGGGTCAGACCCATTCATTTTATTAGAAGCGATTGCCTCCCAACATTTATGGATTTAGCATGCGTTCTTATGAAGTCTATTTCACAGTCAAGGTCGAATGATACAAAGCGAATAAGGTATAAGAACGCGCACGAAGAAGCAAGGAAAAATATGGAACGAGCGTTTGGCGTCCTAAAGGAAAAGTGGGATGTAATAGCCATCCTACACGGCCGATGATGCTAAGTAAAATAACGGATATAATGTACACATGCATCATATTACATAATATTATTCTAAAAGACAAAAGGATGGCAATCTCTCCCGACTTTTATCCAGAGGAGCAACATCGTGATTATGATCCGGTACGAACGCATGAAGAAACGTTAGAAGTTGTTAGAGAGATACACAACCAAACAACTCAGCCTCAAAACCAATTTAGTGGAATACATTTGGCATCGAACAAATGCATACTGATTTGTCATTTTATTTTAATTTTTATTGTAATGTTTTTATTTTTTATCTAAATTATTATGTAATGTTTTTTATTATTAATGAAAATTTTATTTTATTGTTAAAAAAATTGAAAATGATAAAAAAAATAAAATAAAATGGAGATGTAGGTCGCCTTATTACACCAAGTAGGTCGCTGAAGTAGACGTAAGTCACTTGGGGTCCTTATTACAACTAGTCTAATTGTATTTGTCTTCTTAGACCCATATAGGGTAAACTTTCCATTCACTGAGCATGTCATCTGGATCAAGATTCATATCATTAACTAACTTAGAAAATCTAAGATACTTACATGCATAAATCATACAACCAATAAAAAAAAGGATCAACCTGTTTTGGCATATATGCAAATCTAAATTACTTATTGTCTCATTTTCATTTTCTAAAAATTGTTATGTCGCTAGCCAAAGGTATCCAAGACATTTTTACAATGGTCTCCGACATGTGAAGAGAACGTACTTCAAAATGATAACGAAATTACTACAATTTTGTCAAAAGAAGTTGATTTTGCCAACATATGGATTTTAAAGAAAGTCTGCAAAAAGCTAAGTAAATTCTCAGAGAACTTAAGACCAGTTTTTCTCATCAACGCCTGCCACAACTTCTTTTTACGGTTTTACGTAAGGTTTGTTTCACATAGACAGGTCATATCCTACAGAACTTTGTCTTAATCACAAACGTAAGAAGGAGCAATCTATAGTTTGCACAACATAATGCACGAATGAAGTCATGAACATATGTAGAGAGAAGATAACATACAGAAAGTGTGTTCCCATAAATCAGGTCAGTGATGGACTCGGGAGCAGGTTGCCCACTGCTGTAATTGAACTGTAAAATCAACAACAATAAGCGTCAGTAACTACTTATTTGTGAAGCTATCGTACAAAGGTTGTACACCGAGTCATCTTCAAGGAGAAAGACTATATATCAATTAAACTGTGGACTTCAAAGGCGAAGGTAAAATTTAGCAGGAAACAGAGATAAAAGAAGCTACAGCCTAGGGTGGTCATAACATCGGCTAAAAACATCTTATATAAGCTGTACGAACAAACTCCGTGATACACAGCCAAGGACAGGATAAGAAGATTACAAGCACCAAATATTCACCTTAATACCCCAGTCATATTCAGGCCCACCAGGATTATGGCTTGCACTCATTATAAAACCACCATTTGCCTGTAAAATCCAATGGCATCTTTGAATGTAATATTCATCGAATTCCCATCGAAGGCAAACATGAATGAACACTTACCTTTCTCTTCCTTATAATAGCAGATACAGCAGGCGTAGACAAAATACCTTCCCTTCAATAACAGCATCAAAAGGTCATGATACAATGATAATAAACACAAATAAAATAATTGCACCATAAATTCAAAAATGCGCATTCCCTTCAGTGACAGGCATTTGACTTTAAATTCACAATACTGAAGTTTCACAAACAAAACACAAAACAGAAGTTGGGCTAACAAACAGTAAGCTCGTACGACAATGTTTGTATCTTAACTTTCATAAACAGAAACATATTGATGCATGAACAATGATCATACGACAATGTTTATATCTCTAGCAACAATATAATAACGATTTAAGTATGACGAAACTCACTGGCCCACCAAAACTTGACCAACTCCATTTCCAGCAGCGATTTTAATAATCAACTACATTTAAAACCAATAAACTAATCAGCAAAACATTTACACTATAATCACTTCACAAACCCCATTATTATTATCAAACACTATAAAAAAATACAACTCACCTGAGCAGCTTCTTTATTAAAATACCTTCCATCACCTCCTAATACTAACAACGCATTCTTATAATCCTCCGGTGGCAACGAATTAAACAACGCCTAATTACAAACACATAAACAAACACATTTTAAAACTAACAACTAATCACACACTTTTAAACCCTAGAGCTAATAAGAAGTTAAATTTATATATAAAGGCGTGTGCATCACTCGGTGTTGCCGATAATTTAATGGTTTGCGAATAACTTTATACCTGAATCCAGTTTGCTAAGTAATTCTCTTCCATAAACACTTTAACCTTCTTTCGCAAACCACTAGTTCCGGTTTTCTGTCCTTCTATCGGCTTCGTAGCAATCGTACTAACCTAACAAAACAATAATTGTATTAAAAAACATTCAGCAACCTTCCATTACACAACATTTATACAATTATATACATAATAAACCTATTAACACAAAAGTTAACAAAAATTTACATAAAATAAGCATTAACAAAAATCAGCCTACGGCCACAAAAACAACATTATATAGGCTTTAGTTACATCATTTTTACACAATTATACACGTAATCAAACTATTTACAAAAAAACTAACAAATATAACATCCGATTAGCTCTAATTACATCACATTTACACAATCATATACATAATCAGCCTGTGATACAAAACTAACAAAAAATTACATTATAAAAGCTTTAGTAACCGTTAAATTATATAATCTTCAACTACACAACATTTATACAATTATATACACAGTCAACCTCTAATACAAAAATTGAAACTAAACTTGCTTTAACTATATAATTATACCTTTAGATCTTGAAATTCGGTTGTTGTAGATGACGCTTTAATGACGTAAGCATTTCTTCGTGTTTTAAGTGTTCGTGCGGTGGTGAACGACGGCGAGAAGCTACCTGCGGCAGTTGTACGGGCAACGGCGGTGGCGGTGAGGCGGAAGAGTGACGGAGGTGTGAATATTGACGTTCCGATACCGGCGGTGATCGGCATTGCTATGTGTGTGTGAGGGTTTTGATCAGTTACTGTATGTGTGTTTTTAGTGTGTGAGGGTTTGAGTGAGAGTGTATGAGGTGGAAAATGGAGCGAAGGGAGAGTGTGTTGGGATTTGAAAAGGGAAATGAGTGCCACATGTTTGATGAAATGCTTATCGGGTGGTGGTTTATGTCGTTATGTGATTGGCGCCGAGATCACGGTTTGGAAACTGGACCGGTACTTTTACTTCACGTGATTAGCATGCGTGTCATCAAAGATATCTCTAGCCCCCTCACTTTTTTTTTTTTTTTTGAAAGGCTGAATTCAATTAGAAAGCTCCAAGCAGGAGACCAAAAACAGAATGTACAAGAGATTAAGAAAGAACTAGGCGAGCCAACCACAACAAAAAATTACATATTGTTAAAAAAAAATTCAAACGGCTTTGGTATCCAACAAGCCCAGTTCACCTTCTTTTTAGCCGAGATACAAGCTGAGATCCAAAGGAGAGAGAGATGTTGAATACTTGAAAAGACATCCTTCTCTTTAAGCTTATCGATTAAGTCGAGCCGAGCGTTTACAACTCGATTTCTCCAATTCCAGAGGACCCGAACAACAATTTGAAAAACACCATGAAGCACCTTGGCAAGAGGAGTGTCTCCAATAACCAGCAAATTCCCACAAGCCACATCCCCGATGTCAAAGGACGAAAAAGAGACCGGGGAGTCTAAATTCCACCAACTCCAAACCTTCCTCCACACTGGCAGAACATGAGAACAAGATATGAGAATATGATGCACATCCTCATAATCCACACCACATAAAGGGCAGCTCACAAAATCTAAACGATTAAGGGCTGCTCTCCAAACCCCTCACTTTTTAACGATAACTAAACGAGTACTCGCATAGCCATAAATTGAGAAATTATGGTTAAATGTTTTGTGTAACTTTTAGAAATTGACGTTGGCAAGTCTTCGTCATCATCTGATATGATAACAACATCATACTAGTTCCAGTTTAACAAAATTAGGATTAAAATATTGATCGAGAATGAGAGCTGATTTAGATGAATTTGTAAAGTAAAACAGTAAAAAAATAATAATTTTAGAAACAACATTTACGGCAAGACATACGGAGAGAATAGTAATTAAACATTTCTTATTTTGAAAGTTTTTAAGCAAAAACATTTTTTCTTTATATATAATAGAGATAAATTAAAAAAATGCTAAAAATGTCTTTAAAATCTCTAGTTAAGAAAACTTAACATGTACAAATTATTTGTATCTTCACAATAATTATGTCTCCTTGATTTAACTACTCTCAACCAACTCAATGTATCACTAACCACCCTTATGCAATTGCGAGAAGCAAATGCCATAGATGTAACACCCCCAATTTCGTGATACGCAGCGGAATTCAAATTGGGTGTTACTTCATGACACAACAGTCATAACAATAGAAAACGAACTCTAATAGAGTCGTTTTAAAAGATTTATCATTCGATTTATATAAATATCGGAGTTTACAAAGATGAGGTCCCAAATGGTTCCAAGTTTACAAAATACATTAAATGGGTTTTCGAATGATAATAAAATTTATAGCCTTCTTGAGTATCCGTACTCCTCCGTGCCAGCTTCCAACATTATGGACCTGAAATACATGCTTAAAACTATCAACACAAAGGTTGAGTGAAATTTATAGAGTTTAGGAAATCAGTTGAACACAATATTCGAAACGTGAGGTAATTAGTCTCACATTCATAGTTTAGAAAACAAAACAGATATTATTGCACTAAGCTCATGACACCTAAACGTTAACGGATATAATAGTAACAGTTGCCCTAATAGGTAATTTGCCAATAAACCTATGGATCTTCAAATATAGTGCATTTGTTTACCGGACTTGGTCAAACAAACGGGAATTGTCAATCCCAATAGCTATCCACATTATTCGCGTTCACCCGCAAGTGATTAATGGTTCATGAAAATAGGGACTTTGGCAATAGTGTACTTAGTGCAACTAATACATTCAAGTATAATTTCAAAACAATGTGTTTGATTTAAAATAAAGCATGTATTTCCCCCAAGGGTTTGTAAAACAATTGAATGATAGAAAATGGGGCTATGAACTCACCTAGAGTTTAATGAAGTTAAGTACTTTAACGGATGTGATGGATAATTCGGGAAACTTCTACGTGCAACCTAAAAATGGAATGTTGCGACTTAGGTTTGGAATAATGTTTTAGGAAAACATAAACCATCCTATATATGTTTATATGTTGATCATGATGTAGTCATTTATAGTTTGATGTTTATAGTAACATTTTTAATATGTGAAAATGTATTTAGTTTATAGATATCGTACTACCGTTCGGGCCATCACAATTCAGAGGTCATGTAGTAAACGTTCGAGGAGCCAGGACACTTTAAATCGTAAATCCAAAGAAACTCGTCGATACGTTTTACCCAAATAAAACCCCTCACATGAAGCTCCCTACTATTGTAGTACTTTAGTAAAGAAAATATATATAATTTGAGTGGGGATTATTATATTATAAAAGTTTTGTTATATTTTTAACAAACATTTAGTTTTTACAATTTCTCAAAGTTTATAAGTGGTTATAAATATAGTCAATAATGAAATTTTTGTAACAATTTAATATATAACTAGTTACAAAAATGACATGGTTTTTATATTTTTAACTTGTAAAAATCCAATTTTGCCGATAAAAACAGTTTTACAAATATTAGGCAGTTAATCATATCATTTGGTCTTTTCAGGCCGAGTTTCCTTTATGTAAACGTAAAACATCGTTCCGGACAACTTTCATGTTTTAAGTTTTTGATGATTCGGAACAGAAGTACCACTTTTTGGAAAACAGATTCAGCAGTAATGAAAATGGTCATTTCTAGGGTTTTCTAACTTCTTTTTACCATAACTTTTGACTCGTTTGTCCGTTTTTGGTGATTCAAGTTGCTATGTTTACCTTTTTATTTTTTCTACAGTAGTATGTAAGTTAACAAGTCCATATATAGCTATTTCAAATGGTATCAAATATGTAGAATACAAAATAGTTTACTAGTTTGTTAATTTTATGACAATATGTGAATTAAAACATATGTTTGAGTGTATGTACATCTTGAATCAACATAGTAACCATATATATAGCATGTATTTAACGTGATTAGTAATAATAAACATGAGATAATTGAGTGGTGGTGGTGATAAGTTGCTTACAACCTTTGGCTTTTAAAAGAAATGAGTAACTAGTAAGGATAGGACTTTGATTGATCAAGCTTTTCACCCCTTGGTACCCTTCTACACTTCTTGTAATAATGAAGGATTGGTAATGAAGTCTTAAGTGACTTGAGTGGATTTAAACTCAAGAGGATCACTTAAACTTGCTAGAGATTTGATGTAGTAACTTGCTACTTGCAACCTTTTTAGCATCAACTTGAAGTCATGAATCAAAGTATGGATTGTGTGATGGAGCTATGAGAATAACGACCAAGAGGGGTGGATGAGGGTTTTTGGGATGTCTTTCACTTGCTATTTATAGGAGGGTAAGTTTGGTTAACCATATATTGGGTTAGATAATAACTATAGTTAGGTTAAGGACACATGTATGACTTAACATGCAAAATGGCTTAAGATGATGCCAACACCAAGGTGACTGATGCAAGTTTTACTGACCAGGTTTTAATATTTATAAAGTCTCGTTATACCTATGGTCTACCCTAATGCACTAACGGGCAGTGTACCCGGTCGTGTGTAGTGTAGTATTCGGTAAAATCGATGTCGTCCCAAGAGCTATGTGTGTTGGATTATTACTAAGTCTAGGTGTCACAATATATAATAATGGTTTCGATAAGGAATTAATTATTAAACTACTAAAGCAGATAAAAGCAAATAAAGGTAAAGGATAAATCAATAGTGGATAGTGGTGCTAACCTAGTTATTCCTCCTAGCTAGTAATGTCTACATCTACTTACTTCCAATTACTTCAGGTAGGGTCAAAGTCGAGAGGACATCATTTGGTTAATTCGCCCTAACCTATCAACAAAGATGCCACCACAGGAGAAGTCAGGTGTCCCCTCATAAGTCATGTTGTTCCTGGTCCCCTAAGCCAAGTCATTAAGTACCGCTACATGCTAGATTTATAATAGTGAGTGCGCGGGCGTTAGCAACTTAAACACTCACCCCCTAATTCTTAAGTTCATCCAAACGGTAGGTGATCAGTTGGTCAAATCGCACAAGTAAAAAGGGTCGTCAGTTGGTCATATCTTACCCTTCCCGTCTCAGTCCGCTCACCTAGGGTCAGTTGGTCATATCTCCTATGCAATTGGCCTCTACCGTCATTCAAAACTACCGAAACAAGGGTAGCTACCAATAAACTATGCATGCATACAATTAGAAATAATTATACATAAGTAATGTAAATGCAAACAAAACAATTAAGGAATCATAACTAGGCTAGCACCAAGAGGTGCTTAGCCGCTCATATTAACCATACAAATCAATTCAATATTCAAATGTACGAAATATATGAATTGAAAGTAAAAGAAATATAAAACGCTAATGCTTATCGTAAGGGAGTGATTTCTCCCTTGGAGACAGCTCCGTATGCTCCTCTAGACCTGCCTTTAGCTTTTTCCCATGTTCTCTGGTTGTTGTGCGTGGAATGGGATGATTATAAATGCTGGAATTCGTGGGGTATTTATAGGCCAGATCTGGGTTACGGCGTAACCAATATAAGAGTTACGCCGTAACCATCAATTCCTTCGTATTTTGCACTAGATCTGCTAGTTACGGCGTAACCTTATTAGTGGTTACGCCATAGTCTTCAATATACTTGGTTACGCCGTAGTTGATGAAATAGTTACGGCGTAGTTATCAGCGGCGTGGAACCTCATTTGACCTAATATAGTTACGTCGTAGCCTTTGGGGAGAGTTACACCGTAACCTTCTGATGAGTTGGTTTTCTGAGTCACGCTTTAGTTACGGCGTAATGTGAGAGATGAGTTACGCCGTAACTTCTTCAAAGTCAGCATACTATGATAAATCTTTTGATATTTCTCCAGTTCCGCGTCTCTTTAGCTCCAATGCTCGTAATTTACCTGAAAGTGGGAACTAATGGAAAACAAGCGTAAATCCATATAAATGATATAAATTACAAGCATTATCGGGGGAAATTGACACTTAATATTTAGGACTATTTGATGTTATCAAATATCCCCCCACTTGAACCCTACTTGCCCTCAAGTAGATCTTATTAGAAAGATTCCTAAAAAGATATCTCCCAAAACCTAGAAAATATAAGTTTACAAATCCCTTATGCTATAATAAAACAAATCCGAACACCTCACGAAATGGGAACGAAACACTCAAATCTCTCAACTATTCTAAGTGTCAATTTCGGGGTGATCACTCAATCGCACAGTCATAGCATGTATTCTATCATAAGCTTGGCGGTTACACAAATCTACACCACTAGAGTTAAGGGCTAAACAATTCCCGAAGACAATATGGGTAGACACGACAAAGGTTAAGGGGTGACTCGTCATTACTAACATGTCACGACGAAGTGGACAAAATCAATGACACATGACCAAATCCATGGCCAAGACACTAAAGATTGCTCGCTGCATCACCTAGACACGCTTCATGACTAAAGGGTAGGATAAGACATGGGATATATAAATGGTGAAAAATAAAAAACAAGCAGGTAGTCTAAATTTATAACCAAGTCATCACCACTTACCGTCCGCCCAAAGTTCAAGCTTCGAAGTCAAGAAACCGGATCATGAAATACTAGGTAGATGTGTCATTAGAGGACGTCGTGATGGGCACACTACCTTTTCTCCAACTGTTGGCATAATTACCAACTCCAATATTCAAATGTGACCGAGGTGGCCTCCTCGATACTACATCTATAAAGCTCATAACATAGTGCTTATAACATCGCACTTTATAATAACATAACAACTATTTTTTTATTTTTTTTTTCGAATCACTTTTTTTTTCGAATCAAACTTTCTTTCTTTTTTTTCTTTTTTTTTTCTTTTTTTTTAACATAACAATCATAACTAAACATAATATCCCCTCACTTGAGATGAACAATGTGAATTTGGGGGGTCTTCAATGATCTTCAGAAATATGTTGTTGATGAAAGTGTGATTTCCGAACCTTTACTCTTAAACCTTGAACTTAGGCAAATGATGACTTCCCAATCACAAAATAAGACTACAGGGTAGGCTAAGGTGTATAGGTGTATCGAAACAATATATTGGGTTAACAAAATGAAATGAATGGCTCAGATGGGTGTATCTAGGGGTATCTTGCACTAAAGGTGAGTGCAACAAAAGGGTTTCACATGGGGGTCGAGAAGTCGAGGTGACTAATCGATAGACACACAATGGTAGGCTATTTGGGTGATAATCCTATAATATTGCCTTCTAAAACTGAAAAGTCCAAATACATCGAGCTAACTCAACATACCTCGTTTATGGTCTTGAAATGATGCAAAGGTCAAGTTCTAAAGTTTACAAGCTACTGGCATACTCATAATTTGGTGGATTTGAGGTAAAATATTGGAAACGGATAAGGCTAATCTCACCATAATATATCAAGGGTTGTATGTGCTCGGCTAAGGTCTAATCTAGTTAGGTTAAGAAAAACATGTCAAAATTTTAAAAATGGCATAATTTTTCAAAATAAACTAGAAAACGAGGGCAAAATAATGTTCAAGAGATAATTCTACTCCTGTCCCCCTTCTTGAATTGTACAAAGTCCCTTTTGTACTAAGCATTAAATAAAGGTAAAGAGAAAAGTAGAATTAGAGTGAGAACTTCCCTGAAATTTGCTCCAAAAAGAAAGAAGGCCCACGAAAAAGAGACGTGCCTTCGTATAAGTGTCATGAACAAACTTCAATCCCTGAAATCATACTACCGACAAGCATAATTCTAAAAAGAAAAAATGAAAAATTAAAAACAAACCTAACTCACTTTCGTAGGAATCACGGTTGCATTTAGCATATGCAACAAGCCTTTTAAATAGGGATGAGCACGGTACCGGTCCCGTACCGATCCCGTACCGAATTAGTGGTACCGATTTTTTCCCGAGCATAAACTAGTGGTACCGGTACCGTACCGAACGAGATTCGGATATCGGTACCGGTTCCGGTACCGAGAAATCGGGTTTTTCCCACTTTTTTTCGGGAATTTCCCGATTTGGTACCGGTCCCGTACCGAATTAGTGGTCCTGATCCGCTCCGAACGGTCTATCTTTTATTAGTCAACCACTTGTGAATGGTCAACCATAAAAGTCAAACAGCTCATAACAGAATGCAATAAAGTCCAGAGGAGTTTAGTGTTTCCCCGGGTCGTTATGTCCCAACGAGCTGTGCAATCGAATTAGAAACGTGTAGTGATCGAGTGAGAATGAACAGAAAATGAGAGAGATTAGAATTGTGTTTACACTACAAGATTATGAAGTAAACAATGTAAACTAACAATAACGCGAAACTAGAAACGTTTTAAAACCTACAACGTACGTTTACGTTTAAACAAACGTCTACGTACACAAATTAAACTGAAAACAGAAATCGAAAAATACCTACATGATAAAAATTATATTTTTACAATCCTAACAACAAAAGAAATTTTAAGAAAAAAAAGAAAATTAATTTCTAAACTATTAAACAATTTATTATTAATTAATTTTTAATTTCTAATTACTTAAATTACACTAAAATTTCAAATAATTAAAATTTAACTTAGGAAAATAAAATTTAAAATTCAAAAAATCTAAAATACTATAAAACTAATTTTAAAACAGAAAATATATTTTTGTGACTTTTTATATAATTATTATTAATTAAAAACTAATTATTAACTAATTAAAACTAATTAAAATTAAGAAAAATAGAAGATGAACAGTAAAAAATGTGAAAAATTCCAGAAAACTATAAAATAAAACTGAGAACAAGGGAAAATTAACAGAAACCAATTTGGAACACAAGAACAATGATTTGGGCACGCTACTAATATGAATAAGCACTTGAAATAAGCAATAAGCTATCCAAAAGCTACCATAAGCTACTAAAGCCTAAATCTAACCTAAAATGAGCTAATGCAACTGATTGGGACCTAAAAAGCACAAGCTACCGAAAAAAAGCTCGAGACCAGATTCTAACAACTATATGCCAAACGGCCCTACAGCAGCTACTTTAAGCTCATGTGCCAGCTTATCTAATAAGCCAAAGTGAAAACCAGTTCTGTGGACCTCAAGACCACCAACCAAAGATCAGTTGTACCAAAATTTAGCCTTAGAGAAGCTATAATAAGCTTTCTAGAGCTTCTGCAAAATGCCTGTGCACACTAAGTTTAAGCTGAATTTGTGCACAGGGGATTTTAGGTCCGAAACACAAGCTGATTTGAAGCTTTAAAAGTCTTATAAAAAATTCACAAAAATCAGTTTCAAACAATAGACCAACTGAACTAGAAAATCCCAAAATATCACTTAATTTGAACAAAAAACGAATCAATGAAAATTCCACAAAGTTTTGTGAAAAACCACTTTTTGCACTTTTGACTATTGACCAGATTTTGCAAATTTTGACCAAAATGAGTTTTGAGATCAATTTGTCAACTGATTATGCTAAATTATGATGAAATGAAACTAAGTTAAGCTAGTTTTACTTAATCTAAACCTAAATGCAGCTTATGAATTCTAAATGCTTAACTGATATGATAACAGGATAGATTAACTATGATTTTGACTTTTAATGTTTTAGTATGCAATTTAACCACTAAAATGACTATAACTAACCCACTAAAGACTGATGCAAAAGGTTTTAACTAGTTAGTAAACCTCTAACTCAGTTTAAATGCTTGTTCCAAACACCTCTTTATATTACTAAAATGAGATTTTACAAAGCAAAACAAAGAGTTAGGCCATGCAATCATGAAATAGACATGTAATAACTTAAATTAAATATAAATTAACACAAAGAAACAAGGTTAAACAACATTAATAAATAAGAACTAGTTAAGCTAATTTTATGCTAAAAAAATTGAAAATTAAAGAAAAAGTGAAAACCTTGACTATTATCTGGAATTGGCTCAAACAAGATCACAAGTTCCCTATAAACATTTCCAGACCTGCTCCAATGTCCAAGAACAGGCTATCCCCCTCCTTTGACTTTCATTGACCAAGTACCAAATTTGATGAATCTGTTTCTAAAGCTCACTGAAAGCTATCAACAGCTTCAGTGGGCTTGTTTGAATTTAGAAATAAGCTCTTTGGAGCTTGGATTTAACACATTTAGAACTGAATAAATAAAAGGAAATCTAAAAACAAGAAATTTGGATAAAACTTTGAATTGATGCTTGAATTCGATTACAAGTGATTAAACAACTTAAGTTTAGTACATAGAAACTGAAAATTACAATTTAAGAATTAAACTAAGACATTCATAATAAAAACGATTTGCAAGAAATTATAAAAATTAACTACCACTTTCTCTAGCTTCTCTTCCCTCTATTTATCAACAAAAGTCTTCCCACGTGTCTTCTGAGCATTTCCCACCTTCTTTCAGAACCATTGGATGAGTAGAATTGATGTTAGCCGTTGATGGCTTTTTGGCGCCAAAAAGATATAGCAACTGGTTCTGATAGCTTGGACAGGTGAGAGAGCAATAAATGCATCTTGTTGTGTTGTGGAGGTGGAGGGGAAAAGGAATGGTGAGGATGAGCAGGAGGTAAGGTGATGGAGTTGTTTTGCAGAGTTGGTGAAGAAGATGGAGGGAAAACCAGGGGCGGAATTTGACCGAGATTTTATTAATAGGCAAAGGGTTCAAATAAGGGGGGGTTCACGGGGTGTTGGCAGGGTTCAATGGGTTGGTGGGCTTGGGAAATTAAAGGGTGTTGGGTCCGGTTTGGTTTGTAGTAGGATGAAGCCCAAGGATCTCTTTTGCAATTTATCCAAACTTGAGGGACTGAATTAGCAACTTTCCAAAATTTATCAAAAGGACCAATTTTGACAAGTTAGAATTACCAAAGGACTAAAAATGTTAATTTGCCAATTTAAAATGTCCAGGGGTAAATTCTGTCAATCTTTGAAATTTCAGGGACTAAAGTTGCCATTTTGCAAAACTGAGCTTTATAAGGCTAATTTTTGACAACTTAAAAATTCCTGAGGGCCTTTTATGAAAAATTACATGTTTTGAATAACCGGGGACTAGATTTTGACAATTATTGCATAAAATACAGTCTAAATATTTTTTTCTGTCTTTTTGAGACTTTTCAAAGTGTTTTTGACTGTTTTTGCAGTGTAGAAGGAACAAAAATGATGAGTATTTAGACACTCATCAATCCCCCACACTAAACCATTGCTAGTCCCTAGCAATCTTTTGTGAAAACTTAATGGATTTGAATCTCTTTACCAAAAGCCATTACTTCTGGAGTAGCCAATTGTTTCAGTTCAAGTAAGAACCTTGGTACAATGATAACCAAATGATTTTGAGCAAATCACCAGCTTTCAACGGTTTTGATTTGTCTTTACCAGAAGCCGTTTGCTTCTGGACTAGCCAACTCTTAGATAATATATACTATCTTTGGTGAGTCGATTACCAATTATGGTTTTCCAACTGCCTTTACCACAAGCCATAAACTTGCGGGCTAGCCAACTCTTCACTAGTTTAAAGATATAGTGAGTGAACACCATACAATTTTGGGCAAATTGCAAGCCGTCAACGGATTTGAGATATCTTTACCAAAAGCCGTTTGCTCTTGGATTAGCCAATCCTTTTGTTTATTAGACATGGCGGATGATAACGTAAGTGAGTAAGTGCAAAACACTTACTCCAAAAAAAATTTTGGCCAAAAATGGGGAATTGGGTGGTATAATTACATGATAAAATTCGTGAGAATTCCCCCCCACACTAGAAATGAATATTGCCCTCAATATTCAAAGTACCGGCGGTTATGCCGAAACATAGAACGTAAAAGGGAAATACTACGGCCATTTTTTGTGAATTTAATTTTTTTTTTTTTTTTATAGAACTTATATACAACAGCGAGGGGCAACTCCCCCACACTAGGGTGGTAGAAAGTAGAAAGAAGTCAGAAATATGGGTGATAACCCATATAGTGTGCTACTATTTTTGATTCCCGAGTCGCTAGCTTGACTCGACCCCGTATTCATTTGTTCTTGGGGAAGCAACGTGGAAAACCAATCTCGATCGGACTTTCGTTCACAGTGTTAATAAACATATGAACATCAGAAAGTTTCACACCGACGAGATACAACCGCGGTATTGTTAATAGTAGAAACTATAAAGGATGATACCGGGGTCAAAGATGGTGTCCTCATTCCCGAAAGAGAAAAGGGAAAGAGCAACCACACCATCTGTGAAGAATGGAATAAAGATGTGCATGAGAATGCAAGTCCATTCCTCATCAGTAAAAAACAAATCACCAATTTTGACATTTTTAAGCTTAGTCTTGAAGTTTTTATGGTGATTGTCAACAGAATTTCCGGTAGGGAGGGTTGGAAACGGTTCTTCAATCAACAGATTTTCCTGAAAAAGGATGTCCCCCTCCGAATCAAAGTAAGTATTATCAATTCCCGTTGGAATCGACTCATCACTAAGAAAGGCATCGACTTCATTCCAAAAGTTGTCATCTTCCTCATCCCGAGTGAGAGAAGGGATGGAAGAGTCGGAAATAATAAGACTAGGAGATGATGGATCATTTTTGAGCAATTCTTCAATGGGAAGAATGTCTCCCATTGGATCACAAACATCATCATTCAATCCAGATGAAACTGAAGAGAGTTTGGTTTCATCCACAGGGTTAACAAACTCGATACGATAAACTGATTCGGAGGTGGGACAAGTGGTGTGCTCTTAGAGCTAGCAATTTCCACCACTTCCGATAAAGTCTCCGATTCTAGATCATCATCATCAAGAACACTCTTGACTTCCTTGGTACAACTTTCAAACCATTTGTTTGAACCAGGGTTGATTTTCAAAGCTTTTAGCTCAGCACGTTTTTGGTGACTCCTCTTAAGTGTGAAATTTGAGAGTGTTGCATTGATTCTTTCAGATTTTTGATCAATTGTGGCAACACTATGTTTATATAGAGGTTTGGAGTTCCGTTGATATTAAACGTGAGTTCTTCGTTGTCAACCCGTATGGTCAACTCTTCAACAAATACATCAATTAGAGCACGGCTCGTTCTCAAGAAAGCTCTCCCTAAGATGAGGGGAACTCTAGGATCTGCATCAAAGTCTACTACAACAAAGTCCGTAGGAAAGTGAAACTTTCCTACTTTCACCACGACATCCTCGGCTATCCCAAGTGGACGAGTTATGGTACGGTCCGCTAGCTCGAGTGTCATACAAGTGGATGTAAGTTTAGGAAGAGACAGTTTCTTCCATACTGAGAGTGGCATGAGGTTAATGCTTGCGCCAAGATCGGCCAAGGCGGAGCATTGAACCATCCCCAAGAAATCACACGGGATTAAAAGCCTGCCGGGGTCTTCAAGCTTTTTGGGAAGCTTCTTGAGAAGGACCGCGAGCATTGCTCATTGAGAGGGTTTTAGCCATCTCGGATAACTTATCTTTGTTGCTCAGAAGCCTTTAAGCGTGGATGCAAATTTGGGCATTAGAACGAGAGCATCAACGAAGCTTATATCAAAGTGTAGTTCATTGAAAATTTGGAAAAATTTTTCCATTTGCTCTTTGGTTTTGTCTTTGAGCTTCTCATCATGCAATCTTGATGGGTAAGGAAGTTGACTAGACTTTTGAGCTGGGACGGAAGTCATTTCGCTCGAATTTGTCTTCGGAACTTCGGGTTCCGGACTTAAAGCTTGGACTACCGAAGGTGGACGTGTGTACTTCGTGGGCTTGAGAAATGCACCTTGTCCGTTGTATCCTTGGTAACTTGACTCATTGCTCCTGGTGGAGGAGGCATTGGAGTCGAAGGTCCATTGTGCGTCTTACCACTACGAGTGGTGACGGCTTTCAACTCGGCATTTGGATTAGGAACTGTATTGCTTGGGAGTCCTCCCGAAGATGACGAAGCTTTGTTCATATTCATGTTCATGAAACTGCTCATCATATTCTTCAACTCATTTGTCTGCCGAGACATTGTGGTATCAATTTCCTTTTTTAGCTCAACTCTCATGTTATTGATCCGAGTTTGCATTGAACGTATGCTTGACTCAGTAATTTTCATGAAGTCATTTGGTAGGGAGCTTGAGAAGGTTGTTGATAACTTTGCTGATTTGGAGCTTGATATGGTTGGTTGAAATTGTTCCGGTTCTGATTGAAATTTTGAGAGTTATTGAAGTTTTGTCCTTGATTCGTAACAAAGCGATTTTGATTGCCATGGTTTTGCACGGAGGAAAACGGTGGTGTCATACCGCTAGGTGCACGGTATTGAGGATCAGCTTGTGGTCGGTATTGATTGTGGTTTACAGAAGCTACAGGAGCTTGGTAAAGAAGCATCGGTTGCTTGACAATCATAATACGCGTGTGGACCACTACAAGTTTCACACACCTTGTTCACGGCTTTGATTGGTTCCGGCTTATGAATTTCGCTTTTGATTTCCTTTACCTCTTTCATCATACAACGGATGACGTCCGTTAGAGCGGCTAACGGAGCGGCTAACTCGGAAGAGTTTCCGGATGAAGAAGCAGAGTGTTCGAATATTGACTTTGTTGCGAGAAATAGGAACTTTTGATTTTATCTCGCAAATCTCAATCACATCTTTAGGCTTACGATTCAAGATATTGCCATCGGCGGCTGCGTTCAAAGAATCTTGATCGTTACCGTTCAACCCATTATAAAAGATATTAACTTGTTGAAGCTCCGTGAATTCATGATAGGGGCATTTCCGAGGAGATCTTTGAATCTCTCCCATGCCTCTCCAAAGTTTTCATCGAAATTTTGACGAAATCCCGAAATTTCATTTTTAAGATTAGTCGTCTTTGATGGAGGAAAGAAATAATTGACAAACTTTTGAACAAGATCCTCCCAAGTTTCGATGGATCGAGAGGGTTCTTTTTCCACCAAATTCGGCTGCCCCTCAAGTGAGAATGGAAATAGCATCAACTTGATCACTTTTTGCAGTACATCTTTGAAATTGATCGTTGAGGTCAACTTTTTAAACCAACGGATGTGTGCATACGGGTCTTCTCGATCAAACCCGTGGAATTGATTCGTAGACACAAGTTGGATCAAATGTGTCTTTAATTCAAGTGATCGAATTGATTACCGGTAAAACGATGGCATCTCCATAACCCTCGGTGGGTGCCTGGAGCATTTCCGCCATAGTTCGTTCGTCTGCCATATTGTTGTTTGGAATAGTACGAATCTCGGTTCGACTATTTGGGCAAAGACGTCTATGAGAACGTCTTCTAGGAATTTCTGCTAGATCACGAAAAGGACTCAATGATCTAGAAGAACGAGTGCGCATGCACTAGACGTAACTTGAGGAAACAAGAGAATTATGAAAATGGGGAAAGAATAATCTTTTTTTGGGTTTTATGGTTCTTAATATGTTTTTGGATTTTGGATTTTTATAAGAAAATATAAACATATATAGATGGTATGAACAAGGAGTTAATATTCAAATCACTAATCGCCAGCGTAAGATTGTTAGCACAGCCCGCGTGGCGCCAAAATTTGATCCGCTCGAACGGTCTATCTTTTATTAGTCAACCACTTGTGAATGGTCAACCATAAAAGTCAAACATTTCGAACGAATGCAATAAAGTCCAGAGGAGTTTAGTGTTTCCCGGTCGTTATGTCCCAACTGCAATCGAATTAGAAACGTGTAGTGATCGAGTGAGAATGAACAGAAAATGAGAGAGATTAGAATTGTGTTTACACTACAAGATTATGAAGTAAACAATGTAAACTAACAATAACGCGAAACTAGAAACGTTTTAAAACCTACAACGTACGTTTACGTTTAAACAAACGTCTACGTACACAAATTAAACTGAAAACAGAAATCGAAAAATACCTACATGATAAAAATTATATTTTTACAATCCTAACAACAAAAGAAATTTTAAGAAAAAAAAGAAAATTAATTTCTAAACTATTAAACAATTTATTATTAATTAATTTTTAATTTCTAATTACTTAAATTACACTAAAATTTCAAATAATTAAAATTTAACTTGGGAAAATAAAATTTAAAATTCAAAAAATCTAAAATACTATAAAACTAATTTTAAAACAGAAAAGATATTTTTGTGACTTTTTATATAATTATTATTAATTAAAAACTAATTATTAACTAATTAAAACTAATTAAAATTAAGAAAAATAGAAGATGAACAGTAAAAAATGTGAAAAATTCCAGAAAACTATAAAATTAAACTGAGAACAAGGGAAAATTAACAGAAACCAATTTGGAACACAAGAACAATGATTTGGGCACGCTAGTAATATGAATAAGCACTTGAAATAAGCAATAAGCTATCCAAAAGCTACCATAAGCTACTAAAGCCTAAATCTAACCTAAAATGAGCTAATGCAACTGATTGGGACCTAAAAAGCACAAGCTACCAAAAAAAAGCTCAAGACCAGATTCTAACAACTATATGCCAAACGGCCCTACAGCAGCTACTTTAAGCTCATGTGCCAGCTTATCTAATAAGCCAAAGTGAAAACCAGTTCTGTGGACCTCAAGACCACCAACCAAAGATCAGTTGTACCAAAATTTAGCCTTAGAGAAGCTATAATAAGCTTTCTAGAGCTTCTGCAAAATGCCTGTGCACACTAAGTTTAAGCTGAATTTGTGCACAGGGGATTTTAGGTCCGAAACACAAGCTGATTTGAAGCTTTAAAAATCTTATAAAAAATTCACAAAAATCAGTTTCAAACAATAGACCAACTGAACTAGAAAATCCCAAAATATCACTTAATTTGAACAAAAAACGAATCAATGAAAATTCCACAAAGTTTTGTGAAAAACCACTTTTTGCACTTTTGACTATTGACCAGATTTTGCAAATTTTGACCAAAATGAGTTTTGAGATCAATTTGTCAACTGATTATGCTAAATTATGATAAAATGAAACTAAGTTAAGCTAGTTTTACTTAATCTAAACCTAAATGCAGCTTATGAATTCTAAATGCTTAACTGATATGATAACAGGATAGATTAACTATGATTTTGACTTTTAATGTTTTAGTATGCAATTTAACCACTAAAATGACTATAACTAACCCACTAAAGACTGATGCAAAAGGTTTTAACTAGTTAGTAAACCTCTAACTCAGTTTAAATGCTTGTTCCAAACACCTCTTTATATTACTAAAATGAGATTTTACAAAGCAAAACAAAGAGTTAGGCCATGCAATCATGAAATAGACATGTAATAACTTAAATTAAATATAAATTAACACAAAGAAACAAGGTTAAACAACATTAATAAATAAGAACTAGTTAAGCTAATTTTATGCTAAAAAAATTGAAAATTAAAGAAAAAAGCTGAAAACCTTGACTATTATCTGGAATTGGCTCAAACAAGATCACAAGTTCCCTATAAACATTTCCCACTGCTCCAATGTCCAAGAACAGGCTATCCCCCTCCTTTGACTTTCATTGACCAAGTACCAAATTTGATGAATCTGTTTCTAAAGCTCACTGAAAGCTATCAACAGCTTCAGTGGGCTTGTTTGAATTTAGAAATAAGCTCTTTGGAGCTTGGATTTAACACATTTAGAACTGAATAAATAAAAGGAAATCTAAAAACAAGAAATTTGGATAAAACTTTGAATTGATGCTTGAATTCGATTACAAGTGATTAAACAACTTAAGTTTAGTACATAGAAACTGAAAATTACAATTTAAGAATTAAACTAAGACATTCATAATAAAAACGATTTGCAAGAAATTATAAAAATTAACTACCACTTTCTCTAGCTTCTCTTCCCTCTATTTATCAACAAAAGTCTTCCCACGTGTCTTCTGAGCATTTCCCACCTTCTTTCAGAACCATTGGATGAGTAGAATTGATGTTAGCCGTTGATGGCTTTTTGGCGCCAAAAAGATATAGCAACTGGTTCTGATAGCTTGGACAGGTGAGAGAGCAATAAATGCATCTTGTTGTGTTGTGGAGGTGGAGGGGACAAGGAATGGTGAGGATGAGCTGGAGGTATGGTGATGGAGTGTTTTTGCAGAGTTGGTGAAGAAGATGGAGGGAAAACCAGGGGCGGAATTTGACCGAGATTTTATTAATAGGCAAAGGGTTCAAATAAGGGGGTTCACGGGTGTTGGCAGGGTTCAATGGGTTGGTGGGCTTGGGAAATTAAAGGGTGTTGGGTCCGGTTTGGTTTGTAGTAGGATTAAGCCCAAGGATCTCTTTTGCAATTTATCCAAACTTGAAGGACTGAATTAGCAACTTTCCAAAATTTATCAAAAGGACCAATTTTGACAAGTTAGAATTACCAAAGGACTAAAAATGTTAATTTGCCAATTTAAAATGTCCAGGGGTAAATTCTGTCAATCTTTGAAATTTCAGGGATTAAAGTTGCCATTTTGCAAAACTGAGCTTTATAAGGCTAATTTTGACAACTTAAAAATTCCCGAGGGCCTTTTATGAAAAATTACATGTTTTGAATAACCGGGGACTAGATTTTGACAATTATTGCATAAAATACAGTCTAAATATTTTTTTCTGTCTTTTTGAGACTTTTCTAAGTGTTTTTGACTGTTTTTGCAGTGTAGAAGGAACAAAAATGATGAGTATTTAGACACTCATCAATCCCCCACACTAAACCATTGCTAGTCCCTAGCAATCTTTTGTGAAAACTTAATGGATTTGAATCTCTTTACCAAAAGCCATTACTTCTGGAGTAGCCAATTGTTTCAGTTCAAGTAAGAACCTTGGTACAATGATAACCAAATGATTTTGAGCAAATCACCAGCTTTCAACGGTTTTGATTTGTCTTTACCAGAAGCCGTTTGCTTCTGGACTAGCCAACTCTTAGATAATATATACTATCTTTGGTGAGTCGATTACCAATTATGGTTTTCCAACTGCCTTTACCACAAGCCATAAACTTGCGGGCTAGCCAACTCTTCACTAGTTTAAAGATATAGTGAGTGAACACCATACAATTTTGGGCAAATTGCAAGCCGTCAACGGATTTGAGATATCTTTACCAAAAGCCGTTTGCTCCTGGATTAGCCAATCCTTTTGTTTATTAGACATGGCGGACTGATAACCGTAAGCTGAGTAAGTGCAAAACACTTACTCCAAAAAATTTTGGCCAAAAATGGGGGAATTGGGTGGTATAATTACATGATAAAATTCGTGAGAATTCCCCCACACTAGAAATGAATATTGCCCTCAATATTCAAAGTACCGGCGGTTATGCCGAAACATAGAACGTAAAAGGGAAATACTACGGCCATTTTTTGTGATTTTTTTTTTATAGAACTTATATACAACAGCGAGGGGCAACTCCCCCACACTAGGGTGGTAGAAAGTAGAAAGAAGTCAGAAATATGGGTGATAACCCATATAGTGTGCTACTATTTTTGATTCCCGAGTCGCTAGCTTGACTCGACCCCGTATTCATTTGTTCTTGGGGAAGCAACGTGGAAAACCAATCTCGATCGGACTTTCGTTCACAGTGTTAATAAACATATGAACATCAGAAAGTTCCACACCGACGAGATACAACCGCGGTATTGTTAATAGTAGAAACTATAAAGGATGATACCGGGTCAAAGATGGTGTCCTCATTCCCGAAAGAGAAAAAGGAAAGAGCAACCACACCATCTGTGAAGAATGGAATAAAGATGTGCATGAGAATGCAAGTCCATTCCTCATCAGTAAAAAACAAATCACCAATTTTGACATTTTTAAGCTTAGTCTTGAAGTTTTTATGGTGATTGTCAACAGAATTTTCGGTAGGGAGGGTTGGAAACGGTTCTTCAATCAACAGATTTTCCAGAAAAAGGATGTCCCCCTCCGAATCAAAGTAAGTATTATCAATTTCTGTTGGAATCGACTCATCACTAAGAAAGGCATCGACTTCATTCCAAAAGTTGTCATCTTCCTCATCCGGAGTGAGAGAAGGGATGGAAGAGTCGGAAATAATAAGACTAGGAGATGATGGATCATTTTTGAGCAATTCTTCAATGGGAAGAATGTCTCCCATTGGATCACAAACATCATCATTCAATCCAGATGAAACTGAAGAGAGTTTGGTTTCATCCACAGGGTTAACAAACTCGATACGATAAACTGATTCCGGAGGTGGGACAAGTGGTGTGCTCTTAGAGCTAGCAATTTCCACCACTTCCGATAAAGTCTCCGATTCTAGATCATCATCATCAAGAACACTCTTGACTTCCTTGGTACAACTTTCAAACCATTTGTTTGAACCAGGGTTGATTTTCAAAGCTTTTAGCTCAGCACGTTTTTGGTGACTCCTCTTAAGTGTGAAATTTGAGAGTGTTGCATTGATTCTTTCAGATTTTTGATCAATTGTGGCAACACTATGTTTGGATAGAGGTTTGGAGTTCTGGTTGATATTAAACGTGAGTTCTTCGTTGTTAACCCGTATGGTCAACTCTTCAAAGAAATACATCAATTAGAGCACGGCTCGTTCTCAAGAAAGCTCTCCCTAAGATGAGGGGAACTCTAGGATCTGTATCAAATTCTACTACAACAAAGTCAGTAGGAAAGTGAAACTTTCCTACTTTCGTCACGACATCCTCGGCTATCCCAAGTGGACGAGTTATGGTACGGTCCGCTAGCTCGAGTGTCATACAAGTGGATGTAAGTTTAGGAAGAGACAGTTTCTTCCATACTGAGAGTGGCATGAGGTTAATTCTTGCGCCAAGATCGCCAGGCGAGCATTGAACCATCCCCAAGAAATCACACGGATTAAAACCTGCCGGGGTCTTCAAGCTTTTGGGAAGCTTCTTGAGAAGGACCGCTGAGCATTGCTCATTGAGAGGGGTTTTAGCCATCTCGGATAACTTATCTTTGTTGCTCAGTAAGCCTTTAAGCGTGGATGCAAATTTGGGCATTAGAACGAGAGCATCAACGAAGCTTATATCAAAGTGTAGTTCATTGAAAATTTGGAAAAATTTTTCCATTTGCTCTTTGGTTTTGTCTTTGAGCTTCTCATCATGCAATCTTGATGGGTAAGGAAGTTGACTAGACTTTTGAGCTGGGACGGAAGTCATTTCGGCTCGAATTTGTCTTCGAACTTCGGGTTCCGGACTTAAAGCTTGGACTACCGAAGGTGGGGACGTGTGCGTACTTCGTGGGCTTGAGAAATGCACCTTGTCCGTTGTATCCTTGGTAACTTGACTCATTGCTCCCGGTGGAGGAGGCATTGGAGTCGAAGGTCCATTGTGCGTCTTACCACTACGAGTGGTGACGGCTTTCAACTCGGCATTTGGATTAGGAACTGTATTGCTTGGGAGTCCTCCCGAAGATGACGAAGCTTTGTTCATATTCATGTTCATGAAACTGCTCATCATATTCTTCAACTCATTTGTCTGCCGAGACATTGTGGTATCAATTTCCTTTTTTAGCTCAACTCTCATGTTATTGATCCGAGTTTGCATTGAACGTATGCTTGACTCAGTAATTTTCATGAAGTCATTTGGTAGGGAGCTTGAGAAGGTTGTTGATAACTTTGCTGATTTGGAGCTTGATATGGTTGGTTGAAATTGTTCCGGTTCTGATTGAAATTTTGAGAGTTATTGAAGTTTTGTCCTTGATTCGGAACAAAGCGATTTTGATTGCCATGGTTTTGCACAGGGGAAAACCAGGTGGTGTCATACCGCTAGGTGCACGGTATTGAGGATCACTTGTGGTCGGTATTGATTTACAGAAGCTACGGGAGCTTGGTAAAAAGAAGCATCGGTTGCTTGACAATCATAATACGCGTGTGGACCACTGCAAGTTTCACATACCTTGTTTACAGCTTTGATTGGTTCAGGCTTGTGAATTTCGCTTTTGATTTCCTTAACCTCTTTCATCATACAACGGATGACGTCTGTTAGAGCGGCTAACGGAGCGGCTAACTCGGAAGAGTTATCGGATGAAGAAGCAGGAGTGTTTTGAGTATTGACTTTGTTGCGAGAAAAAGGAACTTTTGATTTGTTCTCACAAATCTCAATCACATCTTTAGGCTTACGATTCAAGATATTGCCACCTGCGGCTGCGTTCAAAGAATCTTGATCGTTACCGTTCAACCCATTATAAAAGATATTAACTTGTTGAAGCTCCGTGAATTCATGATAGGGGCATTTCTGAGGAGATCTTTGAATCTCTCCCATGCCTCTCCAAAGTTTTCATCGAAATTTTGACGAAATCCCGAAATTTCATTTTTAAGATTAGTCGTCTTTGATGGAGGAAAGAAATAATTGACAAACTTTTGAACAAGATCCTCCCAAGTTTCGATGGATCGAGGGGTTCTTTTTCCAGCCAAATTCGGGCTGCCCCTCAAGTGAGAATGGAAATAGCATCAACTTGATCACTTTTTGTGGTACATCTTTGAAATTGATCGTTGAGGTCAACTTTTTAAACCAACGGATGTGTGCATACGGTCTTCTCGATCAAACCCGTGGAATTGATTCGTAGACACAAGTTGGATCAAATGCGTATTCAATTCAAAGTGATCGAATTGATTACCGGTAAAACGATGGCATCTCCATAACCCTCGGTGGGTGCCTGGAGCATTTCCGCCATAGTTCGTTCGTCTGCCATATTGTTGTTTGGAATAGTACGAATCTTGGGTTCGACTATTTGGGCAAAGACGTCTATGAGAACGTCTTCTAGGAATTTCTGCTAGATCACGAAAAGGACTCAATGATCTAGAAGAACGAGTGCGCATGCACTAGACGTAACTTGAGGAAACAAGAGAATTATGAAAATGGGGAAAGAAGAATCTTTTTGGGTTTTATGGTTCTTAATATGTTTTTGGATTTTTGGATTTTTATAAGAAAATATAAACATATATAGATGGTATGAACAATGAGTGAATATTCAAATCACTAATCTGCCAGACGTAAGATTGTTAGCACAGCTCCCCGGCAGCGGCGCCAAAATTTGATCCGCTCCGAACGGTCTATCTTTTATTAGTCAACCACTTGTGAATGGTCAACCATAAAAGTCAAACAGCTCAGAACAGAATGCAATAAAGTCCAGAGGAGTTTAGTGTTTCCCCGGGTCGTTATGTCCCAACGAGCTGTGCAATCGAATTAGAAACGTGTAGTGATCGAGTGAGAATGAACAGAAAAGGAGAGAGATTAGAATTGTGTTTACACTACAAGATTATGAAGTAAACAATGTAAACTAACAATAACGCGAAACTAGAAACGTTTTAAAACCTACAACGTACGTTTACGTTTAAACAAACGTCTACGTACACAAATTAAACTGAAAACAGAAATCGAAATATACCTACATGATAAAAATTATATTTTTACAATCCTAACAACAAAAGAAATTTTAAGAAAAAAAGAAAATTAATTTCTAAACTATTAAACAATTTATTATTAATTAATTTTTAATTTCTAATTACTTAAATTACACTAAAATTTCAAATAATTAAAATTTAACTTGGGAAAATAAAATTTAAAATTCGAAAAATCTAAAATACTATAAAACTAATTTTAAAACAGAAAAGATATTTTTGTGACTTTTTATATAATTATTATTAATTAAAAACTAATTATTAACTAATTAAAACTAATTAAAATTAAGAAAAATAGAAGATGAACAGTAAAAAATGTGAAAAATTCCAGAAAACTATAAAATAAAACTGAGAACAAGGGAAAATTAACAGAAACTAATTTGGAACACAAGAACAATGATTTGGGCACGCTACTAATATGAATAAGCACTTGAAATAAGCAATAAGCTATCCAAAAGCTACCATAAGCTACTAAAGCCTAAATCTAACCTAAAATGAGCTAATGCAACTGATTGGTACCTAAAAAGCACAAGCTTCCAAAAAAAAGTTCGAGACCAGATTCTAACAACTATATGCCAAACGGCCCTACAGCAGCTACTTTAAGCTCATGTGCCAGCTTATCTAATAAGCCAAAGTGAAAACCAGTTCTGTGGACCTCAAGACCACCAACCAAAGATCAGTTGTACCAAAATTTAGCCTTAGAGAAGCTATAATAAGCTTTCTAGAGCTTCTGCAAAATGCCTGTGCACACTAAGTTTAAGTTGAATTTGTGCACAGGGGATTTTAGGTCCGAAACACAAGCTGATTTGAAGCTTTAAAAGTCTTATAAAATATTCACAAAAGTCAGTTTCAAACAATAGACCAACTGAACTAGAAAATCTCAAAATATCACTTAATTTGAACCAAAAACGAATCAATGAAAATTCCACAAAGTTTTGTGAAAAACCACTTTTTGCACTTTTGACTATTGACCAGATTTTGCAAATTTTGACCAAAATGAGTTTTGAGATCAATTTGTCAACTGATTATGCTAAATTATGATGAAATGAAACTAAGTTAAGCTAGTTTTACTTAATCTAAACCTAAATGCAGCTTATGAATTCTAAATGCTTAACTGATATGATAACAGGATAGATTAACTATGATTTTGACTTTTAATGTTTTAGTATGCAATTTAACCACTAAAATGACTATAACTAACCCACTAAAGACTGATGCAAAAGGTTTTAACTAGTTAGTAAACCTCTAACTCAGTTTAAATGCTTGTTCCAAACACCTCTTTATATTACTAAAATGAGATTTTACAGAGCAAAACAAAGAGTTAGGCCATGCAATCATGAAATAGACATGTAATAACTTAAATTAAATATAAATTAACACAAAGAAACAAGGTTAAACAACATTAATAAAAAAGAACTAGTTAAGCTAATTTTATGCTAAAAAAATTGAAAATTAAAGAAACAAGCTGAAAACCTTGACTATTATCTGGAATTGGCTCAAACAAGATCACAAGTTCCCTATAAACATTTCCAGACCTGCTCCAATGTCCAAGAACAGGCTATCCCCCTCCTTTGACTTTCATTAACCAAGTACCAAATTTGATGAATCTGTTTCTAAAGCTCACTGAAAGCTATCAACAGCTTCAGTGGGCTTGTTTGAATTTAGAAATAAGCTCTTTGGAGCTTGGATTTAACACATTTAGAACTGAATAAATAAAAGGAAATCTAAAAACAAGAAATTTGGATAAAACTTTGAATTGATGCTTGAATTTGATTACAAGTGATTAAACAACTTAAGTTTAGTACATAGAAACTGGAAATTACAATTTAAGAATTAAACTAAGACATTCATAATAAAAACGATTTGCAAGAAATTATAAAAATTAACTACTACTTTCTCTAGCTTCTCTTCCCTCTATTTATCAACAAAAGTCTTCCCACGTGTCTTCTGAGCATTTCCCACCTTCTTTCAGAACCATTGGATGAGTAGAATTGATGTTAGCCGTTGATGGCTTTTTGGCGCCAAAAAGATATAGCAACTGGTTCTGATAGCTTGGACAGGTGAGAGAGCAATAAATGCATCTTGTTGTGTTGTGGAGGTGGAGGGGAAAAGGAATGGTGAGGATGAGCAGGAGGTAAGGTGATGGAGTTGTTTTGCAGAGTTGGTGAAGAAGATGGAGGAAAACCAGGCGGAATTTGACCGAGATTTTATTAATAGGCAAAGGGTTCAAATAAGGGGGGTTCACGAGGTGTTGGCAGGGTTCAATGGGTTGGTGGGCTTGGGAAATTAAAGGGTGTTGGGTCCGGTTTGGTTTGTAGTAGGATTAAGCCCAAGGATCTCTTTTGCAATTTATCCAAACTTGAGGGACTGAATTAGCAACTTTCCAAAATTTATCAAAAGGACCAATTTTGACAAGTTAGAATTACCAAAGGATTAAAAATGTTAATTTGCCAATTTAAAATGTCCAGGAGTAAATTCTGTCAATCTTTGAAATTTCAGGGACTAAAGCTGCCATTTTGCAAAACTGAGCTTTATAAGGCTAATTTTGACAACTTAAAAATTCCTGAGGGCCTTTTATGAAAAATTACATGTTTTGAATAACCAGGGACTAGATTTTGACAATTATTGAATAAAATACAGTCTAAATATTTTTTCTGTCTTTTTGAGACTTTTCAAAGTGTTTTTGACTGTTTTTGCAGTGTAGAAGGAACAAAAATGATGAGTATTTAGACACTCATCAGGTCCCGATTTTTTTTTTCACCTTATTTCGTAGTCCCGGTACCGTACCGTATATCAAGAATCGGTACCGTTTTTGGATACCGTATGCGGTTCCGGATTCGAAATGCTCATCCTAACTTTTAAACCACTTGGTGTCCCAAGTGGACGAGTGAAGTCTCGTGAGGGTTTACAGGGAACACACCCACAAAGTTCATTTAAAATACTAATACAAGGTTATTGTGTTTTAAAATGAAAGAATTAAAGCTGAGGAAGGTTACGTCAGTAACTCTTTGAGGAGTTACGTGAATCGACAAAACCGACATAAGGCCAGCGAATGGTTACGTAACCACAGAGATGGTATTACGCCGTAATCGGTAATGCGTCTAAGATTCTACAACAGTTGGTTACAACAGTAATCACAAAAGATGAGTTACGCCGTAACTATGATCGATCAAACCGCAGCTAGATAATTACTTCCTCGTTTCCTGCAAAAATGGTTAGAAAACACAAAACCCTACAGAAATGGAACTAAAACAAAAGAAAGGGATAACTCTGGTTGTCTCCCGAAATAGCACTTTTCTTTATTTACGATTCTTTAAGTTAGACTCAGAGCTGCGGGGCTCTATGGGGGTCTTTGGACTTGTCCAACCTCTTCAATGTCTTTCATCAAGTTATGCCTCATCCAGGCGACATTCGTGGCAGTTCGGAGGTATTCATTAGTTTTTATTTTTCGGATTTTGCAAATTTTTTCCTCCGATCCCAAGTGGTAGCGAGTGAACTTGTATTTTTCGACAATAATTGGTGGTGGTCTCTTGTATGGAACCCCAAGGAGTTTGCACCTCCTTTGCTCATAAGCTTTGTCGTCGGGGTTAGTAAATTCCTCATTACCTTGCAACTCGAGGTAATCTAAAATCCCCTCAATGTCATCGTCATCAGAGTTGGTACCTTTAAACCATTCTTCATCGAGCAAATCCTCCACAAGCACACGCTTGCATTCTTCCATTTCATTTCTTACCAACTCCTCGCCATCTTCAACCGTTATTTCACTCGTGTTGTTAAGACTTTAGTTGTTTGAATTTTCTCTACCCATGTACTCCTTCCAAATCTTCTCTTTGGTTAACGTATCAACATGTTCATACTTAATCTTCACCAAACTATGGAATCCCAGGTTGTCCAACCAAGGAAAACTTGTTCTTTCCTCATCGTTGGTTGAGGACCAAAAGAATTCGTCTTTTCCCATTCTCTTTGAGCTGCTTCCCCCGTTACACATATCGTCATACGAGTTGCATGATGCCCAGAAAACTTCCCCAGGAGATTTTGTTTTTTCGCACCAGTGACTACGTAATTCCTTTTTGTCAGTTTCGCTTAAATGATCATCCATGCAGTAGATGTCGTTATTAGCCACTTCCTTTTTCTGATTATGATCCTCGTAGTCAATCTTGAGTTTTTTAAGAAGATTCGGGTTAATCTTCGCATTCCCGAATTGTATTGCGTACCAATCATCAAATGTCATATTACCGAACTTGATATTGTGTCTCTCAAGCTCGTGAGGGCACGTCCACTCTTCCTCTTTTTCATTATCCCCGCCGTTGCAATGCTCGCGGAAGGGGTCGCACGTAGGCCATGCTCGTGCGGCTTCATCGTCAGTTATGATTATTGGAGTGCACCAATGAGTGATAGGCGCCTCCTCTTCTTCCTCGACGGAGAGCTTTTCTAATCTTTCTTCATCAGTATATGCGGCCCACATAAATTTGTTATTCTTGATCCTATCCTTATCGGCTCCCCCGTCGCAAGTTTCGTTTCCAGGGTCGCATGAAGCCCATAGATCATACGAGTCCCCCTTAGTTACGGGTATCACCTTGCACCAGTGATATTTCTTTTTAGATGAGGACATAAGGCATAGATTAATGCCGTGGGACCATCCGTTAATTACCTGTGTTCTTGATTCGTCAACTTCGAGAAAGCTGTCTACCCAAGTATCCCAGTCACGCCGTAACTGTGATGTATAGTTACGGCGTAACTCTCTTGAGTCATCCTTATCAATATCAGTCATAACCCCTTAATCGCTGTCAAAGACGTAGTTACGCCGTAACTCATTAGACAGGTTACGGCGTAACTCAGATCTGTCGACGGAATTTTCGCCAGTAATAGCATCTTCAGTGCGAGAATTCCCTTGTATCTTTGAGTCATTATCAGCAAAAATCACTTTACATTCCATAGCTAGTTTTGATCCTTCTGGTCTATTGTTATTCATTCTTACTTTCTCACTGAGCTTCTCCACCATAGATTCAAGGTTTTTTAGGGTTGTGTCGAGATTAGAAATGCTTCTGTCAGTGTTTTCCTGGAATTCCTTTAACCAATCATCTTGCTCCTTTTGTCTTTGGGCTGAACTTTCCAGGAATTTTTTAATTGTTTCTTCAAGACTGGGCTTTCTTTCTCCATAAGGCCCACGGTTGTAATTTCCACGATACCCGTTACTATTTCGATTATCTCTGTAAAACGGTCGATTTTCTCCATACTTGGCTTCTTCAATTATATTTTCTTCGTCGACATGAGAACAATTCTTCGTGAGGTGTCCTCCTCCACAACTTTCACAACCCACTTGGATGGCATGAACGGTTTCTCTGACCTTCAGCATATCTCGACTAAGATTTTCAATTATACTAGCGATTGCTGCAATTCCGTCAAAATTTCCGCCTTGGTTTCTTTTACTTCCTCCGTCGTGCCATTTTTGAGAATGATCAGCCATTTTTTGAATGGCTTCTGTGGAAAACTAGAAGGGAGGGTTGAATAGTTTTGCCAATTAAAACTTCCTTTTAAACTATTTAGATCGACTTATGTCAATCTATTTGGATGTGTGTTGGATGTTTATAAACAAGCATATAAAGTATGTAATGAAAAGATAAGAGTAAGAAACACAAAACCACAACGCGAGTATTTATAGTGGTTCGGCTACAAGGACACCTTCCTTGCCCTACTCCACTCCCCGAGTCACCTACTCGAGAGTTCGTAATCACTACACGACACCAACTCCTTATGGTGGAGAAACCTTCACAACGTCGCCTACTCTTTTTCCGGTACAAGGCTAACCACCGGGTTCTTTCACACCAAGGTGAATCACACCTAACACAACGTCGCCTACCCTTTATCCGGTACTAGGCTAGATACCGAGTTCCATTACCATGGAGGAACTATTACCCAACACTACACCAACGACTAATCCCAAAGGAGACCAACTTCTTATTACAACATCATCAAGGATATCAATATCCTTGGATCTAATGCTAATCTTTCTTGTACATCGAAACACACCATATCGAATGTACATCTAAGGCACCTTTCACTAATGCCTTTAACTAGATCTTCAAGACACTCTTCACTAATGTCTTGTGTATTGACTTCTAGGCACCCTTCACTAATGCCTACAATACGGACGATCGACACCTTTCACTAATGTCGTCGTCTTGACCCTTGAGACATCTTTCACTAATGTCTTCAACACTAAACTTCTTAGAAGAAAGAAAAGAATCATCAACAAGAAGACTTCAATAGTCTTGATGATGAGGAAGCATGGCAACTCATGGACTTGCTTGACTTCAAAGGTGGTGATCTCGCCTTTAAGAGGAACCTAGAGAATCACACAAACACAAAACTACAAACATAGATCTCTTGGATTTGAGGTTAGAGAGTTTTTAACTCAAGGGGAAAGTATGTTAGAAAGGGGTGAGAAACAATGAAGAAATGGCTCACTATTTATAGAGGAACAAATCTACTGTTCCCCGGATCCCACGGATCCCTCCCACAAGGGATCCGTCTAGCGTAAAGCTAGGGATCCGTGGGACGCTCCTCTTTACCCGTGGGTATTTTGGTTATGGGTCATGGGTCATGGGTTGATCCATGGTTATTATTTTAGATTCAATGTATCAAATGAGTACAATGTATCTAGTCTTGTGGGTATGGGTCAATACCATGGGTTATGGATATTATCCATATATGATATAAGCATGATGTCATGCAATGGGTTATGGGTCAAGCTCCATGGGTCATGGACTTTGGGTTGTACCCAACTACATTCAATGTATTTGGTCAATGGGTTGTGATACTTAAGTTTCTACCAATTTATATTACCTAATATAATACATACTAGTTATGTGTATATTTTACCCAAATATGTAAACACTAGTTGTTGTACATATGTAATATTAAATCATAAAATCACTTATACTTGTTTTAGTATTTTATGTGAAAACGTAAGTGTGTTAGAAACTATTAGTTCAAACTAATTACGTATTTTGTTTGTTTCGTTAAAATGATTTTACGTTTGTTATCGACAAAACATTAGAAGATCGTAAAATATAAATAAACGTTTTTATGGCTTATTTGTATTAACAATCTCCCCCTTTTTGTTGATGACAAAACATAAATTTTTTTTATGGAAAAGCTAAAATTCGTAAAAGTTTGAATTTGTAATTTTTACTTTCTTCTCCCCCTTTTTTCGAAACAAAAAGAGCTTCGAAAGGAAACTAACACATTGTTTTAGAAAAAAACATGTGAAAGAAATAAAAAATAGAGAGCAAGTAACGGGAAAGGATCTCGTCTTTACTCCCCCTTGACGAGTCCATCCCTATGTAAGGGCGTCAAGAAAGTAATACTAAGCTAGTTCATTTGCCACTAAGTTTGCAAAAGATTTCGTCTATGTGACGAATGTGCTCCCCCTTGATGATTGCAAATTTTGCAACGGGATGTCATGAAATGTAATCCTAATATTGCAATTAATTTTCAATGTATTGCTTTGACACAAAGCTCCCCCTAGCTTTAGGGTGTCAAAGTCTTCATGTGTAAATTGAATAACTACAAAAAAAGGTTAGAAACGAAGTATAATGCAAAATTCCTGCAAATATGATTCAAGTTAGTAGAAAAATAGTTTTCTGTATCACGGATCCCACGGTTCCCTCCTTGTAGAGATCCGTCTAGGAAAATATGAGGGATCCGTCTGGCTGATGATCAATTTCAAAGAATGGTGATGTAACACATTATGTTAATATCAAAGTGAGATATGTATTATACAACATAATCATATACTCATAAATATAGCAAGTAGCATGTATTTTCATTTAATAAAACTAGAGATGTTGGATCGATATACTTTAATCAAACTATCTTAAGTAGCTTGTTAAGGTTTAATAACCTCGGATAAATCCTAAGTTATTAACAAAGAAACACTGAGCAATCTTTATCAAGTACGCGGAATTTACTTAACAAAGCTAAGAAGACTAACCTTTTATTATAAACTCTAAATCTGCTTATTATGCAGATACTCTAATACAACTCTAAGATAATCGAACTTCTCTCTAAAACACTAATTAACTTGTGAATTCGTAAACTCTAAAACTCATAGACTCGTACATCTAATGCCAACCTAGGAGTCCTTTTATAGGCTCAAGGATATCCTAGTCGGTTTACAATTGATAACCTTGTACGACAAGTAATCTAAACATAGAATACAATACATTCCATAAACGAATAATGCTTCTTTTGTTCTTGCAAGTATTTTTACTTTTAGGTGCAGACTTTGACTTTGTCTTTAGCAGACTTTGACTCTTTGACTTTTCCCAAGACTTTGCGCTTACAAGATTACTTTCATATCTTCAAGACTTTCATGTCTTCAAAGACTTTCATATCCCAACAATCCTCCCCTAACTTGAATTCTACTTGCTTGACTTCAAGTTCCCTTGTGAATGTATCTTTAACAGCTTCATCTTTAAGGACAGATTGTTTCTTAGTCTTTTCAAGATATCTCTGTAGTGTCTGTGCTTGTCAAAGTATCTCTTAGAATTGTTCTTTCTCAAATAAAGATTCAAGAAGCTCCATCTTTTCGCAACACAAAGAACATATGACAATTTGTACATTAATTCAGTTTAAGTTGCATACTATTCTCATCACTTCCAGGTGTGTTAACTCCTATGAGAGGTGAATCATTGAAAATTTAATGGATTTAGATCTCTTTACCAAAGCCATTATCTTTGGAGTAGCCAAATGTTTTGGTGTTTAAGACCATGGTACATTGATAACCATATGATTTTTAGCAAATCATCATCTATCAACAGATTTGATTTGTCTTTACCAAAAGTTGTACCCTTCCGGACTAGTTAGTTCTTCTATCTAATGGTGAACTAATTACCAATAATGGTTTTTCCACTGCCTTTACCACAAGCCATTTTCTTGTGGGCTAGCCAACTCTTCACATTAACCGATATGGTGAGTTGATTACCATACAACTTATTAGCAAGTTGTCAACTAAAAACGGATTTGATATATCTTTACCCGAGCCGTTTGCTCATGGATTAGCCAATCCTTTTGTAACCATGGTGGATTGATTACCTAATGATGTTTCCATCTCAAAATCCATTTAATTCATTTAACCTTTGTTTCAAAATATTTTATACTTTAGCAAAAGGTTTCTTTCAAAAAAAATCACTTAACGGTTTAAAAGTCAAGCAGTACTTTGATGAAAGTATCGTTTGATCAGCCAGTACTTTGAATAAAGTACTGATTTATCAAAAATTATTCAATAAAATTAATACCAGTTTACTCATCATCTTCAGCAATGGTAGTCCAGTTGATAAATAGATTGATAACCATGCAAGCAGTTTCATTATCCTCTTCTACTTCCAATCTATGCTCTAACATTCTTCTCATGAGCTCAACTGTGAGAGGATATCTTCTGTTTACAAACATGTGTATCATTTTACCATTCTCCAGCTCTAAAACATGAACTCCAGATTCTTCAAAGAATCTCCAACAAACAATTTCCCAGTTTTCTTGATTTTTCCATATATCATCAGTGCTTTCCTCTTTTGTTTCCCACATGGTTATGAGATCTCCAAGCAAAACCAGACCAATTCCTTCTGATGGAATATCTCCAAAATAAGCTTTTACCACATTATATAGATAGAATAGATCCACTCTATCTATAATATGTAACAAATCCCATAGCCTATTGAAAACTTTGAAGCTTTTGTTGGAATCACTCCTAAACCTTATTCAAGTGTTAGTTACTCATATGTAATAGTTAGCTTATTATGGCCTTTATGTTTGTTATTAGCCTTAAGCTTATGTAGAAGGCCCATGAGCTTAGGCCCAAGCCCATAGGAGAAAGGGAAGGAGTAGGAGTGTTGCCCTAGCTCCTTGCCTATAAATACCTTATGTAAACCTTCATTTGAAGGTTGGTTGTTCAAGTTATTCACTCTCTTTCACTCTACGCTTAACCGGCCTATTGCTAACGTGTGTGTGGGTGTTTATCTTGTTCAACCGCCTCTCTTCTCCTCTCTATCTCTTCTCTTGATGCTTGTGTTGTAAAACTAGTGACCTAACAGTGGTATCAATCGCCATCTAGTTGGGTGAAACGGTTTCTTTTTTTGTCTACTCGTAAGGTTCACGTTTTTTTAACCTTTCTCACGCTTAAAAACTCATTTTTTACACTTTTCAATCCAAGATTCTTGTACTTTAAAGGTTATTGGGTGTTAAAGTTTAAGTTTTTGGCAAAAATTTTGAAACTTTATGTGTGTAGAATCGTTTTTAAGCTAGTTTTTGTACGAGGGTGTTTTCCTACGCGAATCGCTTTAGAAGCTTTGGATCATCAAGTTTCACACTTTTGTGTTATTTTGGTGATATTGAAGCTATTTCATCACAAAAATCTGGTTTAGAAACATCTTTGGGCAAAAGTCATTTTACGAGTAGAACTACGCGTATCAAAACCCTAATTCTACGCGTAACTTTATACTTGGTTTGATCTTCGCCAGAGTGGTTTACTCCGTATTTTCTTGCTTGGATAAGCCCGAAAATACGTCGACTTTGGATATCTTTTGCACTGTGATAGTGTAAAAGATCATTTGGGATAAAACCTTAAACTTACGCATAAGCATAAAGCTTACGCCGTATAAAATCCACGCATAAGATTCATCCTACGCCTAAGCCGAGTCTTACGCATAAGATAATCCTATGCCTAAGTTTTCTACGATAACTTCATGTTTACGCATTACTTTAGTCTTTTTTCCTCGCTTAGCGTAAGCTAAACCTAAGCGTAACTCTCATTGTTACGCGTAACTTTGGTGGTTTTACGCTTAAGTGCTACTTGGTTATTGTGATTTCTACGCCTAAGGACACTTCATCAACAGCTTTTCATTCGACTACAAAGATCCACCAACACAAGTTATCAAAAAAATAAAAATAAATAAATAAAAATAAATAATAATTTTTCAAGGAGACTAAACGTTCAATTTTTACGCGAGATTCAAAATTTGGTTTAACCGTGAAAATTTTGGTCAAAAATTCAAATTTTTGGGCCCAAATTCGAATTTTTCGGGTCAAATTTAGCGTCAAAATTGTCATAACTCAAAATTTTCTTTCAACCTTAGAATTGGATTTTATAGTGAATTTCAAATTTTGAGAGTCAAAATTTTTCATAATTATTTTGGAGGGAAACCTGAGATTCACTATATCGACCTTACGTGTGCTATATCGACTTTGCACCTTCTTCTCTTTGATTCTTTCAGGGGAGTGAAATGGATTCTGATCATAAAGATCCATTTGTGGCATTGGAAGAAGGAATCATGGCTCTGGCTCGCATTGAAGCGTCGACATCATTAAATTCCCGATATCCCGCAATGCGTGCAAGGTGAAAGAGTTGATGTACATGAAAGGCATGCTCATATGGACGTTAAGAATGTTGTGATTATCAGAATCGGTAATGCGGACAACGAGGTTGTAGCATTGGAAAAGCGAGGATGACGCAGCAGATCTGGAGAAGATATCATACTTAACTACGACACCGAGCCTAACGTGACGAAGAACAAATGGTTGAGGAAGATATCTTACCCACCTATGACACGACACGTAACGATGGTCGAGGTACAATCTATCGTTGATCATATTCGACTGCAAATGCGACACAACATACCTTGAGCAACCTGAATTTAGTAATGAAGGAAAGGTTGACCGGTGTGTTGCACAATGTCCGCATAACTATCTCATGTCCGAGCCCTTACTTGTTAACAACTCAAGCTGAACGCGTCAAATCAAACTCTTGAATCCGAAAACATTCTTCTCAAAAAGACCATTGCTCAGTTTCATAAAGATTTTTGAAAACTAGAGGCACATTGTATCTCTCTTGAACTTAAATTACAAAACATATCTTTTTCTTCGAACACAATGGTCATCTTCAAATGATCAAAGTAATCGTGTGGATACATTAGTAAATGAAAATGAGCATTTAAAGGCTCAAATTCAAGCAAAGGGGCTTGCACATGTTGCTTTACAAAACAAATTGAGAAGATTAACTGGCAAGAGTGTGGATACTAAGTTTACAAAACCAACAATCTTAGGGAAATCGTCTCTTCAACCAATCAAGAGTTAGACAACCAACCGCTTTTAAATCAACGTTCAAAATCTTCAAAACCACGGTTTGCCTCCCAAGTTGTTCAGAATAATCATTTGTCAAAACCAGTCACTCCACATTCCGGGCCAATGAATAATGCTTCGTCTCTATTAATCCTGCTTTCTGTTATACATGTTTCGTTATATCTCAACAAGTGGTCGCTCTGCCAATCTAGGACTAGTTCAAACAATGTGTCTAAACTGAGCATTAAAAGTAAAGATTCATATGATTCAAATGAGGCGTACAAGAACTGTGATCTAGAAAAAGCTAGGAAAAGGGCACTACTCCAAAAGGATGGAATCTTAGGTTCACGACCTAGTGTGATGCCTTCTAGTGTGTTGCATAACACTGCATGTAGTAGCAATCCAAAACCTAAGTTTACTCAACAAATAGTTAGAAATAAACCCGTTGATCTAAACGTAAAATTTCATAAACCTACTAGGTGGATCAATATAGGACACAGACTCTTCCCAAAAGAAGTTTCAACATCCCCTAGATCTTACCTTAGATGGATTCCAACGGGTAGAGTTTTCAACACTATTGGTCTTAGGTGGATTCCTACATGCAAGATACTAAGTAGTTGCATCAACACAAGTGTGAAACCCACAACATCCATCCCCGAGGTAGGAAAGGAACTTATCAAAATAGCTTGTTCAGGTGTCACGAAGATAATTGACACTACATCTTTATGCCTCTAACATCCGGAACCCAGTTACACTTGGGGATCCATGTTTCTTCTTTCTTGCCCCCCTTATATTTTTCTATGCAGTACAAAGCTATGGCTCCTATGCAAAACAGTAGGACCCGCTTCTCACCGTTAAAAATATCATGATCCATCAACTGTTCCACCATTGTACTTAATCGTCATGAATTGGAAACATTGCTTGCTCCTCTGGTTAAAGATTCTGCCAAAAGTCTTGCTTCAGATGTATCAATGTTTCCACGACAACCGATAATACTCTAATTTCATATACACCTGAATCTACAACAACAACCGAATCTTCTATAACGAAGATCAAACTGCTTCCAACAACAATGACACAGCTGATGATCAACATAATGATCAGAGATGTTTTATCGCATTGACTCTCTCAAAATATTTTTGGTACTTCACACTTGTTCGATCAATTGGACATACATGGTTTCGCTGTCTCCTTATACATGGTTTTGTTGTCTTCAATTCATCATCAACATACGTGGTGTATGATTCTGAATCATTGAAAACATCGAGGGGGAGAGAGTGTGTAGGTGGTCATTGCTTCCTTGTTCTTCTACATGCTTCTTTGCGAAAACCCAATGCCTTCTTGAATTTCTTCAATTAGGGGGAAGAAATAAGACGATATGTGGCTCAAACGTCTCACTTTGGTGTTATCGTCTCAATTTCACGGGTGATCTTGTGTGAAGTTACCCAAATACGTGAGAAGATCTTGTTGATTTCTAGCATGTTTCCCTCGAACGGATCTTCCGCAATTAGTCAGATTTTCTTTGTATGGTTTACTGCTCATCTACAAATTCTGCATACTGAAACCTTCAAAAGTTAGAGGAAATGTAGACTTCATCAAAGTTTTAAATATGCTAAAGACAGTTGTCACTAGGTTGGGGGAAGCGATTCAAACTTCTTCAAATGGCTTCGAGTATAACAAAGCCCCCGGTGAACAAAGCCCCCAAACTTACTCGTCAACAAATGGAAAGGTTATTTGCTCACTGTTCGACGATATTGATGACCGTGCTCGGGTGTATCCGCTATTTCCGCTCAACGATAATACTCTTATACCGATACACCTGCTACAACAACTATTGTTGACGATGCACCTACACCGTTGACTCCACCACAACAGTTGAACAAACCGCTTCCAACAATGATGAAGGCTGCGATGATATTCAATGTAGTACCCCACCTGCAGATTTTGATCCAAATGCGTTCTTTAACCCGTTTGCTAATGAGATCGCCGCACCGGATGTCGCGAATCTTCAACAAACCATTTGAATCCTCGGACCGCACAATGTATATCAACATCAACCTCCACACATAGATGGACGAAAGACCATCCTCTGGAAAACATTATTGGCAACCCGAATCAACCAATCGTTACGAGACAACGCCTTCACACAGACGGTGAACATTGCATTTATGCACTCACCGCTGCCAATCTGAACCTAAAAACATCAAAGACGCAATGACAAAAGACAACCGGATTGAATCCATGCAAGAAGAACTCAACCAATTCAAACGCCTTGAAGTATGGGAACTGGTTGAAAGACCAACAGGAGTCTACGTCATTGGTCTCAAATGGATTTGGAAAACAAATTGATCTTTGAAGGAAATGTTATCCAAATAAGTCACGCGGTGGCTAAGGGTTATCGTCGGGAAGAGGGAATAGACTTTGAAGAATCTTTTGCTCCGGTTGCTCGTCTTGAGGTCGTTCGATATTTCTAGCGTTCGCGGCTCATATGAATATGACGGTCAATCGATGGATGTCAAAACGCTGCGTTTCTCAATGGACAACTTAAAGAAACGGTTTACGTCACCAACCGGATGGATTCGTTGATCCCGAGTTTCCGAATCACGCCTACAAACCGAACAAAGCTCAGATGGTCTCAAACAAGCTCCTGCATGGTACGATAAGCTATCATCCTTCCTCATTGCTAATAATTTCACCAAAGGTTCGGTTGACCCAACTCTTTTATACAATATCACAGGGAACATATCTTAATTGTTCAAATTTACGTGGATGACATCATTTTGGGTCTACACATAAAAAGTTTTCAATCGCTTTTGCAAAACTAATGAAGAAAATTTTTGAAATGTCCATGATGGGTGAACTCACGTTCTTTCTTGGACTGCAAGTTCATCAATCACCACGTGGTATTTTCTTGAGTCAGCCCAAATATGCCCTTGAATTGTTAAACAAATTTGGAATGAAAACCTGTGACACCTATGCCACACCAATGGCTCATACCAAGAAGCTAGACGCCGATTTACATGGGAAATTGGTGGACCCTACAAAATACCGTAGTATTATTGGATCTCTCATGTATCTAACGACTAGCGGACGATATTGTCTTTGCCGTTTATCTATGCTCCGCTATCGGTCGCGACCAATTTGAAACCCACCTCTCTCGAGGCTAAAAGAATCCTCCGATACATAAAGGGAACCATTAACTTGGGGATCTGGTATCCGAAGGATTCGGGTTTAGAACTAATCGCTTTTGACCACGCAGGATGCTTAGACTCACGAAAAAGCACTTCAGGAGCATTACAATTTCTTGGTGATAAAACTGGTGTCATGGCAATCGAAGAAGCAGGATTGTACATCGCTGTCCTCAATCGAAGCAGAATATGTAGCCATGTCGGCGTGTTGTGCTCAAGTCATTTGGATGAGAACACAACTCAAAGACTATGGTTACGTATTTGACAGAATCCCGATGTACTGCGACAATCGGAGTGCCATTGCGATCTCGTGCAACTCAGTTCAGCACTCGAAATCAAAGCACATCGATCTTCGATATCATTTCATCTAGGATCACGTGGAACAGTAACTGTTGAATTATATTTTGTGGGTACAATACCAATTGGAGATCTTCTCACCAAAGCCTTGCCTCCCGCTAGGTTTAATGAGTTGGTCCACCGGATTGGTATGAGGTGTTTGACTCAAGAGGAATTGGATGACCTCCTAAAACAGTCTTAAAAACCTTTCAAACACCAAAATCTCTTTTGTAAATAATTCTTTCAAAAACAAAATACAAAAGTATAAAATCTGATAAAACAACAAAAATATTCTTCTATCTATTTTCTTTCAACATTGCAAGTACTTTTCTTCCGTCAACACTATAATCTTTCATTTTTTCGATCAAGTGTTGAGGTGGAGAAATCAAAACTTTAACGTTTCAAAACATCGTGTACTTGCATGTTATCATATCTCGGTTGTTTCTTTTAACAAATGGTGGTAAATTTTTTGGTACAATGACACTCCTCGGACTAAATTTATAACCTCTCATTATTTTCTCGAGTCAAGGGGGAGTGTCGTCAAGTTTCTTTCCTAAAAATCTTTGTTTGGTAACCAAAATGGAAGTTAAATGGCTTTGTTTGAAAAAGGAAAAGGTGGAGGGACCAAAACTGTCAAAATGTTAAAGATAATTTTAATAAAACACCTCACCTAACTTATTCACTTCTCATTTATTACTCTTAACCATATACATCTACTAAGATTCATTCAAGTTATCCGTTGATTTGATCATCATTTTGTAAGTGTTTTAACGATCTAAACATGTTTTTAAGCCAAGGTCTTTAATTTCATACAAATCCAACGGCTAAAAATTGTTTTATTGTGTGTGTGTTTTTGGTTAAAAGGAAGGTGTCAAAATGTTCCAAATACATCAAGAATACCAATTTAACCATTAAAATCCACCCAGAAACACGTACTAAGGATTCTTGAGAATTAGGGTTTATGTGAGGTTTTGGGTATTTTCGAATGTGAAGTGTTTTGGTCAAAAAGATTGTTGGTTTATGTCCTTGTGATGTTGAATCGATGATATCCATGCTCAATAACAACCCAGAAACTTTAACTTATTAACACTTTGGAATTAGGGTTTAAAATTCTATAGTTTGGGTATTTTTGATTCATCATGAACTAGATGTTAATACTTGGTATAAAGACTCTAACAACACTCTTGAACTACCATAAAAAGTTTTGTGCAAATCCTATGGCTAGAAATGATACGCGTAATTCTTAAACCTTAGGGTTTTGACCTACGCGTAAGACTTTCTACGCTTAACTGTTTAACTAGTGTTCTTACCATGTTTTGTTGATATAATGAATGTTTGTGTTAATATTGATGATTTGATGAATTTATTTCAGGCTTTGCTACGCTTATATATTCAGAATCAAGGTCATTTGCAACTCTACGCATAAGGATTACCCTACGCGTAGTCAAGTTATGCGTAAGAATAATTCTACGCATAACTATTACACGTAAGGTTCTACAATGGGACTACGCGTATCCTGTGAAGGATATGCGAAAACAGTGACCTCTACGCATAAGGTCTACTCTTACGAGTAAGCCTTACGCGTAAGGTCTTTATACCACGCCTACTGGCGTAAGCTCTACGCATAAGGTCCCCTTTTCCTACGCGTAACATCTCTTACGCGTAAGTTAGGATCCTACGCGTAAGCTTCGTCTGATATCATCTCAAGCACGCTTAACTTTGCCAAAACTACGCTTAAGCCTGGATTGACCTTCATAATGAATTGTACGATACAAACTTGTAAATAAACTAATCATATCGTCACGAATCCAATAATGTCACTAATAAACTTAAACGTTTGATATGTTGTGAACAATAAGTGATAACATAAACTTTAAAACTTAAAGTTAACTAACTCACGAAACATTTCACGACGTCATTGAATTATTAGACAAACAAGTGACTTAGGACTCGTAACAATCATTGACACTGTACATTCAATAACTAGACAATAAGACCTTCTGTTGACTAACACTATGTCTTTCAATATGTTGGTTCTTTTGGCTAATGTTATTTCAGATCACGACATGGCTGAACAAATGAATGTGGATGCATCAGAAGTTCTTACAATTGCCGATATCTTTCCAAAGGGTTATCCGAGAAAGATTGGAAAGAACAACCTTAGGGTTGACTTTGACACCCTCACATGCTCAAAATCTTCTTGTCTCATTGCAAAGTGGATATTCTCGGAATCATCCCTACCGAACATGCTCTCACACTCGCCACGCAGTTCAGAGGTCTACATTCAACAATTCTGGGATTCTATGCAGATGATCACTGGTCAAAGTGCAGTGAATGTGACACTTAATCACAAACAAGTCACTATCACTCTTGTTGACTTACGGGCTGTTTCTCATCATTCCGACATCGCCCAACCGACTTCTTTGCTAACCCTATGAAGAGACATTCCGAAATTCTTGATAGATATTGGTTATGATGAAGCTTCAGGAATCATTACTAAGCACTCTCACGTGGAGCTCAAGTATATTCCTCAACCATGGAGAACACTCTACATGATCATCACCAAATCGGTCTCGGTCGTGGCGGTGGCTATGAGCATCCCAAGCTCATGGAACGCAAATTTTCTCGGTCGTTGATCAACAAGAAGGACATTGAAATCGAAGCACCGATATGGGAGGACATGATGGTATTTCACAAGAAGCTTGGCTCCAAGATTCCCTATGTCAGATACACCAAACTGTTGATCCAGAGAGCACTTTGACTTCATCCTGACATCCCCATAAGGCTCAATGACCCGATAATCACGACATATTGATGAACCCATATTATCGTCGGAATCAAAGAATCGCCAACAAAGAAACAGGTACGGTTTTACCGATCACCTTCACTACCAAATCAAAAAGCTTGAAACATACAAAAGGTATCGGTTAGTCAGTAAAGAAGGCAAAGTTGGTCATCTTGATGAAAAATCTTACGGTACACCTACCGGAGGACCGTAAGAGGCAAGCGATCTTGGAAGTGTTACAAGTACAGATCTTTATAGGAAGCTTCCCAAAAGGAATCCTCCTTGTAAAAGGATTGTTCCCTGTAAAGGAAGCGAACCTATTCCCACATCCGAACCGCGAAAGCTTGTGGACGAAAGCTCTGAAGGTATGACACGATGAAGAGATTACCTACTCGAATGCAACCGTAACACCTCCTTCAGCCTAAACCTCAAAGTCCACCGGACAAAGGAAAAGGAAAGACTCCTGTACTTGTACCGTATGATGAAAGCTCGGATCAAGAAGAAGAGCAACTGGATATATCATACGGGGAAGAAGTTTAATATCGTCAGACACCTTCAAAAAGCTAAAGAATTTGCTAAAGACCAAATGGGTGGTCCTGGAGGATCAAGTGGTCTTTGCCCACTCGAACCTTCTCCGATGCGGTTAATCAACCCGATAAGGAAGCTGGTGCCACCACTCTTATGCAACAACAAAAGCTTGTGGAGGATACTATCGAATATGAGTTTGAGGAACCAGAAATTGAGAAGTCCGAAAAGATCAAGATGTTGATTATGATACGTTTCTTCTAGATAGTCCTGCGCGATCAAAGGAAGAAACCTCTGAACCTCCGAAGGATCCAGAGTCTCCTCATATCTCTTCATCATCAGGTTCGTCTTCTCACTCCTCGCCACCACCATCAAAGAAGTCAACCAAATCATCATCCAAATCCGTGAAGAAACCATCTAAATCTTGGATTTCTCAAGCTCATAAACGGATTACCAAAGTCTGTCAAACAAGTCGAAGAAAACGCATTACTCAACAAAAGCTGAATTTCTTTGCTGATCACATACAACATCTATATGACGAGCATGAAAAGATGAAAGGAGAAAGGAAGTTTGTTCAGGAATTCATGAAAAATCACCGTCAAGAGGAACTGAAAGAAATGATCGAAGGCTACACGAAAAAGTACCTTCTCGAGTACGTTCCTAAAGTCACAAAGGAGTTGTTCACCAAACAACTTTATCCAAATCTTATGCAGATCGCCAAGCAAACTATTCGATCAACGCCCTTAACCGTCACAATCAATCCAACCGATCCGGTTGTTTTCTTGAATAATGAATTGGTGGCCAAGCTTGTCACACAAATGTCTGCACGCGATCTGGACATTTACTGATGAAGGAAAGTGTTTCAAGCATTCTTTGGACTACCAACTTCAAGAAGCTTGTAGATTCGTGAAAAGTCTAAAGCGTCCTAGAGCGATGAAGACAAGGATAAGGATAAAGACTCGCACCTAAACGTCGAAGCCCGGTGAATCTTCTATGATGCAACCTCCTCCACAACGGCCTCCTGTTCAACAAAAATCTCCTCCTCGTTCTTCTACTGAAAAACCTCGGGATGATTCCGAGTTACCACCCCGACTCGTAAAAGCCGATGATCACTTTGAGTATACGGGTGGTGACGATGAAGAGGTCCTTGAGCCCCTACAACAACCCACCTCTCCCAAACAAGTTCAGAAACCAGAATCATCATCTAGGCCTTTGAAAAAGAAGAAGAAGAAGACGCCTCAGACTGACGTCGTATCATGGCTAGATGACGATAAAAGAGATGATTTTGAATGGTTTGCTAATCTTGTTAACAACACTTCCTACCCTGAAGAAGGTCAGAACTTGGTAGACGGTTCTACATTGGAGCATGCAAAAATTCTGCAAGAAAAGTTCCATGTGAAGAAAATGGCGAAATCGGTGAAGCGAATCAAGAATGAAGCGTTTCAACTTCTAAAAGACAGCTCTGAAAGTGCCCTCGAGGTCGAATATCACCTTGAAAACATTGCTCGAGCTATGTCTAACAACATGGATTGGCTCAAACCGGAAGCAAACATTGACTTCACACAAAGGGACAACCCTCCATACTACACCGATTGGACCAAACCTCTACCAACACTTGGCCAACCAGCTGAACCACGGATTCCTTTCAGATACTTCTTCAACAAAGACATGGATTTTCTTCTACACGGTGGCGATGATTCAAGAAAATACGCTACATTGTTGACACTTCCATTCCCGCACTGTCTACTCAAACTGCATAGCCATTGAGGAACGTGCCAATCACTTGTTCTCCAACACAAGATTGAAGGCATACGCCGAGATGCATTGTATGGGATTCATCACGGCGAACGCCGACGAATCTACTACAGAAGCTGTCGAGGTTGAAGTCTCAACATGCGTGCATAGTTCTAAAGATATCGTTGCCATCATACACGTTGACCTTTCGTCTAAGTGGGACTACACATTCCTAAAGAAGATCGTAGTCAAACGACAAGATGAACGGGACTATGCTTTCTCTGAGGCTGACTTTGAGAATTTGTCTATCAATGACATCGAAGACGTGTACCTTGCCAAGGTAGGTGCATGAGACAATTCTCAACCGCAGTACAACGCGAATTTATCAAGTCACTTCTCATCTTCATAAGACGCATTGTCATCAAGGAACGTGTAGAAGATCTCCAGTTGGCTGTTGAATCTTATCGACGCGTGTCAACTTCACACCTCCAAAGCTTGATCTTCCCGATATCAACCAGCTATCTCAATATACACTCATCAGCAAACCTTTCGGCGTTGTTTACCGTAGTGAACTTCAAAGTAACTGCTTAATGGCGTGTAGTGAACTCCACAAGTTCGGGGATCATACCTTGAAGCTGGTTAGGGATGGATTGGCATACTGGTTGAAGGATATACGCCAGAAAATTGGGTCTCCTAAGCTGGAATTCTCGGAAAAGAGGGATGTGAGGACGGATCATCACAATGATTGATGAGCGGTTGTTTGAAGGGATCGATTGAGACGATTGGAGAGTTATGTCGGTGGTCGACCCGGGAGAAACATAACCGATTTCAACGCCCTTGCACACTCCTGGGAACATCACTGCACTTCCTGGTACCCCTTGAATTGTTTTCTTCATATAATTTTGGATGCTTGATTGATTATGTAAATGGCTTGTGCACACATTACAGTGTACAACCCGTACATGTAAATAAAGGACCACGTGGTGCGCGTCTGCCACAATCCTTATAAAAGGAGCGAAAGCTTCTTACTTTTGAGTAAAACCTATCAAACCTTTCTTTTTCAAGGTTTTGCTCAAAAGAACAAGTACTTTCCCTTATGCTTTTCAAAACCTCAACCGTTTATATATCACTCGTTGAGGGGGAGTACTTGACTTAAAACTTTGTTCAAAATTGTTCACAGTGGTCATTCTTCCCGCAACACTCGAAATGGTCATATTTATTCTCAACTTTTCAAAAATAACATCACATATGCCATTTTTGAGGGGGAGAAAATACGTGATAAGAAATATGTTGTGTCAATGCAAATGAATCATTGTGCTATAAAACTTAACCCATGAATTGTGAGATCTTAAGCTGTTAGTAACTCGAAAAGACTTGTCCGGGACGGGTAATAATTTCAAGCTAGTTCGCTAGTGATGTAAGCGTGTCTCGCAAAGGACTTGTCTGAGTAGAATGTACCATTCGAAACTCGGTAGACATGAACTCGGACGGGTTTGACAACCTTTCGAGGATTGTCTACACCTTCAAGGTAGTTACTAGAGCCAGTTGTCACCTAAAAGCTGACAATGCAACTCTTTAACTATGCCACGTAAATGTGTCTCGCGGGGGAATGTCTATCTTGAGTTAATCAATTCAAAAAGTCTTGGCGCTCTTTCCTCACTTGTGCATTTTAACCGTTAAAACTCTTAAGCACATGTGGAGGGGGAGTATTTATGCAAAATCTTATCTCTACAATGGTACTAAAATGTTTTTCATTCATAAACACTGTGAGAGATTTTTCACATCAGTGGTTTTATGGCAACATAGGTTAGTCATGGAGTTATAAGGTGACTAAGGTTAGGAATAACCATTCTATGATCCGCCAGAGCGAGAGGATCTACCCAGGACACCACAAATAGTTAGTATTTAGAAGTCCTTAGGTATGATTGTAAAAAGGAGAAAATGAGAATCGGAGAAAGAAGGAGTTGAAGAATTAAAAAGAAATGCAAAGAAAAGGGTGAAAAGAAATAGCCCTTTAGATTATTCAACTTAGAGGGCATAAGGGTTCAATTCATATGCTACTTGGTTGTCACTTAGTGACGCCGGTATTGAAGATTAAAAGTCGTCATGGACCCGTGACGCATGCACTAAACCTTCTTATCCACTCAAGTTTCTCTTAACAAGCTTGTTTCATTCTCACTGGGAACCCTACGTAAACTATCGGCTTTCTCTTAGAGATTGCTGGTATTGAAGAAGGAGACCCTCTCCCTAGTCTCCGCTCAGGAAAACCAAAACGCACTATTGAGTCTAGAGCCACGAGATTCATCAAAAGATCTCTTAGGTACACTTGACATTTCATCACTTGAAGTTCAACAATAAGAATTTCAGTGGTACATTATCGAGTCCTTCACAGATCTTAGCAATCTGTCGAGAACATTTATGAGAGGTTCACATTAGTGATCCTTAGTGATTGAATGGAAACTCCTACCAGGGTCAACATCAAACAGCCACGACGGGTCGCCGGCAACTCCCCGTGGATTGCGCTTAGTGGTCTCAAACGGTCTGATGCGTGAGGTGATGCTTGGTGTACCTCGTGACTCATCCGAATCGTAGGTGTACGATTTACATCGTGTTATCTCACTTGTGGGACTCCGATTCAGAAGCGGCCTTTGTAAGAATTAGAGTTGTGTTTTCACACTATGTTGTTAACACTCTCGAAGTTCAAACTTGTAAGAGCCGGAATCCGCTTATTACTAACCGTTTAAATGTTTTCTTCTTATGGAAGCTCCGGAGCGGAATGATCATGCTGATTCTTCTCATGCTCACGCCAACATCATCACTAATGGAAGTTCCATTCAAAAGCAACACAAATGAATGATTCTTCGTCAATACAGAGAATCTACAAAGTTAAAGACTTAAAGAACTCCATCGATCTTGAATTCCAACGTCAAAAGAGCGTGTGAGCATGTTGAAGAATGACGTGGAGACACCTTTGGAGCGTGAAGCGACTGAGGCGAACATGATGAGACAACAACATACTATCACTTTCATCACAAAGAACAATGATCAAAGAACAAAGTTAAAGATGACGTCAAAGCATAACCGTTTAAAGTAAACTATCTCTACTACCAGGGGAGATTGTTCAAATCAAGGCAATTCTTCTCACAAGAAAGAAGAATGTCAGAAGGCGTCAAAGCTACTATTACATCAACGCCTTCACCGTTTTCATCACCAACACTTAAGTGTTTGTTACTCATATGTAATAACACTTGAGGGGGAGATTGTTGGAATCACTCCTAAACCTTCTTCAAGTGTTAGTTACTCATATGTAATAGTTAGCTTATTATGGCCTTTATGTTTGTTATTAGCCTTAAGCTTATGTAGAAGGCCCATGAGCTTAGGCCCAAGCCCATAGGAGAAAGGGAAGGAGTAGGAGTGTTGCCCTAGCTCCTTGCCTATAAATACCTTATGTAAACCTTCATTTGAAGGTTGGTTGTTCAAGTTATTCACTCTCTTTCACTCTACGCTTAACCGGCCTATTGCTAACGTGTGTGTGGGTGTTTATCTTGTTCAACCGCCTCTCTTCTCCTCTCTATCTCTTCTCTTGATGCTTGTGTTGTAAAACTAGTGACCTAACAGCTTTCATCTTCCTTATGAAAAATCATATAATCTCCTTCTTTGGATTTCACAATATCAAAAGCACTAATCTGAGATCTGTTCATCTTCATGTCAGGATCTTCTTTTGAATAATCAAAATCTACCACTCTGAGATAATTTCTTAATGCATCTTTAGACTCAGATCTTAATTCAACTTTTTCTTTCTTTGAAAACGCCATATCTCAGAACGCCTTCAGTTTTCTTTTTCTTTTTAAGCTCTTTTTCCTTCGACTTCAGTCAAGAAGCTTCTTCTCTAAAATCCTTGATATCTGCAACACTTTTCTTATAAGCTTCTGTCTCAGCATCATAGAGTCTTTTCATGTCAACATAGTTCAACTTCTGCAATCCTTTATACCCTCGACCTTTCAAATATGTGATATGTGTCTAAATACACATATATTTTATATTATTTAAACCCACAAAAACGACCAAAAACACACAAATGACCATATAAATGTTACAAATATCATTGAAATGTGTTTTTATGTGATTCAGGTACAAAAAGATTGAAAATAAGTGAAAAGCATGCAAAGTTCACAAAACTGTCATTTTCAGTCCACGAGTTTCACAAATTAACAAAACTAGTCCCTGAAAGTTTAAAATGTATGAAAAGTCAAATTTAGTCCTTGGATAATCAAACATGTTCACAAATAATCCCTGGATGAAAGTTTTCACAAATTGGCAACTTTTACCCCTCAAGTTTCAAAAATGGCAAAATTAGTCCTTGGGTATTTAAAAATGTAAACTTAACAAATAATACCCTTGTACTATTCATAATTTATAATTTGGAACCTTTTGATAACTTTTGGGAAATTTACAATTTCACCCCCTCAAAATCCAAAATTGACACAAATGGTCCTTAAAGTTTTAAAATGTTAAAAAATACAACTTTGGTCCTTGTGTTATTGTATATTTGGCAGGTTTGGTCCCTTGAAGATACTTTGGAAACTTGTTAAATCAGGCCCCTCAACTTTCATAATATTACAAATATGGTCCTTATGATAATCCAAAACCAAACGAACCCTTTTGTGTATTATTAACCCCAGCCAAACCCAAAAGAACCCTGTCAATATCCTGTGAACCCCCCATTTTGAACCCTCAGTCAAACCCCCAGTCAAACCCAAGTAAACCCGCCTACACTGTTCATCTCCCTCTACCTCACCTGCAACCCAAAACCAGGTGGTTTTTACCACCACCTGGCCACCACCTTTCCACTGTCTCACCGCTCATCCCCTCCACGGCCTACAATGCATTTAATGCATTTCACCATCGACATCCCTTGTACCATCACATACCAAGCTTTTGCTATCAACTCTACCACGACCTCTAAACCCACCAAACATGTCCCTCCACTCTACATGTGAACAAGAAGCATTAATTGCTCCCAAACGCCAGATTGTACACTTTTGGCGCCAAAAGTAGTTTAAACGGCTAGGATGAATTCAGAGCAATCAAAGGTCAAGAATTAAAGTGGGATTTGACAAGGAAGCTAGTGGGAACTCAAATGACTATAAAGATCAGAGGAGAGGCAAAGAGAAGACAACTTTGGACTAGCCATTGTTCACGTAGTGTAATTTTAAAATGCTTTCTTTAAATTACTTGTCATTTACAGTTTTAATGTTGTAATTTTCATCAAAGTAGTGTAATGGAACATCCTTTTCAGTTTAATTTTAAGTTTCATTTCAGTTTCAAGTTTTTGCTTAAATTCCTTTAATTTTCAAGTCACTTTAAATTCTTGTTATGTAGTTGTTTAATGGACTTCTTTAAGCTCATATAAGCTCCTGACAAAGCTTTAAAGCTTTTAGAAACCTTAAAACAAGTTTAGTCTTTAAAATTCAGAAAAACACTAAAAATCAAGAAAAACAATGAAAATCTAAAAATAATGAAGTGATCTTGGTGAAACTGCATGGAGCAAGGTTAATTGTGGATTGCCTTTGGTTTAGAAGCTTTGTGGAAAGCCTTAGGATGTGTTCTGTGGCCATGGTTCTCATTTTCAGCTTGGATTCATTTGTAAGCTCATTTTACCATTTTGCATTTTTTTGTTTCAGATTTTAAATGCTTTAATTTTCATGTTTCTGTGTTTCTTTGTTGTTTGTTAATAATGTTATAGCTTAATCTTAGGTTGGTATGTTTTGGATTGCATTGTGGTTTGATATTGCATTTTGACTGTCACTATGCTTGTTTTTGAGAAACCTAGGTTTAGACTTGTGTGACTACTTGTTTAAGCTTAAAAGGGTCCATTTGGACACTTTGGTACCTCTCGTTTGATGGAATAAGTTTACATAATCTTTTGCTTTGAAAAACTTCATAACAGTCCATTAAAGGATTGTTTGGATTTAATGGTGAGTCTGTGTTTAGGGTTGTGTTTGTGGTTGTTCTTGTTTGATGCACTCTTTATATGGCCTAAGTAACTCAGAGAAACCTTAATCAAGTGGTGTAGCATTTGAGAAAGTCAAATTGACACTTGATGATCTCTAAATGAGCATTGTGAGATTGTTAGAACCTAGAACCTTGCATACTTATTTAATTGTTGTTTATCTTTGTTAAATTCATGTTTATGTTGTTTAATATTCCATAATCTGTCATTATATTCAGATCAAAGTTCAACTTAGTCAACTTTGATCATAAACTAAAAAGTCAAATTTTCCTTTTTGTCATTTTTGAATAAACTAGATAATTTTCTCTAGGCTTTAATATTGAATTTCATAATCTGTGCTTTTAGGATGTTTTAGTTTTGTTGCTAATCTTGCTTATTGCATTTTTGTTTATTTTTGTTTTCCATGTTTAATAGCTTATTTATCTGCTTATTTTAGCTTTTTTTCCATGTGCAGCTTTATTTGTCAAATTAATGAGCTTGCAGAAGCTTCATTATTTGGCCCAAGCTTGTGTACTTGGCATATTTGTGTAGCCCTTCTGGCTTATTTGTTATATTTATTCTTATTTTCAAGTTTTTAGCTTATTTAGATAGCTTAATCAAAACACCTATTTTGTTCAAACTCACTCAATTCTTCGAGCAAACAGTGAAGTGAGTTGTAGTTCTAAGCTCATGAAAAGTTCCTCATTGACCTTGAGCTTGTGATCTTTGGCTTCATGTGAGGCTAACCAATCATACTCAGTGTTTCAGTGCTTGTTGAGCTCTCATGAGCTCATTTGATAAGTTAATAAGAGCTTATTGTTTGCCCCATTTCACGAGCATATCTTGAGAAATCAGTCTACTCAAGCTTAGTTCATAAGCTCTTAAAAAGCTCATTTGTGGTCATTAGCTTGTGTGGTTTAGTTTTATGTGAAGCTCATCCACCCAACTCAAGGACCCAGTGCTTAAATCCTATGTTGCTGACTTATTAAGTAGGGCTGCAACCAGCTTATTGTTTGTCCCATTTCTCAGTATACATTGAGAAATCAGTGTAATTGTGCCATTTTCATAAGCCCCTCAAAAGCTAATATGTGGATCTCATAGGTTGAGCTTTGCTTTTTGGAATCCTCACCAGCCCAGCTTGCTACTTCAATTCTTATTTTGGCTTATTAATCTTATACCCTTAGCTTAATTTGTCATTCAAAAAGTATGTAGGGCTGTTTGGATATGTGTGTAATTTGGATTTGCTTATTAGCTTATTACAAGCTTATGGGTGAATTCCAGCATACATGCTTGTTCATAATTGTCCATATAACTTGTATACATATTATTTTTTCTTTTGCTTTCCAGTGTGGAGCTTATACCAAGCTTTTACAAGCTTTCACTCCATCCAAGTTAAGCCCAAAAAGCTTAACTGTCTAAACCATAAGCTCACACTTGTGCACCATTTCAGTCCATTTTCTTGTTTATATTTATCCATTGGATTTATGTATATCTTATTTTACCTTTTGTTTGCACAATATAGATTATTTCAAGCTTATTCTGAGCTTTAGTTCAACTGTTAAGCCAAAAGCTTAACTGTTGGACTCATAAGCTCTCAATTTGCTTATTTCTTAGTTTGTAAGTTTTTGTTTTCATTAAACTTGTTCATAATCTGTACATATTGAGTTTCAAAAAAAGAAAAACACAAAAACATCATTTTAAAAATAGTGATAGCGTTTATTTAATAGAATTTAGCTTTTTAATTTTCTTTTTCAGCTTATTATTAAGCACTTATCTGTTTTTATATTTTTCTTAAGTTTCTGTCATCTTAAAGTATTTTTAAGAATTTTCTCAGAATTTTCTTTATTCATCTAGTATTTATAATAAATCAATAATAGTTTTTAGTAATTAATAATAGTAAATAATTCATAATAAATAGAATAATTGTGTAAAAAATACATTTTCAGTTTCAAAAATTATTTTATAATATTTTAGATTTTTCAGATTCTTTATTTCATTTTTTTAAGTTAATTTTAGATTTTCTTATTATTTAATTCATTATTAAATACATTTAATTCATTTTTAATTTATATTAATTAATTAAATAGTATAAAATTTTATTTTAATTTTCCAATAATTTTCTTATCTTTTTATAATTCCAAAAATATGATTTTCACATTTGTGGGAGTTGTATTGGATTGAATTCAGTTTTTATTTTGTTACGTTTACGTAATTGTTACGTAAACATATACGTTTTAGTTTTTTAGATTTTCTTAACTTTTATATAAATTTGTAAATTATAGTTAAATATTTTAATTATATTTAATTTGCATTTAAGTCGCTAAGACATGCAAATCCCTATTATAGTTATAATCGTTTTATTTTTATACGTTTACGTTTAATTAAAGTTAAACGTACGTTTGTATATCTTTTACGTTTTAGGTTCCGATTGCACGTTTTTAACGACATACGTGACAGAGCTATCACTATTCACATTCCTAGTGTTAGTCAATCAGATTCCTATTTTTTGTATATTCAATATCATTTCAGCACACACAGTAGTTGTATTACAGTTTACACACCTCGTTGGGACATAACGACTCGGGAATCCACTAAATTTCAAGGGAAATTGTATTGAGTCCATAATAGTTGACTTTTGTTGACTAAAACCTTTGGTCAATATTTCTTGACTGTTTGGGCTCAATCAAAATTTGGCGCCGCTGCCGGGGAGGTGTGATGCGTATAACGTACTTGTATATATATTATACATAATATCATATTTCAATTCCTAAAACAATATAAAACACAAAAATATTTTTTCTTTTCTTTCTATATATATAAAAGATAAAAATACAAAAACATTTTCACTTTTCTGTTTATATTATTAAAAAAAAAAAAAAAAAAAAAACGAAAAATATTCTCCTTACCTTACTATTCATAATTTTGTGAGTGGTGACCCCACTCCAATTTCTCATCCAGTCATTTCCTCATGAACCATTTAATTCGAGGTCGAGTCAAGCTAGCAACTCGGTAATAAAAAACAGTAGCATTTACTAAGGAAGGTAAGAAGATAGAAATACGGATGAACACCCATGTGGAATTCTTACCCCCTTCTACCACCTTAGTGTGGGGGAGATGCCCCACATGTTGTATATAGATCTAAAAAATGAATGAAAATTGTAAATATTAAAAAAGAGAATAATTGTTGTGTTTTCTACGCTTAGCTAGTAATGTTATCTTTTTACATTCAAGGATTCGGCATAATAGCCGGGACTTTGAATATTGAGGACAATATTTATTTCTAAGTGTGGGGAAATTCAGCGAATTTGATCATAAATGTACCCTTTTAGTCCCTTTTTCCCCCAAAATGGCCAAATTAAATTTTTTTTTTAGTGGAAGTACTATGTACTAAACACAGCAAATGGTAATCAGTCCGCCATGTCTAACCCACATAAGGATTGGCTAACCCAGGAGCAAACGGCTCTTGGTAAAGATATCTCAAATCCGTTTATGGCCGACAATTTGCCCAAAATTGTATGGTATTCGACTCACCATATCCTTAAAAGTGAAGAGTTGGCTAGCCCGCAAGTTTATGGCTTGTGGTAAAGGCAGTTGGAAAACCATAATTGGTAATCAACTCACCAAAGATATTTTATCTAAGAGTTGGCTAGTCTAGAAGCAAACGGCTTATGGTAAAGACAAATCAAATCCGTTTACAGCTTATGATTTGCTCAAAATCATTTGGTTATCATTGTACCAAGGTTCTTACTTGAACTGAAAAAATTGGCTACTCCAGAAGTAATGGCTTTTGGTAAAGAGATTCAAATCCATTAAGTTTTCTTAAAAGATTGCTAGGGACTAGCAATAGTTTAGTGTGGGGGATTCAAATTTTGATTGAGCCCAAACAGTCAAGAAATATTGACCAAAGGTTTTAGTCAACAAAAGTCAACTATTATGGACTCAATACAATTTCCCTTGGAATTTAGTGGATTCCCGGGTCGTTATGTCCCAACGAGGTGTGTAAACTGTAATACAACCATACTGTGTGTCTTTGAAATGATATTGAATATACAAAAATCAGGAATCGATTGACTAACACTAGGAATGTGAATAGTGATAGCTCACGCTGGCTATGTCGTTAAAAACGTGCAATCGGGAACCTAAAAGCGTAAAAGATATACAAACGTACGTTTAACTTTAATTAAACGTAAACATATAAAAATAAAACGATTATAACTATAATAGGGATTTGCATGTCTTAGCGACTTAAATGCAAATTAAATATAATTAAAATATTTAACTATAATTTACAAATTTATATAAAAGTTAAGAAAATCTAAAAACTAAAACGTATATGTTTACGTAACAATTACGTAAACGTAACAAAATAAAAACTGAATTCAATCCAATACAACTCCCACAAATGTGAAAATCATTTTTTTTGGAATTCTAAAAAGATAAGAAAATTATTGGAAAATTAAAATAAATTTTTATACTATTTAATTAATTAATATAAATTAAAAATGAATTAAATGTATTTAATAATGAATTAAATAATAAGAAAATCTAAAATTAACTTAAAAAAATGAAATAAAGAATTTGAAAAATCTAAAATATTATAAAATAATTTTTGAAACTGAAAATGTATTTTTTACACAATTATTCTATTTATTATGAATTATTTACTATTATTAATTACTAAAAACTATTATTGATTTATTATAAATACTAGATGAATAAAGAAAATTCTGAGAAAATTCTTAAAAATACTTTAAGATGACAGAAACTTAAGAAAAATATAAAAACAGATAAGTGCTTAATAATAAGCTGAAAAAGAAAATTAAAAAGCTAAATTCTATTAAATAAACGCTATCACTATTTTTAAAATGATGTTTTTGTGTTTTTCTTTTTTTGAAACTCAATATGTACAGATTATGAACAAGTTTAATGAAAACAAAAACTTACAAACTAAGAAATAAGCAAATTGAGAGCTTATGAGTCCAACAGTTAAGCTTTTGGCTTAACAGTTGAACTAAAGCTCAGAATAAGCTTGAAATAATCTATACTGTGGAAACAAAAGGTAAAATAAGATATACATAAATCCAATGGATAAATATAAACAAGAAAATGGACTGAAATGGTGCACAAGTGTGAGCTTATGGTTTAGACAGTTAAGCTTTTTGGGCTTAACTTGGATGGAGTGAAAGCTTGTAAAAGCTTGGTATAAGCTCCACACTGGAAAGCAAAAGAAAAAATAATATGTATACAAGTTATATGGACAATTATGAACAAGCATGTATGCTGGAATTCACCCATAAGCTTGTAATAAGCTAATAAGCAAATCCAAATTACACACATATCCAAACAGCCCTACATACTTTTTGAATGACAAATTAAGCTGAGGGTATAAGATTAATAAGCCAAAATAAGAATTGAAGTAGCAAGCTGGGCTGGTGAGGATTCCAAAAAGCCAAAGCTCAACCTATGAGATCCACAGATTAGCTTTTGAGGAGCTTATGAAAATGGCACAATTACACTGATTTCTCAATGTATACTGAGAAATGGGACAAACAATAAGCTGGTTGCAGCCCTACTTAATAAGCTGCAACATAGGATTTAAGCATTGGGTCCTTGAGTTGGGTGGATGAGCTTCACATAAAACTAAACCACACAAGCTAATGACCACAAATGAGCTTTTTAAGAGCTTATGAACTAAGCTTGAGTAGACTGATTTCAGTATGCTCGGAAATGGGGCAAACAATAAGCTCTTATTAACTTATCAAATGAGTTCATGAGAGCTCAACAAGCACCTGAAACACGAGTATGATTGGTTAGCCTCACATGAAGCCAAAGATCACAAGCTCAAGGTCAATGAGGAACTTTTCATGAGCTTAGAACTACAACTCAACTTCACTGTTTGCTCAGTGAATTGAGTGAGTTTGAACAAAATAGGTGTTTTGATTAAGCTATCTAAATAAGCTAAAAACTTGAAAATAAGAATAAATATAACAAATAAGCCAGAAGGGCTACACAAATATGCCAAGTACACAAGCTTGGGCCAAATAATGAAGCTTCTGCAAGCTCATTAATTGGACGACCTAAAGCTCACTGGGAAAAAACAGGCTAAAATAAGCAGATAAATAAGCTATTAAACATGGAAAACAAAAATAAACAAAAATGCAATAAGCAAGATTAGCAACAAAACTAAAACATCCTAAAAGCACAGATTATGAAATTCAATATTAAAGCCTAGAGAAAATTATCTAGTTTATTCAAAATGACAAAAGGAAAATTTGACTTTTTAGTTTATGATCAAAGTTGACTAAGTTGAACTTTGATCTGAATATAATGACAGATTATGGAATATTAAACAACATAAACATGAATTTAACAAAGATAAACAACAATTAAATAAGTATGCAAGGTTCTAGGTTCTAACAATCTCACAGTGCTCATTTAGAGATCATCAAGTGTCAATTTGACTTTCTCAAATGCTACACCACTTGATTAAGGTTTCTCTGAGTTACTTAGGCCATATAAAGAGTACATCAAACAAGAACAACCACAAACACAACCCTAAACACAGACTCACCATTAAATCCAAACAATCCTTTAATGGACTGTTATGAAGTTTTTCAAAGCAAAAGATTATGTAAACTTATTCCATCAAATCCAGAGGTACCAAAGTGTCAAAATGGACCCTTTTAAGCTTAAACAAGTAGTCACACAAGTCTAAACCTAGGTTTCTCAAAAACAAGCATAGTGACAGTCAAAATGCAATATCAAACCACAATGCAATCCAAAACATACCAACCTAAGATTAAGCTATAACATTATTAACAAACAACAAAGAAACATAGAAACATGAAAATTAAAGCATTTAAAATATTCAAACAATGAAATGCAAAAATGGTAAAAATGAGCTTACAAGTGAATCCAAGCTGAAAATGAGAACCATGGCCACAGAACACATCCTAAGGCTTTCCACAAAGCTTCTAAACCAAAGGCAATCCACAATTAACCTTGCTCCATGCAGTTTCACCAAGATCACTTCATTATTTTTAGATTTTCATTGTTTTTCTTGATTTTTAGTGTTTTCTGAATTTTAAAGACTAAACTTGTTTTAAGGTTTCTAAAAGATTTAAAGCTTTGTCAGGAGCTTATATGAGCTTAAAGAAGTCCATTAAACAACTACATAACAAGAATTTAAAGTGACTTGAAAATTAAAGGAATTTAAGCAAAAACTTGAAACTGAAATGAAACTTAAAATTAAACTGAAAAGGATGTTCCATTACACTACTTTGATGAAAATTACAACATTAAAACTGTAAATGACAAGTAATTTAAAGAAAGTATTTTAAAATTACACTACGTGAACAATGACTAGTCCAAAGTTGTCTTCTCTTTGCCTCTCCTCTGATCTTTATAGTCATTTGAGTTCCCACTAGCTTCCTTGTCAAATCCCACTTTAATTCTTGACCTTTGATTGCTCTGAATTCATCCTAGCCGTTTAAACTACTTTTGGCGCCAAAAGTGTACACGGCTGCATTGGGCAGTTTGGGAGCAATTAATGCTTCTTGTTCACATGTAGAGGTGGAGGGGACATGTTTGGTGGGTTTAGAGGTCAAGTGGTAGAGTTGATAGCAAAAGCAGGGTATGTGATGGTACAGGGGATGTCGATGGTGTGGGAAATGCATTAAATGCATTGTAGGCTGGTGGAGGGGATGAGCTGGTGAGACAGGTGGAAAGGTGGTGGAAAGGTGGTGGTAAAAACCACCTGGTTTTGGGTTGTAGGTGAGGTAGAGGGAGATGAACAGTGTAGGCGGGTTTACTTGGGTTTGGAGGGGTTTGACTGAGGGTTCAAAATGGGGTTCAGGATATTGACAGGTTCTTTTGGTTTGGCTGGGTTAATAATACACAAAAGGGTCCGTTTGGTTTTGGATTATCACAAGGACCATATTTGTAATATTATGAAAGTTGAGGGGCCTGATTTAACAAGTTTCCAAAGTATCTTCAAGGGACCAAACCTGCCAAATATACAATAACACAAGGACCAAAGTTGTATTTTTTAACATTTTAAAACTTTAAGGACCATTTGTGTCAATTTTGGATTTTGAGGGGGTGAAATTGTAAATTTCCCAAAAGTTATCAATATGCCATCATAGCATTCCTGTCCTTAGCTAAATTAGGTCTTCTAGGCATATATCTAACAGGAGTAGGTGATTGTAATGGTTCATCAGTTTCAGCATCTAATTGCTCTTGCAACTTTTTAGCCGCTTCTCTACTTTGAACTTCTTCAGCTTCTTGAGCTGCTCTATCTTTAGCATTTAACTCTTCTTGAATTTTTCTAGCAGCAGCTTCATTCCTAGCAACTTTAATTTCTCTAATTTTCACAAAGAAAGTTTCTTCTTCTTTTCTTCTACTAAAACACCTTTCCTTTATCCTTAGGATCAATTGCGGGGTTGAGAAGTTCTTTGTTGTTCATCTTCTTGCACTTCTCTAATAGTAACACCACCTCTAGGTTGTGATAAATCTTCTAAAAGTGTAGCAATGAACTCATCATCACTTGCAGAATGAATTGGTTTGAGTATAGCTTCCTCCTCTTCTTGTATAACAATTGTAGAAGGACCAGCTTCCTCTTCAAAATTCAAAACTCTTGGAGTTATCACTTCTTGTCTAAAAGTACTTTGCTGTTGAAGAGCAGTACTTTGTTGTTCAGTACTTTGTTGTTTAGTACCTTGAACTTGTTCCTGTTGTACATCAGAACCTTGAATGATCTTTTCTTGTTCATCAGTACTTTCAGGTTGTTTCTCCTTCTCAACATCTTCTTTCAAATTATCTTTTTCTAAATTCCTCCCCAAGTTGATAGAAGATTATTGATGAACCTTGTGGCGTTTGTTTTCCTAAAGCGCTTTTCGCCTTTTTCTTGGATTTAACCAGTTGAAATTCTTGAACCAATGGCCACACAAAAGTCTTTAGCCTTCGAAACTTCAGTTTTAATTTCTTTATCTGTTTGGCTTGAACCTCTGTAGTCTTTTTCAACTTGACCAACTCCCTTGTCAAAACATAATTATCCAATGTGATTTCATCATGAGGTATGGTATGTGAATCCTCTCCTTGAATAGGTGAATGATCCTCCGGTTGAGAAAGCAGAGGACCCTTGTGGAGATGGAGAAGATGAAAGCGCAACATCTTCTTGAAGTTCGAGGACTAGGAGAAGCGTACCTTGTAGAGATGCAATACCTTCTTTTGATGTAGCTTTGTGGAGAAGCAGCTGATACTTGCAGACTGCGAGCACGATACCTTCGGTATCATCGGCCTTCGATGAGCTCTAACACTGAACAACATCCATCATGGAAGTTGTTAAAGGAGTATCTTGACCCTTGAATAAAACACTCCTTTTGCCATAAAAGTAAAAATCTTGGATTGTTGAACAATAACAGACAATAAAGTTTGTAGGTTTTGGCACATCCGAAAGTTGCTTGTTTAAGAAAACCTGTATAAACCTTGGGTACATTAGCCAAGTAGATCCATGTGAAATATGTGATAGCATTCCATCCAGTATTAGCCTTGAGAAGTTAAAAACTCGATCCGTAGCTAACCCAACAATAGCATATGCTATATTTATTAATTTGCTCCCAAGAGGTACTCTTTGCACTTATGCAATGGAGCAACACATGAACCAAAAACTTCCAATGCGGACAAAATAATTGTTTTCTAAACGTTTGTTCATTCAAAGAGCCTTCATAACCAATATGTCAAAAAGTATCCCATATCAACTGCTTATCAAACCTTAGAGCCCCATCTGCATCATTAAACAATAAATCTTCTCGGATGGAGGCTTCAGTAATCTTAACAGTTCTTCCAGCAATTGTTGATCTAATATAATATTCTTCATTCTTCATGTTATCTCTAGCATTAGCCCAAAATTCTTGAATCCAGGCTCAATAATATCCGGCTCCACTAAAAGAGCATAACCGATAGGCGAACGGTAAGATAATCAATTATATCATGAAAGAGTATATTCGCGTCAGTCTTATCCAAATTAGCGACCATATTATGCTTTGAAACAGTAGGACGATTTGCCATTGTAGATTATGTAAGCACAAAAGAATTGGTATCGAAGAAAATGAATATGATGAGAGAAAGATGGAAAAGATTCTAATGTATCAATATGAGAGGGAAAATCAGAAAGTAGGTATTTATAGATGAGATTTGAAAAATCACAACCTAAAATAACATTGTTACAGTTAGCAGTAATTACCCCTCAAGATAACCGTTGGAACAGTACTTTAATAAGACAAACAGTACTTCCACGTAAGCGGTACAAGATTTCCAAGCGTACTTTCACGAAAAACAATACTTTTCCAATTTCTCCGTTATCAACTAAATATACATAACTATCCTCCCTCAAGCATTACACAGGACTATACAAATACTAAATAGTCCTCCCCTTAAATGTAGCTGAGTAGTTAATCATGCCAATGCTCACCACCAAGTGAGTGAATCTAGAAACATCAAAACCTTTGGTAAGTAAGTCAGCTACATTATCATCTGTATGAACCTTAACCACATTAATAAGCTTGTGCTCATAGCAATCTCTGATAAAGTGATGCCTAATCTGGATGTGCTTGGTCTTGGAATGATAAACTGGATTCTTCACAATACAAATAGTACTCTCATTATCAATGTTGATAGGAGTATTCTTGAAATTGAAACCATAATCCAAGAGCTGATTTTGCATCCATAAAACTTGTCCACAACAGATTGCAGCAGCTACATATTCAGCTTCAGTAGAGGATGTTGCTGCAATTGTTTGTTTCTTGCATTGCCAGGAGACTAATCTTCTTCCAAGATATTGGCATCCTCCAGTGGTTGATCTTCTATCATAGTTATCACCTGCATAATCACTATCGGAAAAAGCCTCTAAGTGAAAAGGTGACTCTTTAGGATACCACAACCCCAACTTTGTTTGTTGCTTCAAATAACGAGAAGATTCTCTTTCTGCATTCATGTGAGAGATCTTTGGTGAGACTTGATATCTAGCACATAGACAAGCTGCAAACATAATATCAGGCCTTGATGCAGTGAGATACATAAGAGAGCCAATCATGGATCTGTAAAGCTTGACTTCAACAGGTTGTCCATCTTCATCTTTGCCTAATGAATTGATAGATTTAATGGGTGTAGTAACTGCCTTCATATCATCAAAATTGAACTTCTTAAGTATGTCTCAGTAACATACTTGTCTTGGTGATAAAAATACCTTCCTTTGACTGCTTAACACGAAGTCCTAAAAGAAAGTCAACTCTCCCATTGAACTCATTTGAAATTCTTTCTTCACCAGTGCTCAAACTCCTTAACCATGGACTGTTTGGTAGCCCCAAAGATGATATCATCAACATAAACTTGAACTAACATGATATCTTTCTTGTCTCTCTTGATAAACAAAGTCTTGTCAATAGCTCCCCTTCTATATCCATGTTGCAATAAGAATGTGGAGAGTGTCTCATACCAAGCTCTAGGTGCCTGATGAAGGCCATAAAGAGCCTTAACTACCTTGTAGACTTTGTTTGGGTGTTTAGGATCTTCAAAACCAGGAGGTTGTTTGACATAAACTTCCTCTGTAATCTTGCCATATAAAAAGGCACTCTTGACATCCATCTGGTAAACTTGAAAGCCCATATAAGAAGCAAAAGCAAGAAATATTCTAATAGCTTCTATTCTTGCTACAGGAGCAAACACTTCATCATAATCTACTCCTTCTTCTTGTCTATATCCTTGTGCTACTAACCTTGCCTTATTCTTGATAACATTACCTCTTTTATCTCTTTTGACCCTAAAAACCCATCTGGTTCCAATAACTCTCTTTCCATCTGGAAGATCACATAAAACCCAAACCTCTTGAAGTTTAAATTGAAGAAGTTCTTTCTGCATAGCTTCAACCCAGCTTTCTTTAGTCAAAGCTTGAGCAATATTCTTGGGTTCTTCTTGATAGATAAAACAAGTAAATAGAGAGGTTTGATGGTCCTTATGATTCAGCCTGTTTTGTTTATACACAAAGCTAAGTAAAGCATTGTGAGGGGTAGAAAAAGTCTTAGCTCTGTGTCTAGTCGGCACTCCAGTAGAAGGACCAATGATTTGATCGAAGGATGATCCTTATGAGTTCTTAAGTTTAGAGACGTGGAACTCCATAATTATCCTCTAAATTAGTAACATCAGCACCTTCATTGGAATTTGGGAAAATACCTTCATATTCAAATTCATCATCGTTATCTTCTAATCCGGGCATGGTATGATCATCGGATCATCTAAAGTCTGTCAAAGCGATGCGGTACTTTGTTCGAAAATCTTGTCCAAGTAATAATGAGAGTACTATGCAGTCTTGTTCTTCCTCTTTGCCTCTTCATAAGTTCTCCTTTGTTCATCAGTATAAGAATGTGCTAAAACATCTTGAAGAAGCATCTGATTAAGTTTTTCTTGAATAGATTGATCCTCGTGAGATAAAGAAGATTTTGGAACAACGGTGCTTTCTTTGTGGAACAGATCTTGTGTTTTGGAACTTCGGTACTTTGTTTTGGACTAACGGGATCTTTATCGAGCGACATCGGGTCTAATATGAACTCCATGAACAACATATTGTAAATCTTCTCCACTTACTTGGTTGATTTTCTTCTCTAACGGTACATAGTTCATAGATGGAGTTAAACCTCAGATCAAACATCCAATCAGGACCTTTACCTTTCTCATTGTCTTGATCTTCTAAAACTCAACATGAAGACAATCTTGAACCTTCTTAGTAACTTTGTTGTAGACTCTAAAGCCTTTACAAGTGTAATAACCCAATAAGTATCCTTCTTGACTTGCCATCAAACTTCCCAGTTATCAATAGTGTTTAAAATAGTAAGAGAGGACATCCAAAGGTTTCATAAAAGCGAATGTTGGGTTTATTGCCCATCGACAATTCATAGGGTGTCTTCATCGTGGTTTGGTAACAGAGACTCTGTTAAGTACATAGCGGTACTTACGACCCTTGCTGAATAGGTAGGTGAGAATCACCTAACATTGTTCTTGCACTTCAATCAAGTCCTATTCTTTCTCTACGCAACACCATTCATTTGTGGTGTTCTTGCAATACTTAACTCCCTTTTTATGCCTTTGTTTGCACAAAATTCATCCATAAGCTGTTCTTGAATTCATCCCATTGTCACATCTAATACCTCTAACCTTGAGTCTCATTGGTTTTCAAGGGCTATAATCGGTGTATAGAATAGTATCGAAAGTATCATCTTTAAAACCGAAAAATACCCAACAATCACATGCAATCATCATTACAACTAAGCGATTACTTTTCTTGTTTAAACTTGCCCGAAGCAGGTCCAAACAAATCCATATATGACTCCAAAGGTTCTCTAATAGTTCTCTCCTCAAGCTTCTTGCAGGAGGCTTTGTGTTGTTTACCCTTCTTGCATGCCAAGCATGATTGATCATTCTTGTAAGTCTTTGAAGGTAAACCTCTACCTAGATTGCCTTTGACGGTTTGTTGATATTCTTGAAGTTAACATGGCCCATATTCTATGCCATTGATGTGCCTCTTGGATGTTGCTTTAGCCACCAAACATGTGGCTCTTCCATTAGAATGTAGACTCTTCATGTCTAAACTATACACATCATTTGTCCTTGGTACTCTTAGAACTACTAATTCATCAAACAGGCTTAAAGAGGAAAGGATAAGACATTACATGTGAATAACAGGGATGCTTTTATCATAGATTTGTGATCTTGACAATAGATTGAACTTTAACTCCTTCACATATCTAACATTCTCAAAATCTATAAGCCCTGCTTTGATAGTCCTTTTTCAGTAATCTTTCCTCCATTGGGATCATTCCCAAATGCAACTCTTCCTCCTCTAATCTTCCTAAAATCGGCAGGATCTCTTTCTCTCATTCATACTTCGAGCAACCACTATCCACAATAAGATGATCTTTAAGCTCCTCTTACGGGTTGCCACTCATAAAGAAAAGAGTTAGCTTTTAGGAACCCAAGCCATTCTCGACTTGTGGAGTTCTGATTCAAATTCTTTGAGTATGTAATGTCCACTATCTTTCAAATGATGATCCAAGATTATCTTTTGATCTTTAGCATGTGGTTTTCAAAACTTTCGGTTTTTCAACACAAATCTCTTTTCTTGTGCACAAAAACATCGATTCACTTTTGGTTGAAAGTAATGCGTCGTCCTACGCGGTACTTTCCTCTCTTCCGATTCGTTTTAACACTTGGTTCTGTGATCTAAATCTCCTATGTGAATTGTAATACCTTCTAGGTTGATAGTGAGATCTCATAGGATTCCTATACCGTAGTGTGATCGAGTACCTTGTTTTTTAATGCGGCGATACTTTGAGAAAGTTGGGCGAGTTTAAGTACTTTGAAAGTACTTTGAGATCTTGAAGGTTTGGAAAAGGTTTTATTTGGGGTGTGGTATCTATGATCCGGTGAGAAATTTCTGTGATTGACCCTATTTGAATTATTCCAAAGCGATTTGTGCTCTCTAGGTTTAAGTTTGGCAGTCTGTTCTTTGGAAATTTTCTAAGGTATTTTGAATGATGTTCACAATCCTTAATAAGATGAGTAGAACTAAAACACACAACAGTTTCGACATACTTCCAAAGTGACATCTTCTATGTCTATGCCCAAAAGTATTTTGCCTTCTAGGTGAATGATTAAACGTTTTGACCAAAATTATCCCAAAAAGGTTTAGCGATCTTTTTTGAAAAGGTTTTGAAGAATCTTGCTTGTGGAGCAATACTTTGATTTGAAGGTACTGCTTGATTTTGAACATCATTTTCAACAGGTTCTTTGGGTTTTCAGACCTAGATTGAGCAACTAGCTTTTCAAACTCTAGGTATCTACTCCAAAGCGAGAAACATCGAGGCCTAGGGGTTGATGAATGCAGTGGGATGAGGAACAACATGATAATCATTAGCTTTCTTATATTGGTGAATCAACATGGAACCATCATTACTAGATGTATCTACATAATTAATAAGTTCTTCATCACTAGTGGTTATATCCTCATATTCACCTTCATCTTGATTACTAGATTGGTTTTCTTCTAACTTACTAAAATCCATTCCAAAACCTAATCCATTTTTAAGGTAGGATCTATGCTGTTTTTGAACATAAACATGTACGAGACCGGCTTCACCCAAGAAGCAAACTTAGCTAACAAATCATCTCTTTCCTTAGTTAATTTCTCAATTTCACAATTTTGAGTTTAATTTCCATTCACTAAGTTTTAGCGGTAATCCATTGTTCATATTTTTAAGCCCAAGCTACTTGTTAGTTTCATGTGCTAAGATGCTTCTATAGATTCTAAGGTTGATAACCACCTTTACCTCGAACCTAGCCTTAACACAATTATCTCTCAATCACATAAGCGCTAAGTAATTTATGATAAAATCATAGCAATTTGAGCATACCTCGAGATGGAGATTGATTTGGTGAAGTAGCCACCAATGCTAGTTGAACATGGTCATCTTCACTTTCCACTCCGGTCAATCCTCCAAAGCCATCAATTCCAAAGCAATGTTCGGTTCTTGACAAAAGCGGTCTCCAATCCAATGCTTCTTGAATCTTCAATTTCTTCTTCCCTTGCTACCATACGGTAAATTCTTGGTTCATCATCAAACTCTTCACTCGATCAACTTGATAACTCTCTTGAGCAACCAAAGCTTTTGTTTCAGTAATTGGAATTTCCTTAAGCTCAAGTTTTGGTTTTGGATGTCTGTTTGCTTGATATTTAGCAAACTGCCTCCACTTACAAAGTGACCGGTCTTTTGACAATTGACATTCAATTTAGATTTGTCAAAAGTTATGCCTGTTTTGGTTTGAAATCAATGCTTTTACTGTCTTCTTCATGTACTTTTGATCCTTCACGGTGATCATAGCAACTTGCCACCCGATATCAATTTCTTCAAGTGCATCTTCTTCAATCTGTGCTAGATCTTCTTCATAAGTGTGAGGTAAACTAGCTTGTTGTGCAAAGAAGGAGCACATAACTTCATCTGAGGCCATAGTTGTAGTTGGTGGGGCACTTTGAACATATGAGGAGGGTGTATAAACGGCAGGTACTTTGAAAACAGTACTTTGAGGAGAAGCAGATTACTTTTAATGGAAATACTTGGCCTTCTTTCGAGATGATAGAAAAGCAATCTGTGAGACTTAGAACTTGTTTGACCACTCATCTCATGCTCATACACCTTAAGTTGATGATAGAGATCATCAAAATCCATGACATCCAAACCTTGTTGTCCTCGATCATAGTAGAACATGCCATCAGAAGATGGCAAACTCATAGAAACTTCAAATTAGCATCTTCATTTGATACTACGCCTTGTAGCTCCAACATGTTGAGAGATTAGAAACCTATCATATCACGACATCAAGACTCTCTCTTTCACCACTATGAAAGTTTCAAAGCTTTGCTTAAGCAAATTTAAATGCATCATTTTAGAGGCTTCATTCCCTCAAATCTGGTCTTGAGAGCGACCCAGTGCTTAGCATCTTTAACATCATGAAATTTGAGAAGATGACCATAGAATGGCAGATAAAGAGAATGTTGAGTGCCTTCTCTTGATTCTTTAAGGTTCTTTCTTGGTATCTTGGCTTAGGTGCCTTGGGTTGTCGAGAATATCAATGGGTTTACGGACAACTTCATTCCCATTCACGATTACATTCCATAGAGCATGGTGCTTAATGGCAATGTCTTGCCTCATCTTCATGCACCAGAGATCATATTCTCCGCTTCGATTATTGGAATTCGAGTGAGGTGATTGAGGGTGGTGGAGCAGCTTGGTCGACATCTTGAATATTGTTGAAGTAGGGTTTCTTCTAGTCGAGTTTCCACACAAGCTTTGATACCACTTTTTGGATCGATATACTTTAATCAAACTATCTTAACTAGCTTGTTAAGGTTTAATAACCTTGGATAAATCCTAAGTTATTAACAAAGAAACACTTGACAATCTTTATCAAAATGCTGAATTTACTTAACAAAGCTAAGAAGAATAACTTTTATTATTAACTCTAAATCTTCTTATTATAAATCTCTATACAACTCTAAATAATCGAACTTCTCAAAACACTAATTAACATCTAAAACAATTAACTTGTGAATGTAAAATCTAAAACTCATGACTTCATTACATCTAATGCCAATCTAGGAGTCCTTTTATAGGCTCAAGGATATCCTAGTTGGTTTACAATTTATAACCTTATGCGACAAGTAATCTAAACATAGAATACAATTCTTTCCATAAACGAATATTACAGTTCTTTTGTTCTTGAGTACTGACTTTTAGGTGCGATACTTTGACTTTGTCTTTATGATACTGACTCTTTGACTTTTCTCGGTACTTTAAACCACGGTACTTTCATATCTTCAGTACTTTCATGTCTTCAGCACTTTCATATCCCAACAAGAGATATGATATACATGACTCTAAAAACTAAGAAAATGCTCGATACGTGACATGGAATTACTAGACTTAACTAAGTAACTTGAAGCTAAGGACACCACTAAATCCTCTAGCTCAAGTTTGTTTAGTTTAATCTCAAATCGAAGCTTGAGGAGGTGATAGAACATAAACGTTGGTCTTCAAGTACTTCATGTATCAAACTTTCAACATGTTAACAATGATAACAATCTTTGTGATGGCTAGGTAGTGGTGGTGGAAGAAATGAAATTGCTTGATCGACGGATCAAATTGAGCGGCTTAATGGAGTCACAGGAGAGGATGGTGAGGTGCATTTGAAAATTGCTCGACCAAGAATGATGGTGGTAGAGAGTGTGTCAACTTCCATATGGTGGTGGTTGACTTTGATGATTCTCATAATCCAAATGGGATTATGATGGTATGCTTTGAAAAGGAAGCCGGAGCTATGTTGACTCAACACCTTGATTTTTGTATATTCTCTAATAAGGAGAATGTTGCTTGGCGAAGGAGGATGAGAGCGGCTTAGGAAGTAAATCCTCAAATTGTAGAGGTGTGGTGATGATAATGGAGATGTAAAAAAGATAGCTCTAGGAACCAATGGTGATGGTTTAGTGGAGATGATATTGTTTTGGCATAGAGGTATGGTGGTGTTTGGCATAGGTAGTTTGTGGGTTTATCCTTTTAGGAATTGGTTGGATGGTTGAAGAAATCTTGCATTTTGTGGAAAACTAGAAGGGGGGTTGAATAGTTTTGCCAATTAAAACTTCATTTAATCTATTTAGATCGACTTATGTCAATCTATTTGGATGTGTGTGTTTGGATGTTGATAAACAAGCATATAAAGGTAAGTAATGAAAAGATAAGAGTAAGCACAAAACCACAAGCGGTATTTATAGTGGTTACTACAAGGTCACCTTCCTTGCCTACTCCCTCCCCAGGTCACCCTCGAGAGTTAAGTAATCACTACACCAATCTCCTTATGGGCGGAGCCTTCTGGCATTAAGCCTACCCTTTTGGGTGCTAGGCTAACCACAGGGTTCTTTGTCAAAGGTGAACCACACCTCACCTTGGCGACAGCCTACCCTTTATAAGGTACTAGGCTAAGTACCTAGTTCTTTCACACTTTAGGTGAACTACACCTTCTGGCGATAAGCCTACCCTTTATTAGGTACTAGGCTAAGCACCTAGTTCCATTGCAATGGAGGAAATACTACCCTACCTGCGACTAATCGAGGATATCTACTCCTTTACAACATCATCAAGGATATCAATATCCTTGGATCTAATATTAGTCTATCTTGTACATCGAAACACACCATATCAATGTACATCTAGGACACCTTTCTTAATGACTTTGACTAGATCTACAAGACACCTTTCACTAATGTCTTGCGTCTTACTTAAGCACCTTTCACTAATGCTTCTTGTCTGACTTCTAAGCACCTTGACTAATGCTTCTTTGTCTTGACTTCAAGCACCTACCACAAGTGCTTATCTATAGGCGATAGATACCACTTCACTAATATCTTCATCTTGACACTTGAGACATCTTTCACTAATGTCTTCAACACTATACTTCTTTGAAAAAAGAAAGGGATCATCAGCGAAGACGGTAGCCTTGATGATGAGAGCATGGCAACTCATGGACTTGAGCTTGCTTTCGACTTGGTGGTGATCTTGCCTTTAAGAGGAACCTAGATCACACAAAACAAAATTACAAACATGATCTCTTGGATCTAAGGTTGAGTGAGTTTTAACTTCGGGGAAAAAGTATGTTAGAAAGGTAAGAATAATGAAGAAATGGCTCCTATTTATAGAGAAAAATCCTATTGTTCCCCGGATCCCAGTCCTTTCACTTAGGATCAGGCTAGCACAAAGCTAGGGATCCGTGGAACACTCCTCTTTGCCCATGGGTATTTTGGTTATGGGTCATGGGTCATGGGTTGAACCATGGATCATTGGCTAGATACAATGTATCTTTGAGTGCAATGATAGTCACTTGGGTATGGGTTGATCCATGGGTTATGGATATTATTCATGTATTATATAAGCATGATGTCATGCAATGGGTTATGGGTCAAGATCCATGGGTTATGGGCTTTGGGTTATACCCAACTACATTCAATGTATTTGCCCAATGGGTTGTGATACTTAAGTTTCTACCTATTTATATTACCCAATATACTACATACTAGTTATGTGTATATTTTACCCAAATATGTAAACACTAGTTGTTTGTACATATGTATTACTAAACCATAAAATCACTTATACTTGTTTTAGTGTTTTATGTAATGTAATTTGTTAGAAACTATTAGCTCAAACTATTTCATTATTCTATTTGTTTCGTTAAAATGATTTTCACGTTTGTTATCGACAAAACATTAGAAGATAAGTAAAATATAAATAAACGTTTTCTGGCTTATTTGTATTAACACATTGTTGTCTTGACCGCTGAGATGTTAGTTTGAAGAAATTTAGGTATATAACACAAGCAATTTTCTTGGGTGGTTCTTTGGTGGATAAGTTACTACTTGGAGTTTTCCTCATGATGAGATCAAGAGGTTTGTAAAGGTTTCTTAAGTGCTAAAAATGAGGATGAAGGTATTTAGAATTCCTAACAATGTGGTTTATAAAGCAAGATATTTGGCAAGTGCATTCAAGCCTTAAGCCACTAAAATTCTTTGGAATGTGATTAACATGCACAAGAGTCAACCGAGTTTGTCTTGATCTAGGAACTTCGTTTAAGATGAGATGGAGTGTTTAAGCTAGAAAGATGAGCTTGAAATGATTGCTTTAGCTAGAGTTGACATATCTCACCGGATCCCGGTTTCCCTCTTGAGATGGATCCGTCTACAGGCTAATCCTAGGGATCGCTCAGCTGACTATGAAAGCAAAATATGATGTTTCTAAGGTCTAAGATCTATATCACTCGAAGTATTTCGGTCCTCCTAAGTGTCTAAATAAGAGGTGCTTAAGTACTTGAAGGTAATTAGTGATGTAGCTAATGATTGCCTTTTATGGAAGAAATTGGAACTTTCATGAGTACCAATGAATGAATAAAGATGACCTAGGGTTTTGAGTGTGAAAACTAAATGATCCTAGAGATCAGATAGTGACTTAGGATAATGTTTTGGAGAAGATCCTAAAGGCTTAAGATGGGAAAACTAGAATTTGATCAATTTCGACCAATTTGAAGTAAGGATGATTATGATAAATTTTTCCATAATTGAAAAGATTTCTAAAACTGGAAATCATGAGGATGTAGCAGAGACATGAGTGATAAAGCGGAGAAAATTAATAGTTTAAGTGAAACTATGGAATCTACTGATAAATGCTTGAAATTAGCAATCTTAGAGTGAGGTGTTCTAGGACATGTTTGAAGTACAATGTTTTGCAATTGCATTTTGTGTTGGATGGAGTATTACTTTAACCAAACTAACTATATAGCTTGTTAAGGTTTATAACCTGGATAAATCTAAGTTATTAACAATGAAACATGATAATCTCTATAAGTACAGCGGAATTTACTTAACAAGCTAGAAAATAACTTTAACTTTCAACAATTTTTTAATAACTCTAAATCACTTGTTATGCGACTCTTTTTTAACAACTCTAAAACTCTAATATCAAATTCTCTAATAACGTCGACTCTCTAATGCCAACCTAGGGTCCTTTTATAGGCTCAAGATAACCCTAGTCGGTTTTAATTTGTAACCTTACGACAAGTAATCTAAACAAAGAATATTCTAGAATAACAAAGCTTTCCATAGCGAATATAAGTTTTTTAGCTGCAGTACTTTGACTTAAATGACAGTACTTTGACATCTTCTTTGCAGATACTTTGACTTTTCCGGTACTTTGTCATTCTTGACACTTTCATATCCCAACAATCCTCCCCTAACTTGAATTCTACTTGCTTGACTTCAAGTTTCTTTGTAAATTTATCTTCACAGTTCCATCTTCAAGGAAAGATTGTGTCTTTGTCTTTGGATTGTATATGTGTATTCTCAAATTATATATCATCATTATCAAAGTATTATTAAGTATTCTTTACGGCATGTAATGATAATCTTCGGCAACATTATTAAACTCCATCTTTTCAGTAACATAAGATGTTTTGTACATTAATTAGGTTTAGGTTTTGATCCCATTCTCATCACTTCCGGGTGTGTAAGCTCACTTGAGAGGTGAATCATTGAAAGTTTAATGGATTTTGATTTCTCTTTACCAAAGCCATTAACTCATGTGTAAATGTTTTTGATGTGTAGATCATGGTACATTGATAACCATATGATTTTAGCAATCATCGGCTATCAGCAATTTGATTTGTCTTTACCAAAGTTGTACCACTTTTGGACTAGTTAGTTCTTTCATTTATGGTGAACTAATTACCAAATAATGGTTTTTCCACAGCCTTTACCACAAGCCATTTTCTTGTGGGCTGTATCTTCACATTCTTGATATGGTGAGTTGATTACCATACAACTTATTAGCAAGTTGTCAACTATAAAATTGATTTGAGATATCTTTACGGTATTTGCTCATGGATGTAATCTTTTGTAACCATGGTGGATTATTAACCTATTATTGTTACCATCTCAAAACCATTTATTTCTTTTAACCTTTGTTTCAAAATATTTATCACTTAATAAAAGTTTTCTTTCAAAACATTACTTGGTTTAATAATGCAAGCTGATACTTTGATTAAAATGCTGTTTGATCAGCGATACTGAATAAAGTCCGTTTTCAAATAATTTATTCATTAAGATTCATACCATTATTCATGCATCATGTCGCCGACTATAGTGCATCCATCATTAAACAATTTGATGACCATAAAGGCAATTTCATTATCTTAACTGCTTCCATTCCATGCTCTAACATTCTCTCATGAGATCTGATGTAGCGGATACCTTCATGCGCTAGCATGTGAATCATAGTCCCATCTTTCTAACTCTAGAACATGTACTCGGGTTCTTCAAAAGAATCTTGGTAACAATCCCAATCTTCTTGGTTTTCCAAATCTCAGCGGTACTTGTTTCTTCATTTCCCAAACAGTTGTGAAGATCTCAAGGAAAGATAAACCAACTCCCTTGATGGAATTGTGTTCAAATATTCTCGCACCATTATAAATAAATAAATCCATCTATCTGTATATGCAATAAAATCCATAGCATATTGAACACCACAGGCTTTCATCTTCTCACGTGAAACATCAGGATAACTTCATCCTTTGACTCTAGCTTCAAAAGTAGTTATTGGAGATTTGTTCATCTTCATTTCGACATCATCTTTAGAATACTCGAATTCTACTACTCTTTAAGTAATTTCTTAGCTCATCATTAGTATGGATCTTAACTCAATCTTCTTTGATGATACGTGTATCTTCAACCAGTTGATCCTTTTTCTTTTAAGCTTTTCTTTCTTATCATCTTCTTTATGAGTATCATCATCTTTATAGTCTTTGATACTATCAACTTGTTCGATAAGCTTCTATGACTTAATACAAACCTTTCATCTCAATATAATTCAATTTATTCAATCAAATATATCCTTGCTTCTTTAAATAAGTCATCATTGCATTCCTTTCCTTAGCAAGATTTGTGGTCTTCTTGGTGAAGCAGAGAAATAGGAATAGGTATTGTAATGGTTCAGCACTTGACATTCAATTCTTCTTGCAATTTCTCGGTTGCTTCTCTATTCTTAGCTTCTTGATATTCTTAGCTTCCCTATCCTTAGCCTCTTCAATTATCAATTTCGGCATTCAATTCGGCTTGAAACTTTCTAGGCGCTTCCTCATTCATAGCAACTTGAAGCGACCCTGCTCTGTGCTAAGTAGGTTTCTTTTCTTCTTTGTTTCTACCAACTTACCTTTTCCTTTATCTTTTGGATCTATAACAGGTTGAAGCTTTGTTGTTGTTCTTGGCAAACACAGGAATGCTAACACCCGCGGCTTGATAAATCATAAGATTTCGACAATGGTTTCATCATCACTTGCATTATCTAGATAGGTTTGGGTATCATCTTCCTTTTAAGTATAATGATTTGAAGGAATGCTAACACCATGCAGCTTTGATAAATCATGCAGATTCTGCCATTGGTTTCATCATCACTGCGAGTATGTATAGGTTTTAGGTGTATCAGCTTCCTTTTCACGGTATGGCAGTTGGGACCAGCTTCTCTTCAGTTAACACGGTTGAAGGACCAGCTTCATAATAAATCTAACAACCTTGGTGTTATTAACCCTTGTTTGTAGGTTCCGAAAAAACATTACTTTGATCGGCAGTACCTTGATCATCGGTAATTTTAATATCTAGTGCTTTCTTCCTCGGTACTTTCAATAATAACTCTTTCTTGGTACCTTGAGGTTGAACATCGTACCTTGAGGTTCACTTCTTCATTCAAATTCTTATCTTCCAAATTCCTCCCATTGGAATTGAAGATGATTGTTGAACTTTTGGTTGGTTGTCTTACTTTAAATTGCTAAGCGCTGCCACTTTCTTTGAGACTTGACCCTTAAACGGTGATGTTTGAACCAATGGCCGGACAAATTCTTGAGTCTTCTAAACTTAAGCTTCAACTTCTTATCACAGTAGCACGATCTTCAAAAGATTTCTTCAATCTTGTCAATTCTCTTGATAAAGCATAGTTGTTTAGAAATTGGATCCTCAGGCGCCCATGCTTCTTCATCTCCTCTAGATGGTGAATGTTCATCTTGTTGAGAATCATGAACGAGACTTTATTATGGAGATGGTGGAGCTACCTTATCTTCTTGAACTTGTTATCTTGTGATCTTGTTACTACGTGATCTTGATGCCTTGAGAAGCGGTACCTTGAAAGCGGTACCTTGTGTTGAAGCAGTACCTTACTGTCATCACTTTCTGCTGCCATTCATCTCGATTTGCTTGAACAACCTCCATCATGAAGTGGTTAATGGAGTGTGCCTTCCAATGAATAGATCACTTTTCCTAGCCATAAAAGTGAAAATCTTGGTACGGTTGCACAACAACGGTGAGTATATTGGTAGGCTTTGGTACATGTGAGTTGTTTGTTCGAGAACACTTGAATAAACCTTGGATACATCAACCATTTTGAACCATGAGAGATGTGTGAGAGCATTCCATCTAGGATTAGCCTTGAAAAGTTGAAAAATCACGTTGCAGCCAATCCCACTATGCAGGATGCAATGTTAGACCAATTGCTTCCCATGATGTACTCTTAGCACTAATACAATGAAACAAGACAGAACTAAATACTTCATTGAAGGACAAAATAGGTTTCTTGAATGTTTGTTGGATTAAGGACCCTTCATAACCAATGTCACGAATGTAAATCAGTTTGCTTATCAAAGCGACGACCCCTTTGTTAGGAATTAGAAATTCCAGGTATTAAAGAGTCGGTCACCTCAAGTATATGTAATCGTTAGAAAGCTCGTAGTCATAGTAATATTAAGTTAAGTAGTATTTAGTTAAGTAACACCGTGGAGGACGGACGGGTTTTACCCACTGTATGCACGATCCACGACCCGATGTGTGGCGTTTTATGTAAGACTATAAATACTCTCTACCTCCCAAGGTAGAGAGTTGGAGCTCATAATAATATCTTTCACTTTCTCTCACTAAGTTCCCTAAACCTCTAACTTTCTCTCTCTAGAATTCCATCTATATTCTACCTTGTGTTAATGTTATGATGTGTATGTGAAAAGTTATATCTTACAATTGGTATCAAGAGCCATGGTTAGATCATATCTTACACATCTTTGGATTTCTAGTGGTTTTTAGGTGGTTTTGAGTTTGAAAAAGTTTAGTGGTTTTGGCATCATTTGATTGATTTCTAGTGTTAAAGTTTTGATTTTGGTTGTACTTTTATGTTTAGAATCATCAAAAGTGTTTAGGTTTTCATTTGGTAAGCTTGAATCATCTTGGTTGGGTTGTTTTGGATTGAAAAGTGAGGTTTATATGGTTTTTCAAGCTAGCGACTTAGCTCACGGAATAGTTTCTTGGTAGCGACTTGCTTCAAATTTTTGTAGCGACTACAAAGTGTTGGAACTAGCGAGTTAGATCTAGCGAGTTAAAGTACAAGTAGTGGATTCTCCACTACGGGTAGCGACTTGGTGGTAGCGACTTGGTCGGTAGCGAGTTGCTCTTTAGCGACTTGTGTCTCTAGCGACTTGTGTAGCAATTCTTTGCCAAAATTTGGTTAGCGACTTGGTCTGTAGCGAGTTACTACTTAGCGACTTGTTTTCTGTTAGCGACTTGGGACTCTAGCGACTTAGGGGTGTAGCGAATTAAGGGTTAGCGACTTAGTGCATTAATTTCTAGCGACTTAGTGCACTAATTTCTAGCGACTTAGTGCATTATCTTCTAGCGATTTAGTATTTTATCATCTAGAGTCTTGAGTGATTGTTTACGGTTTTCTCTTGATTCAGTAAAATCCCGTGAAAGAATCCATTTCTCGGTTTAATCATAGAGCTATAAAATCCCGTATAATCTGTTAACATGTCTACCAACGTTCCCACTTTATTATCTCCATTGCGAAGATGTTCAAGCATTTGGTTCGGATACTCGTCCACCCATGCTTGAGAGCCGACTACGACTCTTGGGCTCAACGAATTAGGCTGTATTGCCTTGGAAAGGAAAATGGTGTCAACATTCTCAAATCCATTGATGAAGGACCATATCGAGTTGAGACGACTAGAGACATACTTGATACTAATGCAGATGGTACTACTGTTTACGGAATGGACAGACCTAAGATGTATGATGAGCTTGATGATAAGGATAAAAGAGATTTGATCACGATATCGGGCTTCAAACATTGTTCTTCAAGGTCTTCCTAAAGACATCTACAAGCTGATCAATCATAACACAGATGCTAAGGCGGTTTGGGACAATGTTAAGATGCTTCTCTCGGGTTACGAATTAACTATGGAAGACAGAGAATCCCAACTCTATGACGAATTTGAGCATTTCAAGATGAAACCGGATGAGAGTGTCTATGAGTACTATGTGAGATTTCATAAGTTAGTTAATGACATGAGGAACATGAGAATGACTATGCCTAACATTCAGTTGAACTCAAAATTTGTGAACAACATGAATCCCGAATGGCACAAGTTTGTTACCTTTGTGAAGCTCACTAAAGGATTGAAGAATACAAACTATGAGCAACTCTATGCCTTCCTCCTTCAGAATGAGAGACATGCTATGTTTGAAAAATTAATTCTCAAATAGTTCAAAACCAACCGAGGAGAGACAAGCTCGTCTAATGACTCTCTGACTTTCTACTCAAACATCGGAATCACAACCAAAGCATCACAAGTCATACCCTTGGGTAATGGTAATCACAAACTCATTCTTGATCCTATGTACAAACAAGGCGATCTTTGATACTCACGTGGGTAGCTTCATTAATCAACTAGCTCTTCTCATCGGTCAAAACATGAATACTCTCCCACAAACCAACAACAACCTCGAGCGCATCTAACCCACACAATCAAGCCACTATTAAAGATGGAAGGATCGTGGTGCAACCAGTTCAGGAAAGACAGTATGATCGGGGACGAGGTGGAGCTGGGAGAGGTTATGTTGGAAACCCGAATCGAGGAAGGAATGGTAACCAAGGTCAAACTAAGCTCATCAAATGTTATAAGCGTGGTGGAGAAGGACACATTGCAAGGCGTACATCTCCAAAGCGCCTGAATCTTGATTACCGAGAGAAGATCTGGCGGCTCAAGCTCGGGACAATGGTGCTACTCTGAATGAAGAGGAATTGCTATTTCTTGCTGAGGGCAATGCCAAGACCTATAATGCAGATGTGGATGAGCGACCTATTCGGGAGATAGGTCACAATCATCGAGAATGCCTTTCAAGTCATTGTGATGCATACGACTTCGATGTGGATGATGGACCTACACACACACAATTTTTATGGCTAGCATTTCTCCAATGGTTTCTCCCAAGGTCTCCTCTTCATCACTAGCTGGGCCATCCCATGACAAGCTCATCTCAAAGGTATTAAAACTATCGATGATCTTGATGTGCACGGATGCATGACAAAGTACAATCAAATGAAACTATTGAATCAAATATTGAAAATATGGGTAATATCAATATTGTCCCATATGATCAATATGTGAAACAAAGTGAAAGTGAAGTTGTACCAAGTGATGCATCTTCCGCAGTCAACAATGACTATGTTTTTGATGAATACACTGCATGTGCCCCTGATGATTCCATTATTTCTGAACTAAATGCCTATAAAGAGCGTGTTGCTATTTATGAACAACGTGCTAAGTTTGAGTTGACCACTCGTGAGCAGGAAATGGATAACCAAGCAAGTACAGTAATTAGAAAAAGTAAGTTTAGAGAAGAAATATTGAAACAAAATTAAATTCCTTGCAAGAAAAACTTTCTAAAACATCTAAACAAAAACAAGAACTTCAAGAAAATGTGAAAATGCTTAAGCAAGAATTTAATGCAAAGGAATCAAAACTCTTGAGAGATTTTTCTAATCAGAAAACTTTGAAAAACAAACTTGAGAACAAGTTGTACATACAAGGAAACACCATTCAATTTGCTCACATGGTCACTAAACATCGAGTCTTAAGCGATAAGCATAGCATTCCCCTTGTTGAGGAACCGAATCGAGAGGTAATTAAAAAGGCTAGAAATGCTCATAAGGTGCTTTATGATGGTAATGAAATTCTTAAGCCTAGGCGGAAACCTAGTTGCGTTGAGTGCGAGGAAGATAAGAAATCGGATGAAGTCACTAGGGAAAGGATGAACAAAAACTAGATGACCTAAATGCAAAGAGAAAAAGATTATTATCACTCCCCATGACTACAAGAAGGAAAACTGGATTTCCTTGAACATGTTTAAACCTCAAACATTGTTGACCCCGAACAAGTGTTCGGAAAAAGGATATGGACTTGCAAAAAGCTGAAAATCTTGTTGAAAAGAATCCCCCTTGTAGGAAATTTCCTAAAGCGACTGAGTATCCTCCAAATACACCAATGCATTTAGTTCCTAGAACTATTGCCACTAAAAGCAAGACCTTAATCAGTCAATATGTTATTCTTCAACTATTTACCATTTTGAGAAAACTTGTAAGAAAAGGATCACACCAGCTGGGATAGCTGAAGGGAAAGGGGTTTTGAGCAAATGAAAGAATGTTATTTAAGTGAGGTCATGCCTTTCTTTAAACAACTAAAAGATCATTTTGAGAGTATTAAAAAGGGGACAAAATCGAGATATTAAAGAAATGGAAAAGGAATTTGATGCAATGGTAGTTGAAGTTAGTGATTATGAGCGTGCACTAAAATATAATGAGATTGAGAGGAAGAACTTGCATACCTTAAATGAGACTCTTATTACTGAATGTGTTGCTCAAGATATCTTTTTCATTGCTTCAAATTACTCTATTAATGCTTCCAAATTTCATGAACTATCTGTGGCCTGAAAGTCTCCCATGATCGTGTCATTGAGCTTGAAAAAACTAATTCTGAACTAAGCGAGAAAATTGAACTGGATGATCACAACAATTTGGTTAAACATTTTTCTAAACCGGAAGTTGAGCATTTTAATTTACAACTAAAATATCAACATCTTAAAGAAAATGTTAAAACTTCAGATATCAAGACATCGTCGGATGCTCCGAGTTTGATCAGTTTTCAAATTAACAAGCGTGATGAAGCGATTCAAGCTCATTGCAACGATCGAGAAAGTTGAAAGCCCAAATCTCTCAATTAAAGGGTCAAGCGAACAATAAGGCAGGGCTCCCAAATCCCTCCTTCTTTAGATTCTCGGAATTCTCAAACTTTTCATCTTCAAAACTTAGTTGATGCCTTACAAAAGGAAAGCGAGAGTTTTCTAGAAGAAAATGAAAAAGTTAAGCGACATTTTAAAGAGTTATATGATTCAATGAAAGTCACCCGTGACCAAAACAACGAAAAATAACGTCTTTACAAAAGGAAATTGAGAATCTAAGAAGTCAGGGAAATGGGAAGCTGCCACTTGTTTTCAATAAGAATGTTGTCTCAAAGTCACCCTTAGACGCAAATACCTGTGGATGATTAAATATATTCCTCCTCATCTTAGGAATAATGAACATGCTTTTCATGAATACTGTGCTCACCTTAAGGATAGTCTAGAATGTCTCAGTGAGATTGTCGAAGAGGATTTCATTAATAAACCTCTTGATAGTGAAATTAGGTTTGCTTGCCTCCAGGCCAAACGATCTCAAGAGTTGCTAGAATGTGTAATTGCCACATGCCCAAAATCCTTAACCTTAGGTGAAAAAGGCAAAGCTGTGATGCCTTGTTCTATGCCTAGTGCCAAGCATGAAATCCGTTCTATGCCCGATCTTAAAAAGGAAACACTAATGTGCCTTCAAGTAGTTTAGATTCCAGATATGTTAGTGCTAAGAAAATGAACTTTAGTGTGCACGCAAAAGCTCAAATCACAGTCTTAAAGTATACACTAATGTGCCTTCTAGTACTTCGGATCCTTGCACATCAAGTTCAGGAATGCAAAAATTAGATCAACCAACTAATGTTCCCATTCCCTCTACAGGAGTAAATAGTGACTTTAAAGCGGCAGGTCAAAGTCTCAAGACAATACAAGGAATGATAGGACCTTGCAAGCTAAGAATGTGCATTGGAAGAGAGTAGAAGACCAATCTAGGAACTTTAGGCTTGAGTTGAATAAAACGAATCGTGTTGATTCTAGGATTAGCCTTAGGCGTCTTGTAATTAATTCATTCGATACTATGCAAACCTTGTAATGCTTTGCATGCTTGAATTAATTTGCTAATCATGAATGTGGTGTGAATGCTTTGTCTAATCTTGTCAAATGCCCAGTTAAAATTGTTAATGCTAATAATCGTGCAAATAAGGCAAAAAGGCAAAAGCGAAAGATGTTAGAAAGCAGTGGAAACCCACAGGGAAGAACTTTTATAAAGATAGGTTATTATTGGATACCTTTTGGTCATAAGAATAATCAGTTTTGTTCTCAAACTGCTAAGATTATGCCCACTAGAAAATGGATGCCTATTGGTAGAACTATTCCCTTAAGAAGTAAACATACTTTGAATAGGTCAAATACTGACACCAGCATTGCATCTATTCCTAATGATTCCATTGCTTCTACTTCTGATATGGATGTTTCGATTACGATGTGGGTGTTCCAAATCATTTACTAACCAAATGGAACCCATTCTTGCATGGGGATCCCAATTATCAGATTATCCATTTTTTATGCGTGTTCAACTGCGGATCGTTCAAATCGTTCGTGGTACTGGACTCAGGCGTTCCAAGCATATATGGAGACGGTCATGACTCATGAACTTCGTGAGCAAGTTCATCGGGACTGTTAGATTTGGTAATGATCATTTTGGTGCTATTATGGGTTATGGAGATTATGTTGTTGGTGATAGTGTCATCTCGAGAGTCTACTATGTTGAAGGGTTGGGTCATAATCTATTTTCTGTTGGTCAATTCGTGACTCGATCTAGAAGTTGCCTTGAGAAAACATACCTGCTTTGTTAGAGATCTTAATGGTAAGGAACTGTTAAAAGGAACTCGTGGTTCAAACCTTTACACCATCTCTATCGATGACATGATGAGGGCTTCTCCAATCTGCTTGTTATCAAAGGCTTCAAAAACAAAGTCATGGTTATGGCATCGTCGTCTCAATCACTTGAACTTCGACATCATCAATGATCTTTCGAAAGGACCTTAGTTGTAGGTTTACCTAGACTAAAGTATGAAAAGGATCATCTTTGTTCACATGTCAATTGGGAAAAAGCAAGAAGTATGCCCATAAACCCAAACCTACTAACTCATCACGAAGTTCTTCATATGATTCATATGGATTTATGTGGACCAATGAGGGTACAGAATATCTTTGGGAAGAAATATGTGTTAGTTGTGGTTGATGATTACTCTAGATTCACGTAGGTCAAGTTCTTAAGGACAAAGGATGAAACTCGATATCATCATCAAACTCATCAAGCAGTAGCGAGTTCGACTTAACAAAACCGTCGAGAATTGTGAGCAGGACAATGGCGAGTTTGTCAACAAACAACTTAATGAATTCTATGAAAGCGTTGGAATCAGGCATCAAAGAAGTGTTTCACGAACTCCTCAACGAGCGGTGTAGTTGAAAGGCAATCGGACTCTTGTTGAAGCCGCTAGAACAATGTTGATTTACTCAAAGGTTCCAATGTTTCTCGGTCTGAGGCAATTGCCTTGCATGCTATACACAAAATCGTTCCCTAATCCACACCGTACATGGAAAAACTCCATATGAACTTGTCCACAACCGAAAACCTAATCTCTCTTTCCTTCGTGTGTTTGGTGCATTGTGCTATCCAACTAATGAGGGTCAAGACTTAGGGAAACTTAGGGCTAAAGCCGACATTGGAGTATTTGTAGGATATGCACCAAACAAAAAGGGATATCGAATCTATAACAAAAGAACCAGAAATATCATGGAAACCATTCACGTTACGTTTGATGAGTGACCGGTCAAATGGCTCTGGACAATCCATTTCGGGACCGCACTTCAAAACAGTCCCATTGGTTCATCTCTTGTTCCAAACTCTACTCAAGAAACTCCATATGTACCTCCATCCGAAGATGATTTAAAGAAATTGTTTGATCCTATGTTTGATGAACTGTATGATTCAAACACTCATGAGGTAATGATTCCACAAGCAGAGGATGCTCATATTCCTGTGAATGAAGTCAATCCTTCCGTCTCAATATCTTTAAGTCAAGAAGCACCTGCTGCGATCCTTCGATCTCATCAACAAATCATCATTCTTCAAATGTACATCATGGAAATGTTTATGGCATCAATGATGAAGTTAATCCCTTTGCTACTCCTGAGGATGCTCCATTTTAAAACATATTTGCTACTCTGAATCATCATCGAACCATCTTCTTGAGGAGACATCGACTTCACTACCTCGGTTCCTCAACAACGCCACATGAACACCTTAGAAAATGGACTCACGATCATCCATTAGACAACATCATTTGAAATCCCTCTCGTCTGTATCAACAGGAAACAACTTGCAACCGATGCCTTATGGTGTTTCTTCAACTCCGTACTTTCTAAGATCGAACCAAAAGATGTTATTACCGCCATGAATGAAGCAGTGGTTCAATGCCATGCAAGATGAAATTCATGAGTTTGATCGACTTGATGTATGGGAGTTAGTACACGCTCCAGGTGTGCTATGATTATAGCTCTCAAATGGATCTTCAAAGTAAAACTTGATGAGCATGGTGATGTGTTGAAAAACAAGGCTCGTTTAGTTGCTAAAGGATATCGTCAAGAGGAGGGTATAGACTTTGAAGAATCTTTTGCTCTTGTCGCTCGAATCGAGGCAATCGAGAATCTTTCGGCTAATTTGCTAGTAAGAACATGGTAGTGTATCGGATGGATGTAAAGCGGCATTTCACGAGCGGAGATCTTAAAGAAGTCGTCTCGTCGGACCAACTGAAGGATTTGTGAATCAAGAGCATCCTACTCACGTTTATCGTTGAAGAAGGCTCTTTACGGTTTAAAGCAAGCTCGAGGGCATGGTATGATACACTTGTCAAAGTTTCTTCTATCATCCGGATTGAAAGGAGGCGATTGATCCTACATTGTTCACCAGGAAGTCGGGCAAACATTTAACTCATGTTCAAATTTATGTTGATGATATTATTTTTGCCTCGACTGACCCAATGGAATGTGATCATTTTCTAATGAAATGAGTTCTAAGTTTCAAATGTCAATGATGGGACAAATGTCATTTTCTTGGGATTACAAATTTCACAAAGTCCCGGAGGCATTTTCATAAATCAATCTAAATATGCAATTTTAAAGAAATTTGGATTTGATTCAAGTGACCCTGTTGACACCCCATGATTGATCGAACCAAACTAGATGAGGACCACTCGGGGATCATGATTGACCAAACGAAATATCGTAGTATGATTGGATCCCTGATGTACCTCACAGCTAGTAGACCGGACATCTTGTTCGCTGTTTGCATGTGTGCTAGATACCAGGCTAAGCCTACTAAAAGCACCTTGAAGCGGTTAAGGGGGTCTTTCGGTATCTCCAAGGAACCATCAATATGGGACTATGGTACCCGAAGGACACGGTATGTCACTAACGGCCTATCTGAGATCTTGATCATGCAGGTTGTCAAGATACACGTCGAAGTACATCACGGAGGTGCTTTCGGTTTTTGGGTGATAAGCTTGTGAGCTGGTCTTCAAAGAAGCAAATGAGTACTTCTATTTCCTCTAGAGAGGCTGAATACATAGCCATGTCATCATGTTGTGCTCAAATCTTATGGATGAGATCTCAATTATCTACTATGGCTTTGAATTCAACAAAATCCCTCTGTCTTGTGATAATAAAAGTGCTATTGCTCTCTCATGCAACAACGTTCAACACTCAAGAGCAAAGCATATCGACATTCGACATCATTTCATCGGGGAACAAGTGGAAAAAGGTGTGGTGGAACTATATTTTGTGAGTCGAATATCGGTTAGCGGACATCTTCACCAAAGCTCTTCCAAGAGAACGTTTTGAGTTTATTCTTCCACGTCTTGGCTAGAAAAGCCTTCAACCGAATACTCTCAAAGCGTCTTGGGGAGGAAGGCGAGGAGTAAAGGTCTATCTTCATCTATCTCTTGTAAATACTTATTCGAAAAACAAAATACAAAATTATAAAACCCTATAAAACCAAATAAAAATATAAAACTTTCAAAAAAATTCTTCAAAAATATTGTCTTTTTGTCATGTTTTTCTTTTCGGTTCGAAAATATCTGGTCTTTGTGCTGTCATTCAAAGAATGACACGGGACTTTAGATGTTGTTCGAATTCTTAAAAAAAAAAAAAAATTTGGGAGAAAGAGAAACAATGGTTTATTGTCATTTTCAGGCAATAACCCGGTTTTAAAAGAAAGAACCGAGCCATGTTTTACCATGTTTTCAAATTCCATGCTCTGATTCTATAAACATTTATCTGCTGAAAACTAAATGCTTTGAAAAATAATTCGGTCTCTATTTTTGATAATCATCAGGACTTATTTGTCAAAATCTCTATCTCTCAATCAACAACCTATGTCATTGATTGAGGGGAGAATGATTTCAATTAAATTAAAAAGTTATTTGGCATTAAATTGTTTTCAAAAGATATACATGCATGTTGTATCAATGGAGTTTAAAGTCTTAAAATCGATCCTTATCGGTTAAAAGCGCTTTCATAATCAAGTCACAATTCTCCTTAAAAGCTTTCAAAATCAATTTAAATCTATAAGAGATCACAAATCTCAAATGATTTGATAATTGTGATCGGGGAAGAATGTGTGATTTAAATGGATTTAAAGCGATAATTAGGTAAATGGTTTTATAATGATGTACATGCTTCCCTCACATGTGACAAGCGATTTCAAATTTTCCATGCACATGTTGAGGGGAGCATCTATCTTAAACCTATGATTTGAAACGTGATCATTTATCTCAATGTTCAGGTTCCCTCTAGTATGTGCAAAACTCTTTTCAAACCTCGAGGCACATATTGAGGGGAGCAAAATCATGAAAACCTCATCCTTCCCCAAAATGCTTTATCTACTTGATTTGATTAGGGAAGTGATGTTGATATTTTTAGAAAATGGTAATCAAAGAAGTTAATTCTTTCTCTTGCCTCCGTGTGCAAAACAATTTCAAATACTTGATGCACATGTTGAGGAGGAGTTCTTATTCTAAAAATATCAAAAACAATTCAAGTACAAAATGCTTTGATAATATATCACAAGTATCCGGATTGATTTTCAAATGGTTTTCAATTGGTTCCAATGGCGGATGAACAATACCAAATAGACCGACCAACTTTACTTTATGTGCGGTGATATAAGGATGATAAGGTTAGGTATTGGTTCCCATGATCCGCCGAGAAGGAGGGATCTACCGGGGACTATCCACTAGTTAGTGTAGAGTTCTTAGGTATGATGATAAAAGGAGAAAAATGAGATATGGGAAGAGTGCGGACTAAGAGTGAGCTAATCTTGGAATAAACCCAACAAGGTTCTAGCTATGAAGTCTCGGTAAGCACTGAAGGGGTTGAAGAATTAAAAAGAATTGAATGAGAAAAGGGTGAAAACAAATAGCCCTCCATTTATTCAACCTACCGGGTTCAATTCATATGCTCTTGATGGTAACATCGGTATTGAAGACAAGGCGTCATGGACCCGGTGGCACTTGCACTTCAACTTTCCAAACCACTCAAGTTCCTCTTAAAAGGACTTGTTTCATTCTCACGAGGAACCGACATTATCTATCGACTTTCTCTTAGAGATTGTTGATATTGAAGAAGGAGACCCTCTCCCTAGTCTCCGACGCAGGATCCAAATATGCACAAATTGAGTCTAGAGCCACGAGATCATCAATAAATCTCATTAGGACACTTTCAATGAAGACTCTCTGTTTCACACAATGTGGAAAGAGATTATATCTTGAGTCCTACGCATTATCCTTGTGGTATTGCGGAACATCAGTGATGTGTTTACATATTCACTTTGTGAAGATGGAAAGCCTTACGGAGCCAACATCTAACAAGCTCTGGTAGGTGGCATGTGAGATCTATTATACTGAGATCAACCATGTGACAAGCGAGCGAAACAATGGGGCGATTCAATCTTTTGAATCAATCTGGTTCAGGTTATGGATTGACGGATACCTTTGAAAAACCGGTCTTTGTGCTTTAAAACTCTTTTCATTAGCACGTCGACCGTGTACTAATTTTCAAATCAAAAGGTGTTTTATGATTGATAATTGATTTTCATTAAAACCTTCGTTATTGCAAAAACAATTTCTATTGAGCAATACTCGATTGTTTTTTTTTCAAATATCTTTTCATCAATCGATTGGACTCAAAATTTGGTTCACTCACTCGTGTTGTCTTCTTTGAGATGTTCGGTTTGAGAACGGCTAGAGCATTTCTGAAACCTGTCAAGAAATTCTTGAATTATACGATCACGAGCGTACTTATCTTGATCAGCGAGAACCGTGGGCGTGTACCTCAATTCAACGAAAGTGATCAAAGACACTTTCGTGCGATTTATTGCTTGTTGTTGTATGCAGTACGCCCGACGTTCTTGTTCAGAATGAAGCGGTCAATCCATAGCCGCATGCTCACTTAACACATTCATCTCAAAAGAAATCATGATTAGTGCATCAATGTCTCTGATATTTTCACTCCGCTAAACGCTTTCTGCTGCGCCAATATCATGATTCAACAAATGCTTCGCTACTCGATGAGAAGATATCATGATCAGAATGTGAGCATGTCGGTCCAAATGTCACAACATCACATAATACCAATACCACAAAGGATGTCCGAGAGATTTTTGGTGATGATCTCAAATGATGGCTCAAAATTATTATCCGTGGATCGATAAAAGACCTCCACTGAAGTAACCAAACATGCAATGTGAAGAATCAATGACTACGAGCTTAGGAACAAAGGACTACATCAAGAATGCAAGAACAATTGTTAATGTCATATCTGTTTGTATTCAATGTAATTTTAGTGCATGATTGAGGTGACCTCCCTAAGGGGGAGATTGTTAGGAATTAGAAATTTCGGGTATTAAAGAGTCGGTCACCTCAAGTATATGTAATCGTTAGAAAGCTCGTAGTCATAGTAATATTAAGTTAAGTAGTATTTAGTTAAGTAACACCGTGGAGGATGGACGGGTCTTTACCCCTGTATGCACGATCCACGACCCGATGTGTGGCGTTTTATGTAAGACTATAAATACTCTCTACCTCCCAAGGTAGAGAGTTGGAGCTCATAATAATATCTTTCACTTTCTCTCACTAAGTTCCCTAAACCTCTAACTTTCTCTCTCTAGAATTCCATCTATATTCTACCTTGTGTTAATGTTATGATGTGTATGTGAAAAGTTATATCTTACACCCTTCTTCATCATCAAACAATAAGTCCTCACGAATTGAAGCTTCAGAAACTTTCACAGTTCTCCCAGCAACTTTTAGCTTGAATATATGAATCATCATTCTCCATATGACCCTAGCGGTTGCCCAAAATTGTTGAATCAGGGCTCAATGATATCACGGTTCCACTAAAAGCGCATAACTAATCGGAGACCTAGTGAGAAAATCAATGATATCATGAAAGATGCATGGCTTGAGTCTTTTCTAAATTCGCCACCATGTTGTGTTTTGAAAGCGTATTACGATTTGCCATTGATAATATGTGTACACAGAAAGTGATATGATGAATAATATGGGTGAAAGAGAGAGAAATATGAAAAGATTATAATGTATCAATATGAGAGGAAATCTAGTAGTTATTTATAGGTGAGATTTAAAAAATCACAGCCATTAATAACAAAGTTACCGTTAGTAATAGTTACCCCTCAATATACCGTTGGAGCAGTACTTTGATAATACAAACAGTTCTTTCCACGTGTGCAGTACTTTCCAAAGCAGTACTTTCCAAGCAGTACTTTCATAAAACCAAAAAAACAGTACTTTTCCATTCTCGTCTTTACAATAGTAAATACATCAAATAAACATGAATATGCCTCCCCTCAAACAATGCATAGGACTAAACTTATACTAAATAGTCCTCCCCTTAAATGTAGCTTAGTAATTAATCATGCCAATGCTTACCACCAAGTGATTGAATCTTGAAACATCAAAGCCTTTGGTGAGTAAATCAGCTACATTATCATCCGTGTGAACCTTAACAACATTAATGAGCCGTATCATAACAATCTCGATGAAGTGATGCCTAATCTGAATGTGTTTGGTCTTGGAGTGATAAACTGGATTCTTCACAATACAGATTGTACTCTCATTATCAATATTGATAGGAGTATTCTTGAAATTGAACCCATAGTCCAAGAGTTGATTCTGTATCCACAAAACTTGTCCACAACACTGCGGCAGCCATGATACAGTGAGAGGATCTTCTTTGCAATAGTCGGTTTCTTGCATTGCCATGAAACTAATCTTCTTCCAAGGTATTGGCATCCTCCAGTTGTTGATCTTCTGTCATAGTTATCACCTGCATAATCACTATCTGAAAAAGCTTCCAAGTGAAAAGGTGAATCCTTTAGATACCACAACCTCGACTTAGGTTGTTGTTTCAAATAACTAAAGATTCTCTTCACTGCATTCCTATGAGAGACCTTAGGTGAGACTTGATATCTTGCACATAGACAAACAACAAACATAATATCAGGCCTAGATGCAGTGAAGTACATAAGACATCCAATCATGGATCTATACAACTTGACTTCAACAGGTTGTCCATCTTCATCCTTGCCTAATAAGTTGATAGATTTAATAGGTGTAGTAACAGGCTTCATTGCATCAAAATTGAACTTCTTAAGTATGTCAGATACATACTTGTCTTGACTTATGAAAATTCCCTCCTTGGACTGCTTAACTTGAAGTCCCAAAAAGAAAGTTAACTCACCCATTGAACTCATTTGAAATTCATTCTTCATCAGCTTCTCAAACTCCTTGACCATGGATTGTTTGGTAGCTCCAAATATGATATCATCAACATATACTTGAACCAACATGATATCCTTCTTGTCTCTCTTGATAAACAAAGTCTTGTCAATGGCTCCTCTCCTGTAACCATGTTGCAATAAGAAAGTAGAGAGCCTCTCATACCAAGCTCTAGGTGCTTGATGAAGGCCATAAAGAGCCTTAACCACCTTGTAGACTTTGTTTGGATGTGCAGGATCTTCAAAACCAGGAGGTTGTTTAACATACACCTCCTCTGTTATCTTCCCATATAAAAAGGCACTCTTGACATCCATTTGGTAAACCTGAAATCCCATATATGATGCAAAAGCAAGGAAGATTCGAATTGCTTCAATCCTTGCTATAGGAGCAAATACTTCATCATAATCTACTCCTTCTTCTTGTCTGTAACCTTGAGCTACTAACCTTGCCTTGTTCTTGATGACATTTCCTCTTTCATCTCTCTTGACTCTGAACACCCATCTTGTACCAATGACCTTCTTTCCATCAGGTAGATCACACAGTACCCAAACTTCTTGAAGTTTAAATTGAAGAAGTTCTTCTTGCATAGCTTCAACCCAACTCTCTTTAGATAATGCCTGAGCTATATTCTTGGGTTCTTCTTGAGAGATAAAGCAAGTGAACAGGCATGTTTGATGGTCCTTATGATTTAACCTATTTTGTTTATAAACAAAGCTAAGCAAAGCATTATGTGGTGTAGAATAACCCTTAGCTTTGGTTCTTGTCATCACTCCAGAAGTTGAAGGACCAATGATTTGATCAGCAGGATGATTCTTATGAATTCTTAAGAGAGGAGACTGTGGAACTTCATAATTATCACCCAAATTAGTAAAACCAGCATCTTCATTGGAATCTGAGAAAATACCTTCATCATCTAACTCATCATCAGTATCCTCTAAACCAGGCATGGTTGGATCATCCAAATCATCCAAAGTACTGTCAATAGGTGCGGCAGTACTTTGATCGAAAAGTCTTCAAAATCTTTACGTGAGTGAACTCTGTAGTCTTGTTCTTTTTCTTTGCTTCCTCATAAGCTCTTCTCTGTTCATCATTATAAGAATGTGCTATTACATCTTTAAAAAGCATCTGATTAAGTTCCTCTTGTAAAGCTTGATCCTCAGCAGACAGTGAGGATTTTGGTTCATCAGTACTTTGCTTTGGATCAACAGGTATGGGTTCTTCATCAGGAACAACATCAGGTCTAATATGGACTCCATGAACAACATACTCTAACTCTTCTCCATTGTGTACAAGTTGATTCTCTTCTCTAACAGGAACATAATTCATTGAAGGAGTCAAAACTTCAAGAT
>OU343220.1:78207413-78250825 GCA_910596185.1 Chrysanthemum makinoi
TCCACAAAATAATCTTACCATTCTTGTAAAATCTGTTGGGTGCATTAGTGAAAAACCACCATGATTGAGCTTGATAAACAGTAAGTTTTATCGACAAATAATTAAAGGAATGAAATCGGACAAGGGTTTTAGCATTAAACACCAAACAAAAGTATTGCAAAGCGAAAATGCATACTACAATGATTAAAACATCATTAAAGCCAACACCATTATCAAAAAATAACTATAAACAGTCACTTACGATACATGCAATATGGGTCTCGATCAAGAACATCATTTGCTCTAATTTCATACAATGGGACCACCATCGTTCTTTGCGAGGTATCGATTCAATATTCTTGGGTTTTCACACTTGATTTGGGGAAGAAGATGATTAACTCGTGGGTTAGTGGGAGCAAAATATTTTAGTTTGGGGGACTGACAAGGTAGATGGGTGTAATAAATGGTATGTACTTGGGAAATGACCGAAATACCCCTTTAAAAAGTGACTTAACTGCCGTTAGTGGGTGGTGGGCCCCATTGGATGGAGGAGACGAACGGTGCATAACGTTCCCACTTGGGCGACGACGGTGCAACTTTTTGGTCAAAGGACGAAACCCTGCGGTCAACGCAAACCACAAGGATGAACGGTGTAATTTACTCTATCTTTTTTAATCTTTTATTTTAGTTTTTCTTATTACCGGATTTTTTTTTAGTAATCGTACCTTTACAAATGATTTTGATAGATGCAAGTTTTAGAATGACAAAAAAAAAAATGTTTGCCAAGTTAAGAGGTTTTGGAACTCAGATTACAAAAACAGGGCAAGGAAAATAAATATATTTCCACTTATACGACTTTTGGTCTTTATTTTTTACATTATTTGTTTAACATGTAATAACAAGTACGAGTATAAGATACAGTTGACCTTATTCTTACTAAACAGTATTCATTTTCTCATTTCATGAATAATAATAATTTAATATATTTGACTATTTGATAAAAAGTTATGTTCATGAATCATGGCAAATGTTTTTTTTAGTGTTTTTTCTATCACAATTCCACAGCTTTCATATTTATAAATAACACGTAATGAGAAACAATAAGAACGACTATAATAATGAAAAAAATATCATATTGCCATTGTGTGGTATTAAGTTGAGAACACTTTGGTTGAAAGCTAGCTTCCAAGTTTCGACAAAAATAAGTATGATACTCTAACCGGCAGGCTTAGATTGAAAGAATGTTAACCTGCATCTATACATTAGTTCACCTTTAAGTAGTCAAGACATAAAGTTTTTATTTAATTTCACATATTCAAATCATCCACTTTTCTATAAAAGAAAAAGTTGGAATCTAGAGATGTTAAAATCGACCCACTACTTCTTCTGTAAATACTAAAGAGTACTAAACTTTATGGATCCTAAATTCAAAACTAAATCCAATAAAAAAGACAATATCTTAACTACATAAAATAGAAAAATTGTCAAAAAGTCAAAATGTGAAAAAGTGGAAAATGTGGAAATGTGAAAAAAGTGGAGAACTATTTTTGGTAACTTGAAAAATTATCTTAATCTATACTACATAAAATGGAAAAACAGTCAAAGTGGAAAAGTGAAAAAGTTTAATGGTCAAAGGAGAGAGAAATATATTTGTGTAATTAATACTCTTATTAAAAACAGCGCCATTCTTAAAAAGTCTGATAACTTATTCACATTGTACAACCAATTAAGCATATCTACCAAATTAAAACAATAAATTAAAACACCCCTTATTAAAAGAATACAATGAATTTTTTGATGTACAATTTAAGCAGCTACAACATAATTCAAAATATAAAATAATTAAACACACTAATTAATATTATTTTTAAAACATCCTAAAATGAAAAGTACATGTTATTATACACATTATACAATTAATAAAACACAAGAACTTCATCAAGTAACAGTTGATGAATACATATAGTTTTAAAAATCGGACCGGACCAACGAGTTCAATCGAAAACCGGTGTCGCCATCGGTTCGGCTAACCAATAGCAATGTCCAGGAAGCGAACTTAAGAGGCCGTTAAAACCGATCTGGCCGGTGAATCAGTGCTCATCGAGATCTATTTCTCGGTTAGTCAACGAAGTACTGGCCGCCCGGCAGCGGTACCTACTTATATTATATATAAAAGAAAATCCAAAAAGTAAAAAGTAAAAATTTGAAACTATTAACACATATTGAAAGGGTTGACGATGCACGCTTCAAATCCAGTGGGTTGACCCTGTTTAATTTGACCCGCTTTGACCCAACATGTCATATTGACTCGGTTTAAATCGACCGTTTTTCGACGAGCGGTTCAACCGGTTGAACCACCCGGGTCGAATCGGGCTTCAAAACGTTATGTTTAATCCCCAAATCTTCAAACTTTTTTTATTTTTCGTTTAGAACCCATAAACTTTTTAACATAAGCGATCACGTCATTTATATATAAATATATTATCTATAAGTTTTTCTTCAAAACAATTATAATGTTTTACAATTATGAGAAAATATGTGCCCGTTAGTGCACATTTAACTTTCAATATGCTTAAATGTATTTCATTTAATAAAAGATTGGGTAAATGTGCCCAATCTTTTACAAAATAGTCAAAATTAGCCAATTTTATTTTATTTTGGGCTAATCATATTCACTTTAATTCATTAAATATATGTGTTGCAACAAGTAGCGTGTGTTGTTAGTTTTTATCATAACCTGATGTAATGTTTACTTTCATTTTCATTAAATAATTTTTATATATTATTTGATAGATGTTAAAATTTTATGCAGACTTTAATTATCGTATAGTACAATGGTGCAATTGCATTTTCGTGGTTCGCGTTACATTTTAAATATTCAAAAACAATTGTCATATCACAAATCATTAATTATCGGACGAAGCATTTGCGCTACATCAATTATTTGTGATACTATGGTGAGTGTTTTGTGTAGCGTTTATAAACGTGGCCGATAATCTGAAAAATTATCTTAATGTTATTTTTAAAACTATCTGACGCTAAATTACACTCACCACGTTCTATTTTTGGTAACTTGGAAAATTATCTTAATGTTAACTACATCAAATAGAAAAATGGTCAAAAAGTCAAAATGTGGAAAAGTGGCAAATGTGAATATGTGAAAAAGTGGAGAATTATTTTTGGTAACTTAGAAAATTATCTTAATCTTAACTACATATAATATAAAAATGGTCAAAAAGTCAAAATGTGGAAATGTGAAAAAGTGGAGAATTATTTTTGGTAACTTGGAAAATTATCTTTGGTAACTTGAAAAACTTATCTATCTTTGCATGAGGTACAAATTGTGTAACTTAGAAATGTGTATCTTTGAATGAACGAAATTGTGTAAACCATCGGAAAAAAAATTTTGTCGAAAAAAAAAATTTACTTTCGAAAAGATATTATTTTCTAAAAAAAAAAATCTACTTTCGAAATAAAAATTATTTTCTAAAAAAATTATTTTCTAAAAATTATTTTCAAAAGAAAATTTTTATTTTAAAAATTATTTGAAAAAAAAAAAATTGATGGTGGAAAAATTTTAGCATTTCGGGGACGTTTATGTAATTTAAAAAGAGGGTAAAATGGTGCATTTACAATCTGAAAGATAAAAAGTATGTCTCAAAAGAGTTTTTTTTTTAGTTATTCACATTAAAGATGTTTTTTTAAAGTATAATGCATTTTCAAAAAATTAGCCCTTTAATAATTAGTATTGCATGATCTCATAATTTATCTGCATTTATTTAAATATTCGATTAAACCAATGAAAAGATTAAGATTATCTTGATAAATTTTGCTTTTTAATTCTATATCTAAAATAATATAGCAAAAAATTCAACAAGTGATTCTAAATTATAATGGTATATAGTAAAACTATATTAATTGATGATTCTAAGATAGTGTAACTATAATTTACTATTTTACAAATTTAACAAACATTAGCCATCACCATTTCAACTTTTTTATTAAACATAGAAATGTTAATAGAAGAAAATATCATATTGTTAAATTTTTAATAAAAATAAAAATTCATATTGTAAAATTTTTAATAAAAATCATGACTCGTAGGGTTTATCGGTAGGGTTCAACCCGTCAACAAAAGGTGATTGATCAGATTCTCAAACAAGCAAAACAGATTCTATTGACCCGGTGTTAGCGGTTCCGGTCATTCGCCCGGGAGTTAACCGGGTTTAAAAACTTATCCTATCATAATGCCGACAAATGCGGCTCATAAGTATTACTATTATTTTTTTGTTTATTCTTGTAATTTTAAATCATTAACTTTTGGTTATGAGTATTACTTTATTATTGCAATTACATTTTCATCTTTTCACGTTCTATTTTGGATGTTAAACGAAACAATTGCCACAATATCGCATATCGTTAATTGTCTATCACTAGAAACCGCTGCCGCCAGGCGCGGGTACTCGCCTAGTAAATGTTAAACACAAGATCCCAAAACATGCAATGGATTTTGCTATGGAAAGCACCATGGAAGGAACCGACCTCAAAGTTGGCATGCCTTTTGGATGGTTTGAAATCATAGGCAAAAACAATGTTTTTATTATTTCCTTTAACCTATTGTTCATTGATGGGTTAAAAATGAGTTCTTATTATAATAATAAAATATGCATTCCTAGTAAAATAATTAAATTGTCATTTTAATATGTATTTTTTGTTTTCTTTAAAAATTATAAGGATGCAAACAAGTTTTCATATCGTGTATAAAACAATCAGGGTACCGTTTGAAGCATTTTTCTAAGATCCATGATTAAACATCGTCAATTGCACATCTAATAAGAACAATTGCAAAAAGAGCATTATTTGCATATATATTCCTCCAAAACACAATTATTACTTTTTTTTACCATAAATTCAGTTAAATTATACATAAGATGGAAATATCATTTCACTACATATCATACTAGCTCATTTTTGTTTTCTTAAGAAAATATGTACAACATAAGTTAATCTTCCATGTGCATGCAGCATGCCATTTGGGAGGTTCTAGCTAGTCATGCTTCGAACTTATTAGTTGTTAACAAGTCAAGTCAATCTTTCCTGTTTTTGTCTTTTATCTGTTTGAATTTGTCTTTGTAGTATAAACAAACTCGTGATCTCACACATTGATCAGAGGCATAAACCAAAAAAGAATTGACGTGTCAACTATTATGAACGAAGCTCGTGGAACTTGGTAAACAGCGACAAGGATGAATAATGTAGTAACGTAGTTAACCAAATTAGTGTGGCGCTTAGGTGTGGTCAAATGATAAATAGCTTGTACTAATTATTGAGATGTCTCAAATTTAATTTATAATAGGTGCAAACAACTTTAATTGGCCACACCAATTTTTTTAAAAGAAAAAAAACGCTTTACCCAATTTGAGTTTGAGTGTCGATTGACTTGAATCCCGTGAATTAGTAAGCAAAAAGATCGAAAATCATAGTTACCATAAAAAAAATCACAAACAAAAGTTACCATGAAGAAGACAAAAGATCGATGCAACAAAGTCGAGAAAACTTAAAGGGATCATTATCCAAAGATAAAACTGTTAGATGATATTGTGTATTGGGCTTAGGCCCAGTTTCTAGAATAATCTTGGGATACATATATGCGATGGCTGTAATAGTCATATTGGTCCGAAGACCAAAGGCCATCTTAATAAGCTGAAGCCTGGCGGAGAGCTCGGCAGATAAGTGTTTAGGCCCATGAAGGCCCAAACCCAATGTTATTTACGTAACCGCGATATCGGATATATCCTAATTATGGAGATAATCATTCCCAACCGACTTAGCGCGGGATACGTAGAAGGTTGAGGAACAAGGAACCAACAAGGATTCCGTGTGTATATAAAGGGAATCATATCCCTCGTTAAAGGTACGATCTACAAACCCTAACTCTCCTTTAACCCTAAACCGATTACTTACTCTCACGCCGGAGGATAATCGTGGGAGACAATCCCACGATAAGCCTAATTGTTTTGTCTTCTTAGTGCTTTGCAGGTCTCAAGCAACAATCATCAATTGGTACGAGTTCTGAGCCCAAACAAGCGTAACTTTTGTATCAACAAGTGAAGCCATCCGCGGGGACCATTCACTAAGAACTAAGAACTAGAATGACGGCATGGAAATCGATCGCAGAGACTTACCGAAAAAAGCGCGACCGGATCGAGCTTCTAAGCAAACTTCTAGGGCGACCGACTGTTGCTAAAAACCGGGATCGTGCCAAGATTTGGTCTTTCCTTCAGCTGGAACCATGCTCGAGGACAACCCACCATCAGAACCACCGCTAGCGCGGAGGAGACCCATCTGCGCACTCCTTTGCCACTCCATTCCAAACGGTGGTAGAGACAAACTTCACAAAAGCACCTGATGCGCCCGATAAAAATAAGAGTATAGTGGAGGAAACTGATACTCCTACTCTAGAAGGGGTTGTGTCGAACTAGCGCCGAGACGAGTTCGTATCGCAAAACTACGAAACCTTGGCTACTCTCATGCAAAAGGAAGCAAAGAAGAGGTCGCCGGATCGCATGCCCGGCTCGATTTTGGCCCGGAGTTAGAGACATCCCCATCGCCGTCCGAAGGAAAAGCGCGGGAGGGATAGTCACACCCCGTGTTTAACGAATTGGGAGGAGAGTTGATGACGATGAGACATCCAACTCACAAAGATCTGGAAGGAAGTGAGGAGGATGAGCAGTACCAATGTCCACGCCAGACTTGGTAGCCGGAGAATTCATGATAGACTTGGGCGACGATACTCCCCAAGTGAAAGCCCTTCAAGTCCAGTGATTGAGGGGCGACAGTCGGCGCAAGCGCCGACGAAAAAATTCATCCTCGATAATTCCTCGGACAACGAGGATAGCGATACAGACATTGGAAGTCCGAAACGATATAATGACCAGAGAAGGAAGATATATCTCCCCGTGGCGCCGTCAAAGGTGGATGCGTTCACTTGACGCATCGGTGATTTCTCGAGAACAAAAGGAGGCGCATGCCTCGCCAACGTGAAAACCTATGACGGAATAGGTGATCCCGATGATCACCTAAAATTTTTGAATCACCGCTACAATTGAAAACCGCCACAGCCTGTATGGTGCCACATGTTCAACTCCACACTAGTAGGAAATGCGCAGAACTGGTTCAATAAGCTTCCACGCAGAAGCATTAATGGTTTTGAAGAATTGAGAAAGGCGTTCCGCCTAAACTTTACTCAACGGAAAAGTGTGCAAAACCTCATTGAACTCGCCAGGGTCAAACAGCGCCAAAGGAAATCCACAAGCGCTTTTATGGAGCGCTTCAAGGATGAATGCATGCAAGTTAAAGCGTGTCCCGAGGTGCTCAAAATCTCGTGGTTCATGAATGGGATCAGAACCCGAACTTATCAAGAGGTTAAATGACAAGATTCCCCAATCCTTTGATGAGGTCATGAAACGCACACGGTCCTTCGTCCAGGAGAGCCGCTAGCGGCGAATAGCAAGAAGAAACTACTCGAACTACAGGTCACAGGAACAACCTGGGAGACAATCCACCGACGGGGTAGTAACCGTAACAGGAATTATCGCCCAACGGGGAGTGGGCGCGACAATGACAAGTATATCCCGCTTACAAAGACTCCAAAGGAGATACTTGCAAAGTAAGGAGCAAACTTCCCAAGACCTCCACCACGTCACCCGAGGATCGGCGCAGGTGGGAAGTGGTACTGCGACTATCACGGACATAAGGGCCACACTACTAACGAATGTGTCCAGCTACGCCAGCTCATCGACAAACTAGTCAAGGAAGGTAGACTGGACCATTTGGTCAAAAACATCAAAGAAGGGAAAGATAGACAAAAGACTGGGAATAAGAAGGAGGGGCCCAAAGATAAGGCTGATACTATTTACATGATACAATCATGGCAAAGAGTAACTAGGCAGAAGGTTAGCCAGAAGTTTTCCCATGGAAGTGCAATCACTTTCCCTACATTAACTACGAACAACGCAGTGGTAGAGCCGCTCATCATCGAAATTAACGAGGGGGGTCACGACATCCACCGCATGTATGTTGATGGTGGAGCATCTGCAGACATAATGTACGAACACTGCTTCAAACAACTGCGCCGGAGATACGCAATCACTGAGCCCGACCACGCATGACCGGCTTCACAGGAGAAAAGATATGGCCTGTGGAGCAATTACGACTATCGGTTAGAGTAGGTAATAACGACCACCCACAACAAGCATGGCTGGATTTTATGGTAATCAAATCCACCTCGCCATACAATGGCATTATCGGAAGACCGGGAATATCAGCCATACGCGCAGTCCCGCCTACGAGCACAGACAGATGCTCAAATTTCCAGTGAAAGGAGGTGTCGTTACCCTTTACAATGTTGCCGTACCACCTAAAGATGTAACGCGTCACATGCGAAAAGGCACCCATTACGAAGTCGCGCTAACCAAAACTCCAAACCTAAAGGTAGTAATTCATCCCGATTACGAGCAGAAATATCGATAGGAGGATCACTGTCGGACAACGGCAAAGCAGGCGGTGTCGCACTCTTACAAAAAACACCCCGGACATCTTTGCATGGAAGCCAAAACACATGACTGGGGTACCACGTTCAATCACAGAACATAAACTAAGGATCCGACAAGGATACTCACCAATACGCCAGAAGAAGCGCAGCTAGGCTCCGGAGCGCGCACAAGCAATCCTGGCAGAGATACACAAGCTAGTAGAGGCAGGAATCATGCGGGAAGTCTACTACCATGATTGGCTTTCCAACCCAGTTATGGTAAAGAAGAGCGATGGTAGCTGGCGGATGTGTGTGGACTTCACCGACCTCAACAAAGCATGTCCACAAGACTGCTACCCACTACCAGAGTTAGACTGGAAGGTGGAATCTTTGTGTGGATATCCACTAAAGTGCTTTCTCGATGCATACAAAGGATACCATCAAATCCAGATGGCTAAGGAGGTCGAGGAAAAGACGGCCTTTCACACAAGCCAAGGCGTCTACTGCTATACAAAAATGCCCTTTGGCTTGAAGAATGCAGGCGCCACCTATCAACGGTTAGTAGATAATGTGTTCGAAAAATAGGTTGGGCGCAACCTAGAGGTTTACGTCGATGACCTGGTCATAAAAAGCCACATTGAAGAGGAGTTGGTGCGCGACATTGAGGAAACCTTCAGGACACTTAAAGAGATCAACATGAAGCTAAATCCTAAAAAATGCACTTTCGGCGCTATTTCTGAAGGCATGTTCCTTGATACCGATAGAACCGATGGTATAAAGCGCGTGCTTGAAAAGACTAAGGCGTCATCGACCTTCCTTCACCGCGCACGTTGAAGGAAGTCCAATCTCTCAATGGTAAGCTAACCGGTCTAAATAGATTCCTATCCAAGTCGGCAGACAAATCACTACCTCTTTTCAAAACACTCAAGAAGTGTATAAAAAAAGGGAGACTTTCGTTGGACTACGAGGCGAGAGAAGCCTTCGCAGCTTAAACAACACCTCGTAACACTCCCTACACTTGTGCACCCGACCGGAGAAGAGTTGATTATGTACTTATCGCAACTCATGGAGCAAGCGCCTGTGTTACTAACGGATCGGAACTCAGTACAAACACCAGTGTACTTTGTAAGCAAAGCGCTCAAGAAAACAGAGATGAACTATTACGCAATGGAAAAGTTGGTCCTCGCATTAGTATTCGCCAAACTAGCGAGGGTACTTCCAAGCGCTACCCGATAGCAGTGATCACGCACCAACCGATCAAGCAAATCATCTCCAAACCTGATGCATCGTATGCATCAGAAAGTGGAGTGTATTGCTAGGTGAGCACAACATCTCCTACGCACCACGTCTTACTGATAAAAGGGCAAATACCGCAGATTTCATCATAGAAAAACCGATAACCGATGCTGCACCGCACCAATCACGAAGGAACTACCGATCCATGGATCTTGTTTACGACGGATCCTCATGCGTAGATGGGTCAGGAGCAGGTCTCATCCTCACAAACCCGGAAGGAATGGAATTCACTACTTAATCGCTGCGTTCAATTCACAAACTAATAATGGGCAGTATGAAGCCCTAATAGCGGGACTCACGATTGCATCTCGAATGGGTATACGCAACCCTGAAGCGAATGTAGATTCCAGACTAGTAGCCAACCACGTGTTGGGCGATGCGTAGCCAAGGAGGAAAACATGATTCAGTACCTCGACAAAACCAAGGCACTAATTCAAGGCTTTGATAGGTTTACCATCAGCGAGGTTCCTAGAGGGGAAACCGCAGCGGATGCACTAAGCAAAATTGCATCCACAAGCTTTGCACACCTATCCAAACAGGTGTTGGTAGAAACATTGAAAAGCAAATCCATCTCAGATATGGAAGTATCCACGGTAATAGAGGAAGACGGACCTACGTGGATGACACCGATAACGGAGTTCATAAGCAAGGGAGTATTACCCCAAGAGCGAAGGAAGCCCGGGATACTGGCGACGCAACAAAGGTTTGAAATTCGGACAACATACTATATCGACGCTCTTTCTTGCCACCATGGCTCATTCGTGTTGGTCCCCTACAAGCAAACTATGTATCTGCGAGAAATCCACGAAGGTTCATGCAGATGCATTCAGGACCACGCGTGCCTGTGGTGGCGCGCTTTACGGTCGATATTATTGGCCCACCATGCACCGCGAGCGCGGGACTTAATAAGAAAGTGCAGCGACGCCAAGTTCACGAACCCATTCCCGCCGACCACAACAGGAGCTAACACAAATTACGGCACCATGGCCATTCTACAAGTGGGGTATTGACATCGCAGTCCTTTTCCTTGTGCGGCAGGAGGATTAAAGTTCCTCATAGTCGCCATATACTACTTCACCAAGTGGATCGAAGCAAAGGTAGTGGTAACAATCACCGGCAACCGTGTAAAGCGCTTTGTCGGGACAATATTGTATGCCGCTTCGGTCTCACCCGGGAGATCATCTCGGACAACGGGGAAACAATTCTGCGACAACCCCTTCAAGGACTGGTCGCGAAGCTAAAATCACACACACTTCGCGTCGCTTAAACACCCACAAACCAACGGCTTAGTTGAACGTGTGAATCGAAGCCTGGGAGAAGGAATTAAGGCACGCTTGGACAAGCACAAAGGAAGATGGGTGGAAGAACTTTCGCATGTTCTGTAGGCGCACCGCACTTCAATAAAACCAGCACGGGGACACCCCTTCTCTCTAGTCTATGGGACGAAGCCGTCATACCAGTGAAATCGGAATGCCAACTATTCACACTGCTGAAATCAATGTGGCAACCAATGACGACGGCGGCGACGATCGACTTAGACCGCTAGAAGAAAGGCGCGAACGCCAGCCTATACGGGAAGCAAAATCAAAGTCAAGGATGAAGGGATACTATGACGCTAAAGTGCGACGCGTGTTTCATTCAGCACCAAGTGACTTCGTTTATCAAGCGCCAATGATGCGAGCCACGTAGAAGACACAGGTAAGCTTGGACCAAAGTGGGAGGGACCCTATGAGGTTACCAAGCATTAGGAACATGCTGTACAAGCTACGAGGCTTGGATGGTCGTGAGCTGCGCAAGCGACATGGAATATCTGCAACCTTAAGAGGTGCTACCTATAGGAATGGCTACGGCCCTGCGCACAGACGCTCCTGCACTTTATTGAAGTGCCCAATAAACATCTATGTATTTACTTTTTGTTTTCCTTAGTATACTGTCTTATTTATTTCTCATAAAAACTTGCAAGTATCAATAAAGCGTCGTGGTTTCTAGCTAACTCCGCGACATATTCGAATTTGTTATTTCCATATACTGTATGTCTTAACAATTTTTTATTTCTTGCCTACATGGCGTGCATGCACTTAAAAACCCACGATGGTAAAAGGATGAGTCAACCTACTAAAGGACTCGTTGAGTAAGAGGGTTGCAAACCCATCAACACCGGATCACGTATCCTTGTTAAACACCTTGTTCTCAAGACGTTGGAATAAGTTTGTGCTCATCTCACGATGGGTGCGCAACAAGCATATGGTGCACGCAACAACTTCGGAACCAAGACACTTGATTCCTTGATATGATATTTAAAGTACGCTGCATATCACAACATACATGATTAAAAAAAAAGTACTTAGAAATTATTTCTTAAGTATACTATGATCTTCATACATGACTATGGATTTCTTATATTATTCGCGCTTGTATACAACTTTGACCCTTAGAACATGTCTTATACGCAAGTACACACCTTACAAGTTGCAATAATATCAACACGCACTTAGCAAAAGGAGATTTTCATTAATGACTACACGTTATTACAAAAGGATGTTTCCTTTACGAAGTACAACTTACCAACTATTACAACGCTCAAGAGAGGAGCTACCTACGCGGTTTGCTGCATCTTTAGCCTCGCTTAAGCTCTTCAGTAAATCGACATCTTGACGAGATACGGTGGCAACACTAACAGTGCACCCCGTCGAAGGGGAGGTGAGCCGCGCCAACGCCACACAAAACGGCCTTACCCTTAATGCCTTCCTTCTTGGCGAGCCTAGTAGCATGAGCTTCCAAGACCTGTTTCAATGGAACTTCCTTCTCCAAAGCGAAGGGATTCAAGATATCTTTGGGGCGAGCAAAAAGGCACTTGCATCGAGAGACATCGGGCTTCAAAATAGTCCGGCAAGGCTTCCGCATTCTCAATACGATGGCGCTAAGGTCAACCCTTCCATAATAACAGTTATGGGATAATCTTGGTCGCGATCCATTTCAGCAATCATGGGAAGCTCTAGGACCTTCATCCTATTCATAGCAGCAACCAAGTTATCATAGGACTGCATCATAACCGGGTACCTTTTCAGCAGTACCTTCACCAAGTCGACTTCATGCGGCGCCTCTATAGCCTCCTCTTCCTCTCGCCAAGGGACATTGGACCACCCCCACCAAATGCGTCCCTTTACCTCCTTGGACTCCATTGTGGTAAGAGCAAAGAAGGCGCAGCCATGGTGATAAGCCACCAAGGCCAAGAATAACAGACATGAGACGAGGATATAATTCCTCATCATACTCCAAACTGAGCTTACGCAGCTTCATCTCTTGTGTTTCCAGCGACTTGTTCACGTGGCACCAAAATTTTCCAACTATGGGATAGCTCATCCTTGCCCTTCTCCGATACTTCTGCCCAATGACACACAGACTTGTACCCGGATGATTCAGAGCGCTCTTGGCTTAGTTGGCCCATCGCCATTTTTCCTCACTGCTTCTACGGGCGTACACACTCGGACTCTCGGCCCAGCCTTGCACTAGCCAATTAAGCCTTCAAGAAAGCAATTTTCTCGATCCTTTTGAGCCTTGGCGCTTTCACCGAAATTTTAGCCTTTAGCTTCTCAACCGAAGTTTGATGCAGATACCCACCCAACTCTTCAACCGTTGTTCCATTGGAGCATCCCCTCGACACATCCTCATCTTTTTTGGGCGTGGCTCTAAGACTCATACCGCACAGGACTATCCTTGGGGCGACTCCGCACCTGTTCAAACCTGCATACACATGAGAATTATCAGCTTCCATATAGCAAGTATGCCAGAAAACAATATATATATATATAAATATATATATATATATATATATATATATATATATATATATATATATATTGACGACGTTATTTCTCGAGGGCCGAGATATTAGCGGAGGGGTGAGATGACGCAACATCACTGGAGGATGATTCCACAGTGACGACCACAGGTCATTTTTTCCTCGATGAGCTAGCGCCATCCTCTCCGAAGCGATCTTTTTGCTTTTAGCCCGGATTCTTGCTCTTCCTCTTCTTTTTTTCTTCCATAGGCTGCGCCCTCAAGTACGGGTGGTGGGCTGCGCTCTTTGGGATGGCACTATGGGGTTTGGCACGCTTTGCTTGGCGCCGCTTCTGCGACTTGTTGAGGAGCGGGTCCCCTGCTTCCTAAATTCATTGCCAGGGTACGCCCTACGGTGGCATCCAGTAGGGGCTCTTCTCCTTCTTTCATCGGCCGGCCCCCTACACTCACTTGAATCGGCTTCGCTAGTTGCACAATGTAAACAGAACATCCATCTCTCGCAAAGAAGACAACAAGTACAATGGTTACATAATGTGCAAAAAGGAAAAGAAATCTCTTACATTAATTAAGAAAGGGGATGCGAAGGGATGAGCACCCACCCCTCGCCATTAGCGCCTAAGAATATTGGCATCTCATCTGACATACCAAAGTAATTACGGCTAATGCCCATATGCACCAGAAATTCCTCAGGATAGGAACTAATAGGGATGCAGTTGGCGCTATCGGGCCCAGCATCCTCCACGACATATATGATCCAGGGGGCCATCCTTCGGCAATGTCCCCGGGTATAAAATTCAAAACACGGTGGGAAGCACACGCCGTCTACCCGAAAAAAGTATCTCTCCAGTTTGGAGCGCATCCAGGTTCTCAGATAACCTGGAAGCGCCAGGCGTTTAGCGAATGAAACCCACCCGTGCGACCACGTTGTGTGGTAGAACGCACGGAATAAGTGGATAGTCGGGTTAATCGCCCGAATCGGCAATTAACCTCGGTTGGTAATCTTATTTCGCCACCGATGCAGGTACCGGATAGGTGCAGCTGGTAATAATTCAATACGCCGTACGAAATAGGGATATGGGCACACGCTTGATTTGCGAACTCGAAAAACGCGTGTGTACACCCCTACTTTCCGCCGGAAATCTGCAATAGATGCGCGCAACCGAACAACCGGATGCACGTCAAGTGGTATAAAATAATCTGAGGTGAACTCTAGAAGTTCACCCTCAGTTATATCGGAGGTAAAATCAGATAACTGTTTGACCATGGTATTATGTTTCTTTTTTAAAGGCGCACGCGTGGTTACCTTTGGATTAGGTAGTTTTCTGTTTTTTGCAAATGAAAGGTTTCTTAACAATGGCGGATTGAGTTTTTCACTGTGAGAAACACAAGAAATGAGGCAACGGTTATATAATGTTTCCTCATCCACGCGATGAGCGACACGTGGATCCACTATCATCAACATGTGGTTCAGATCACTTGATGTGACGTTGCTGCAGTTACTTTCCCTCGATTTACGAGGCGTCCATTTTAAAATACTATGTCTAGATACAATGTATAGGCGGGTATCTTTTTTGGATTCTTTGCTACGCTTTGTAGTTTTTCATTGTCTGCAGTTTTTAGTCTAGCATCCGCAGTCCTTCTCTGCGCATACTAGACTGGGGACATGATGACGTATAGTCTATATTCGAGTCACGAACCCGACCAAAGCCCAATACTAATAAGCCCAGCACGAACTGGGCTACGCCGATAAGTGTTTAGGCCTATGAAGGCCCAAACCCAATGTTATTTACGTAACACGATATCGGATATATCCTAATTATGGAGATAATCATTCCCCAACCGACTTAGGCGGGATAAGCCGAAGGTTGAGGAACAGGGAACCAACAAGGATTCCGTGTGTATATAAAGGGAATCCTATCACTCGTTAAAGGTACGATCTACAAACCCTAACTCTCCTTTAACCCTAAACCGATTACTTACTCTCACGCCGGAGGATAATCGTGGGAGACAATCCCACGATAAGCCTAACGGTGTTTTCTGTCTTCTTAGTGCGCAGGTCTCAAGCAACAATCATCAATTGGTACGAGAGCCGGAGCCAAAACAAGGAACGCCCAAATTTTTTATCAACAGTACCTAATCTCTGTTAGTTGATTAGTATAAGGCTTAGGCCTGTTTATGTGTTTAGGCCCATATTGTATCCTATATATATTTATCATGTACCAAACATTATGATTATTCAATATAGACGTTTACATAAACTTACATGGTATCAAACCCTAATCGATCCAACCTACTGCTTCCGCCAGTTTTTTTGTTTTCGTTCCATTGTTTCTCGACCAAGTGTGTTGTCGAGGTGTGTTAACATTGTTTGTCGACCTGTGTGTTGTCGACTTATGTGTTGTTCGATTTCCTAAACCCTAACCCTAACTTGTTACAACAACGATTTACTAAACCCTAACTTGTCGACTTGTTCAACCATAATCTTCCCCAACGATTTATCAACCCAAACGATTCACTAAACCCTAAACCCAACGATTCCTACCATGACTACTGATACCACTCCCCCCCCACCTGTCCTCACGTTATCGGGTAAACTTATGGCTATGAATCACCTAACCACCTTTGTTCCCATCAAACTTGATGTTGATGAGATGAATTACTCCTCATGGGTGTATTATTTTTCTTATCTTTGTCATGGCTATGGTATCTTGGACCATCTTGTTGATCAACCCGCACCCTCTTCTTCTACACCTCCTCCACCCCTGACTAAGGATGCGGAATGGCTCAAGGTTGATTTCATTATTCGGTCTTGGATCTTTTCCACACTTGCCTCGAATCTTCAAAAACGGTTGGTTGTTCTTAATCCCAAATCTACCAAAGAGGCGTGGGTGTGTCTTGAGGGGAGTCTAAGTTAGGTGATGATGGTGATCTGGTTTCTGATCCTAAGTTATATCAGAGTCTTGCGGTTTTCTTCAGTATCTCACTTTCACTAGACCCAATATTACTTATGTTGTGCAGCAGGTTTGTCTTTATATGCATGATCCTCGCGAGCCTCATTTCACTGCTCTCAAGCGGATTTTACGGTATATTCACGGGACTTTGGCTTATGGTTTACAATTATTTTCTTTTACTACTGATTCCTTGGTTGCTTATTCGAATGCTGATTGGGCTGGTTGTCCTACCACTCGCCGGTCTACATCGGGTTATTGTGTTTTTCTTGGCAACAACTTACTTTCATGGTCCTCTAAACGTAAGCCAACGATTTCTCATTCCAGTGTTGAGGCTGAGTATCGCGGTGTTGCCAATGCTGTATCTGAGACATGTTGGCTTCGGAATTTACTTCGTGAGCTTCATACACCGTTGTTCTCTGCTACTATTGTTTATTGTGATAATGTGAGTGCCGTGTACTTGTCCTCTAATCTTGTTCAAAGATCGCCACAAAGCACATTGAGATTGATATTCATTTTTTATTTGGTTGTTACCGGTCATGTTCGAAGTTCCGCATGTTCCTTCTGGTTTCAAGATGTTGATATTTTTACCAAGGGTTTACCTTCTGCCTTGTTTGTCGAGTTTCATGACAACTTGAGTGTTCGATCCCTCCCGCCAAAATCCGCAGGGAGTGTTAGTCGATAGTATAAGAGGCGCATTTATGTGTTTAGGCCCATATTGTATCCTATATATATATTTATCATGTACCAAACATTATGATTATTCAATATAGACGTTTACATAAACTTACAATCTCATCAGCTATACGATCCAAAATCTATAACCCTAAACCTAAACTCTTCACCGCCACAAATTTACACGCCGAATGTTCGGAAAGCTCCCTTTAACCCTATTTATCAAAGTTTATTTTTTTTCCGTCCCAGCCACATAAACAAAAAAAATCACCACCGAATAATCCTACCTTTTGTTTTTATTCTAAACCAAATTTCACCACGTCTATTTATTATTTTTGTTTGTTTTCAGTAGTCCTCACCGAGATCTACTATTCTTTTGTTTTAGTCGATTAACTTGCACTTGCTGTCTTTCTACTTATTAAATGACACGATATGGAATTGGTTATCCATTGCATTCTACTTCATTTGTTCCACCTTTCCAGCGTTGTGCCTAATAGCCACACTACTGCCTTATCAAGTCCACTTGGCTTTGGTTTAATTCCCACTGTTAATGGACCGATTACTGGGCCAATTATATTGTTTCAACTGGTGGTTTATACTATTGGCGGCAAGTAGCAGATATGGAATTTAAGCAGCTAGATCTGAGTAGGAAGTTATGGTTGAGATCTTTTGTTGACATCTATTTTAATCCTTTTTATATGTTGTTGAAAAAAAATTATGGTTGCTTTATTGTTTGTTTGTTAGTTGATTGTTCATACAGCTTTGTTACCAGTCGACTAAAGTTGATCGTTGGTACCAGTCCCTAAAGTCGACCATTGGTACGGTTTTGTTACCGGTCGACTTAGCCGACCGTTGATACCAGTCGACTAAAGTCAACCGTTGGTAAGGGTTTTGTTACGAGTTGACTAAAGTTATGCTTTATTATGTTAATGTTTTGTTTTTTTTTTTCTTTTCTAGTTAAATACTTTAGTCCGAGCTTTCGCGATTTCGCCGCTCAAATTGCGAAAGATTGTTTGGTGATATTGTGTATTGGGCTCAGGCCCGGTTTCTAGAATAATCTTGGTATCACTATATATGTATCCAATTTCTATTATGAATTATATGAAACACTTTACCCTTCTAAAAAACATTGAAAATGTTCAATGTATCAGATGATAAAATACTAGAAGAGACCATTGCAGTGGCGGAGCCAGAAAATAGGATCACAGGGGGCATCGAGCGAGGGGTTCAATAACACGTCTAGAGATGTCATTTTATAGTGTAATTTGAAACAAATCGGGTCGGGTTGGGTCAGGTCAGGTCAAATATAAAGGTGATAAAATTGCTCTACTAGATGCAATTAACACTAATAATAAGTTTAGGTGACGAAAAATAAATTTTAATTGGTGATTTCAACTAGTTTATTTACAAATAAACTCATTTAGGCTCGATTTACTGATCAGATACGAAAAATTAACAAAAAATTTAAGACACCAAGTGCCTTAAAACTTGTTACAAAATGCTCACGGTTATAACTATAAGAAGTAATCGGGAAATTTTATGATACTAGCAAATAAACATTAGGTTACTTATGTCGTTTATAAATCCATAATCAATATCAATACTAAACGGGTAAATCGCATAAAAAATTACTCTATTTTAGGTCGATATAAATTTAAGGTACTCAACTATTTTTTGTTCTTAATCTAAGGTATCGAACTTAATTTTGCGTGCAATTTTAGGTTTTTTTTACTTTTCCAAATAGATTATCAGTCATAATTTTAGCCGAAATGACTTTTAAAATCACATTATTTAACCATTTCAGCGAAAGCAATGACGAAAAACCTTTTTCAAAAAGTAAAATAAACTTCAAAACACTCTATATTGCACATAAAATTAACTTTGATATCTTAAATTAAGAAAAAGAAAAAAATTGGATGCCTTACATTGAAATTAACATAATGTAAAGCACCTTTTTATATAAGTTGCTCTACTAAAAAATATATACCACTCATATCAAAGGTAATGTACGAGGTACAATTTAACAAAGAGAAAAGTACAAAAATAAGTCAAAATCTTTTTTGAAGTCCCCTTTGTGGTCAAGTTTTAATCCAATGTCCAAAATGGTCATTCGCAACCACTCGACTCCGCAGCTCCACCCAAAATTCGCCACGTGTCCAAATGAAAGTACACTTTTTGTACTTTTTTTTATTATTATTTGTACTTTTTGTACTTTCATTTGGATACGTGGCGAATTTTGGGTGGAGCTGCTGAATAAGTGGTTCGCGAATGGCGAATTTTGGGTGGAGCTGCGGAGTCGAGTGGTTGCGCATGATCATTTTGGACATTGAGATAAAAAGTGACCACAAAAGAGACTTCAAAAAAGATTTTGGCTTATTTTTGTACTTTTCTCTTTAACAAATTCTAAAAAATCTCTCTTTTTACCCCCACCAAATACCTAGCAATGTAAATGAAAAGAAAAACATTATACTCCGTATATTACTTAGTATATTATAACGATTGGCCCACTACCCACCACTAACCCACTTCCGTTTCATAGTTACCCCCAACTTCCCCATCTCCATGTTCTCCGATCCAATAAGCCACCGAAAAAAAACAACATTTTTTAATTTACAATGCTCTTTAATTGTTTGCAAGTTGAGGGCGACGAGGGCACTTTGCTTTTAAGAGTGAGGGCATTGAAATTTTTTACCATCGCCTTTACTTTTTTTCTCTGTATATTCGTGTATCCACAAAAATTAGGTTGGGGGCATCGCCCCCCACTACTTCTATGGTGGCTCCGCCCCTGGACCATTGTAAATGACGAAGTACATCGGTACATGAAGCAAAGCTTGTAAGTTCAAAGAAAATAATCTCGTTCAATGTTGCCACAAAAGGTAATACTATGACTCTATTCTCTATAAGTCATTTAAACTTTTGAAAAAGATATGTTATCGTCATTGCCTCATAAGCTACTCATGTAGGCCACGAGATTAATATGACAAACGGTCGACATCGATTTCGTTTGAGGCAATCCTATATTCACCAACCATATGACCAAATGAGATGTTAGGTACGATAGTTGACTGTTGAATTTTCCTTTAAATGCAAAAGCAAACCACTTGACGGATGAAAGTACGCGCATGTTAAACACAAATTAAATGATCCCTGTAGCGACAGTGCACCTTTCACTTTATGCAAACTATCCGTCTAGTATCATTTAGGGCCCGTTTGGTATGAGTTGTAGAATGAAAGAAAGAAATTAATATGAGCTCCAAATAATATGTTTGGTTTGTAGTTTGTCTACAAAAAAGAAATCAATCTGTCAAAAGTCATTACTACCCACTAAGGTAAGATTCATTTTATTTTTATGTGGGTCCTACATTTTTTACTATATCTCTCTTTTCATAATCATTATAAAATAATATTAAATAATACTTTTTTTATAAATCTTTTACATAAAATAAACTTTTATAATATTTAATTTTTCTCTCCATCATTAATTTTAATCAAAATCAAAATCCAAATCTAAATCTGAATCCGAATCCGACACCCTCAACAAACCAAACGCATCCTTACTTTTGAGCATCAAGCAAAAATCCATCAAATTTTTTGTCATTTCATTTTTCTCTCTCCTATGACTTACAGACGACCATTTAAGCACAGTAAAACGACTGACAATTTTTTAAAACTTTTTTTAACAACAACATTAAATTTCATTAATAATAAAAAAAACCACTACATTATAACTCAAATATATTTAAAAAACTTCAAATAAAATGACTAAATTAGTGTTGATTTTCTCAATGCGATATGTGTTTCACTAAATCGGCTTTTAAGCTTAGATGAATGAATTATTCCCATCACGTCAATAACACAACCTCAAAAATTAGTCAAACGGAACTCAAATGTAACCATAATCCGAATATTATAAAAAAAATATAAAAAACCAGCCAAATCAATATCAATAACCAACACAAAATTCAGATAGCCTAGAGCTCAAACAACTTCCAAACCAAATTTTTTCTTGGCCCATACAATAATCCATACTAAATTCAAATAATCCAAGGACCAACCCAAAATTAGTTAACTCTAAACCATTGGATATGTAAACTACTCTCCTAAGATTACTCACCCTAATCGCCTCACATCATACGCAACTACAAAGAAAAATGTATTTTTCTTTGTTTTTCTACTAGGAGCCACAAAAACTAATAAACTCCAAACTTGCATCATTTGATTTTATCACAAAGAAAAATATCATTTTTCTTGACTTTTTTAGAAAATGAATAAAAACAATACATAAGCTCAGAATAAGCTATGGATGAGCTTATCTGAGCTTACATCTAACTAAAAGAGATTATTATAACACCCATAGTTTTAAAAAGCGCGCCTCGCTCAAGGCTCAAGCTCTAGGGATTTTTTCTGATCGAGGCTCACGACATGCATGAATCCCAAAACAGCACTTTTGGGGCATTTTAGCTTGGGGCTTTTTGCGGAGATGTAATGTGTTTGGGGCTTTTCTAAATATTAAGATAAGATACATGGGCTTTATAAGTTATATACATGAGCCTTTTAAGTTATATCTAATAACCATAATTTGGAAAAGAACTAAAACACACAATCAAGTGGGTAACTATAGATTCTGATCATTTTACAAATATGTAATCTCTCTCACGTCATAAGTTTATATCTTGAACTGATTTTTATTGATTGTTTATTTTATTGAATTGTAAATAATGTCATAAGTTTATTTTATCTTCATGCATCACATCATAGGGTGAGTATTTGTATGATTTGCATTATGCCTTGAATATTAATATGTTGCTTGCTTGATATTTGGGTTAAATTGTGAACTTTTTTAGATGTAAGTCTGCAAGTGTAGGACACAAGCATATTTAGTCTGATATTGATTTTAATCTATATGTAGTTCATCGAGCCAAAGAGTTGATCCATTTGAGAAGTGACAACTGATCCATTTTAATCTTTATAATGGCTATATGTGTCATGTATTAAGTATTTAATATTATTTTGTGTTATTTAAGCTACATAAATAGTCACATATATTAAAAAAAAAAAAACTTAATGTATTTAGTGCTACCGATTCATGAATCCCGCTACTGGTATGCGCCTCGAGGCTCTTTGGTCCCCTTCGCGCCTTAGTGCACCTTGAGCCTTTCAAAACATTGATAACACCATTAACCATAAAACATTATTATTGAAACCTTGATTTTGCATAAGATTAAAACATAAATTAAATAAATGAGTACTTTTATTTAAATTGAAAATGAATACAATGACTGAATTAAAAGGACAATGCTTAACTTAAAAGACAATACATGAAAATTAAAAATGCTAAAAATAAACCTAGACTCTAACGGGTTGAAATGTGAGATATGAGGGGGTATATATAGCCCTTGGAGGATGATTCTAGACTAGGGTTTCTTCTTGGATCCCTTATCCATCCCACATCAGCTCTTGATCCATCTTATCTTCAATTTGTCCAATCACTGCCCATGGATCATTTTAGTGACTTGTCTCAACCAATCAATAGCTTCCAAGCTGCCATGGTGTCTTCTTATGATGTCACATCTCTGCCATGGTGCCAAGAGCTTCTAGAATTCCCTTAGATTCTAGTACGAGGTTGTGATCAAGGTGAAATGGGTGAATTGGGTGGAATGTTAAACAAGGCGGATAAGTCTGGAAGAAGGAGTAAGTTTTTTATGGGAAAATTGGTCAAATAGACCGCGCGCCCTGATGCATATCACTTTCTAGACCACTTTTATTTTTAATTTGAAAATAGATCGAGGGCAACCGCTGTCATTGGGCAACTCAACCACATTGCGACAAGTGTCCTGTATGTGTAAGGTATTGTTTTTTGGGCAACTGTACAATTTTAAAAAGGGTTCTATCGTCATTTTACGTTAGACAAAAAAGTACACATTTGAATAGTAAAAGTACATTATCCATTAATTAAGAGAGTTCAAAATCCAAAAGTCACTTACCCATAAAGCATCCATAGTTATCGGTATTCTCTGTTTTTGCTTCTCGCAGTACTATTTTCACAAATCAAAGCGTCTTCTTCGTCAGCCCCCTTTCTTCCTTGTAACGTCAGTTATGTCACCATCTTTAAAGGTACAGTGTTGATTGCAAAACCACATTCGATTCATCAAGTTTTAAAAAAATGTTCCCAAATATGGTACGTAAATATTCTTCTCGTTGTTTATTACATATGATTATTTCCAATTGGTTCTGTGTTATAATAAATCGTTTTTGTTATTCGATGAATACCTATGTTAGATTGGTGTTAATTCCATTTTATAATCCATTGCTCTTTTTATGTGTTAATTCCAATGGTTCTGTGTTATAATAAATCGTTTTTGTTATTCGATGAAGACCCTTTACCCAAAAATACATCTTTCTGCACAGGTTCACCAATGTTTAGAGTCTTAGCAATATGTCTAGGTGCAGGGATAGGGTGAGATTGCTTTTGGTTGACCAATTGTATGGCAATCTCATTGTCGTACTTTTTGGTTTTGGTGTTGTTGTTATTGATGTGGTTATAATTGTAGCAATGGTTGCCTATGCAGTGGAAACGTCTAAAGTGGCAGATACTTGTGTAATAATAGCAGCAGTGGTTACTCCAATACTAGCAGTGGATGCAACAATACGGAAGTGGTTGCTGCACCCATTCATTCTCCTTTTCTTCAACTGCAGCCTTTAAAGAATCATCTTGACTCTTGAGGTTTGGAAATTTTATGTTTCCTAGTGAATAATATCAATAACTAATGGAATTTTGAGTTTAGTATTGCAATTAAGTCTAGTTAGAGTATATTCGCATGTGAAGAATATCGAGATTGGCTATTATTTTCATTATTTATGTTTTCACAAATGATATCATAAAATCATAACATAAAATTTGATGCAGTAATCTAGTACCTTGTTAATTAGATAAATACTTATTACCTTACATACCTAATCAGTCCAAAATAGCACATTCTTAAACATATACAAAACACATTCATAATCCTAAAAATCATCAGCATCAGCTGCAACTTCTTTGAGTCTGTTGATAAGATTTTTGGCACATTCAACCATCTCTTGATACTTAGCTTTGACAACAACATTATGATCTTTCAAATTCTTAAAACTGGTTTGCATCTCTTCATACTTCGCCAAAGATCAGCATTATAATCTTTGCAAATCTTAAAATCAGCTATCGCCTCTTCACACGTTGCTTCCAAATTAGCATTATCATCTTGGATCCTCTTGAAACGCTCTTTCATATCTTCATACTCACATTCATACTCTGAAAGTTGTTCAATCATTCTCTTCCTCTTATCAATCAGCTATTGTTTCTCTCTAAAATTTCCTTCTATTGGGAAAGTCTTTCCCGGCTCACAAGCAATTACCATTCTCTTGAAACGGTCTATCATGTCTTTAAATAAAGAATCGTGCAAATTATTACAATTCGGAGTGCATCTACCATCTTGACACAAAGAACACGCCATTTCGTAAATGATTGTGATGATTGATAATCTAATTGATCTAAATGTCAATTTACTAAAATATCACAGTAGAAGTGAAAGGTAAATTTCACAAATGAAAAGGTGTTTTTAGTTTGTGTGTAGACAGCTGTATTATTTATTGACAATTTCAATTGGTGTATAGTGTGAATAATCCAAACTAACTGTAATAATTGGTGTTTGCAAATGGGTTTTTTGTGGTCACAAAGAGTTAGAGTATCAGTGGCCTCTGCATTTTTCTTTTTTTGACTTTTTTTGTGAACTCTAGGTCTCTACCATTTGCCTATTTTGTTTTTACTTTTCACCTGTTTACTGGTAAGGATGTCAGTTGCTTTTTGGGAAATAGTTTTTGTATTTTTAAATCAAATTAATAATCTTCAACTATCAACATCCACACATTCCTCGAGCATTACCAAGACTTGATGCAATGAACACAATTAAATGGTTGAGGTAAAAAGCTTTTGCAAAACCAACTACTCCAATGCAAAAAGCATTTGCATATTTAATGTTGGGTGAAAAATGAAATTTTATAAAGACAAAAGCTTTTTGACAATAGCTTCAAACACTTGAAGTCTTTACTAGTGTTTTGTAAAAAGTCTTCTTCAAAGTTATTGCCACAATGGAACTAGTCATTTGAATATCTTATTAGAATAGTAAACAAGTCTTTCACCAAGTTGCCATTGCGGATGCTTACACTTTCATCGAAGAATCCGAATAAAAAAATCGTTGTCCTTTTCTTATTTTTTATAAACAAATCCAGGTTTCTTGTACTCCCCCGTGTGTACTTTGTTACCTTATTCGTTCATATATTTATAGAGTACATGAATATAAATAAATGTGCAACTTTATATTTTATATTCTATTATTAAATATTAATTTAATTAAAAGTTATTGAAATTGTTATTAGGGTTTATGTTTTATAGGACATGGCGGAAACCAAAGAAGTCATATTTAAAGTGCACCACAACGGGAAATTTGAATTTCAGCCACTCCGCTATGTAGGCGGTCTCCTTGCTGATGTCTGGTGTTTTAGCTCCACAAGGGTTGCATTTACTAGGGTGCTTGATCATGTTTTGAATGATATTGGAGGGGAAAATGGGCTTTATTTTATGCTGCACCAAATAATGCACTAGAAGATGGTTTAACATTGTTGCACACAGACAATGACGTTCGACGAATGTATGACCTTGCTGATGAGAATGGATCCATGGACGTCTACATTGTGCACGAGCTACAGCCTTTGTCACAATTTTATTTCAAAAACATTGTATGGCAAGAAGAGGACGCTGGCATGCGGTGCGGTAGTGCAACACCTTTCAAAAGAAGGAAGTTAACAAAGCGTGTTTCTATCACGAAAACTGAAAGAGGGTTCGAGATCATAGGAAAAAAGGGCTAGTGCACAAGGAATGGATCCACCTGTTATGAATGTTTGTTCTTGTAGAAAATAATTATGAGTTTATGCTGCCAACCATGCGATAGTGCTTCTATGCCAAACTTAGTGCTGTTAGGTTTATGCTGTTAAGTGTATCCTTTATGATCATATTGTTAAGAATTATGGTTGCCCGATCGTACAACTAGTATTGCCCAATGATGCCATTTAGTTGCCCAGATTGCAAATTGGAAGGTGGAAATTGGCCAATAACTTTAACTTGATTGTCCGAATTTTCGTGTGTAGATACTAGATGACGATAACGGCTGCGTTTGCTCATTAGAATAGCACAATTGGGGATAAATACGCCCAAAAATACTAACAACTGCTACAAGAGTTAAAATAGTTGTTTTGAAAGTACAAATTAATTTTGATTAAATTGGGGATAAAAAACCACAACATGGTTGCGTTTTTGGAAAAACCAAAGGAGGCTACATGGTTTGTCAAACGTGCTTAAGCAACATTTTCAAAACCAACAACAGATGTACAGACATAGCAAACTTTCAATACAAAAAAAGGATGATAATAAACCGATAAATTCAAACGTTTTGTAATTACGGATAAGTCTTATCCAAATACCAAAAAGGAGAGAAAATCTGCAAGTAAATATTCACGTTCCTTCTCTAGAAATTTTATGACAAATCCAGCAGGAAAAATAGATGCCAGGAGCCTAGGCACGTGCCTACCCACAAAACAGTAAATGGAAATTATTATACCGCGTGCAAGAACATTAAAATCCTCGCTTTAAATAAAGGGAAAGCACATAAAAAAACAACCATTCCTCCACCAACAAAAAACAACAAAGAGAAGTTGAAAATGTTAACCCGTTGCCCACGCACCGTCGGTTCCAAAAAGCCCATACATAGCCTAAACCTTTACCCCCAAAAAAAAAACATAGCGAAAGCGCTTGCCGCCACAACTGAAACATGTTCTTAAATGACTACTAAAAACAATTTGTCGTCCTCTGTTGATTTCAAACCGCCCCCAAGCAAGTGTACGTCTACTAATCCTGACGAGCTTGCGGCCACTGGGATTAATTTTAGAGCAAACCACATAAATAATTGTAAAAATATCACATTCTATCGTGTAGGGATGATTGGTGTATTTTGTGACAGTTTTCTCTCCTCACTCCAATTCAAACCTATCACGCCAGCGTGTGGATGTATTTTTTCTGAATTATCTGTGGTTCTACCATTGCTCTAAAATAAAATCTGCGGATTGAAAAGCAACCCCACTAAAAGCTCTTCCAAAGATCACGCGATAGGGCGGATTTACACGGGAAACCCGTTGAGAAGCCTATTGAACTTATGCAGGGAATCCCATATGAAAATATGGCCGCCTGTGAGAACCAAACGACGGGAAATCCTTCAAGAAAATGATAGCAAACAAGAAGGAATCCACAATCCCAATTAAGTCGCGAACACTCGCTAATGTAGTTTTTCACTACTAGTATCATTGTGTCGGTTTAATATGTAACATTCTAGAATTTCTTGGGAATGATGTTTTGTATTAGATAAGTATGCTAAGTATAATTATCTTGTATATTGTAAAGGACTCTTTAGCTTATAAAAGGAGGTCCAGGCTAGAGTTTGATATAACTTTTCGGCATATTTAGAGTTGATACACTTCAAGGTTGTAATCGCTAATACTATTCACAAGATTCTGTATTAATATTATATCCGTGTGTTTTATAGACCATAAGTTATTGTAAGAACGTCAACATATTCACTTTCACGTAAGCACATAACGCTTCAGGTTATTAGATGTGTAGAGTGAGTTGATTATTTTGAGGTTTATGCGACTTTTCTAAACGTCAAAAAATGGTAGAATGCTTTTATGCTTGGTTGCCAAATTACAACTGCTAGTTAACAAAGACTACTGCTAGTAAACTGAATAGGTTGTATACTTACAACTGCTAGTATTATACGCACAACTTCTAGTTATTATAACAGATGCTAGTGATAGAAGTTGCCCTACGTTCAACAGTTAGTTGCCAAATTGATATTTGGAAACAACTGCTAGTTGGCGAGATGAAATAAAAATGGATAATGGCAACAGAGGAAATACTAAATACGTTGACATACAACGTTTCATACAGACCACTGCTACAGTTTAACAAAGGAGGCGTTTTTGGAAAAAACAAAGGAGGCTACAACTCACAACATGGTTGCGTTTTTGGAAAAAACAAAGGAGGCTACATGGTTTGAACAAATTCTCAATTATATGCATATTTTAATACGCAACCACTGCTACAGTTTAACAAACCACTGCTAGTTTCGATCAAACCACCGCTAGTGTCGACGCAAATATCAACTTTGTTTCTGTTTTCCAAATGACTAGTTGAAGTTCAAATTTTAAAAGTGAAATTTAAAGCGCGGATATCAATTATATGCATATGTTAATACCCAACCATCGCTACAGTTTAACAAACCATCGCTAGTGTCGCCAAACCACCGCTAGTGTCGACGCAAATATCAACTTTGTTTCAGTTTTCCAAATGACTAGTTGAAGTTCAAATTTTAAAAGTGAAATTTAAAGCGCGGATATGAATGATTTACTAGTTTGACAGACGTGCTTAAGCAACATTTTCAAAACCAACAACAGATGTATAGACATAGCAAACTTTCAGTACAAAAAGGATAATAAACCATAAATTCAAACGGTCTGTAATACGGATAAGTCTTATCCAAATACCAAAAAGGAGAGAAAATCTGCAAGTAAATATTCACGTTCCTTCCCTAGAAATTTTATGACAAATCCAACGGGTAAAATAGATGCCCAGGAGCCTAGGCACATGCCTACCCACAAAACAGTAAATGGAAATTAATGATACCGCATGCAAGAACAGTAAAATCCTCGCTATAAAGACGCGAGGTAAATAAATTTAAAGCACATACAAAAAAACAACCATTCATCCACCAAAAAAAAAACCCCAAAGAGAAGTTCAAGATGTTAACAACCCGTTGCCCACGCACCATCGGTTCCAAAAAGCCCATACATAGCCTAAACCTTTACCCCCAAAAACAAAAACATAATCGCAAAACAGTTGATGCGACAACTGAAACATGTTCTTAAATGACTACTAAAAACAATTTGTCGTTTCTAAAATGACAAAAATGACCAATCTCCGCGACCATTCACAACATTCCTTCAACCAAAACCCGTGTCCTTTGAAGTTTGTGGAAGCCTGGCCTGACCATATGGCATACCAAAGGTTGGAGTTTAAATCGATTAGACTCTGATTAGCCATTTGGGATGTTCAAAGTTCAGGCTGTTCTTTCTTAACCTCGCTCTTCCCGAGCGGAAGAAGGATGTATATCATGGGTATTGGGTCGAAGGAGTGGTAGAATGTGCAAAGAGAGGCAAACAACACGGCTGAAATTTCTGGTCTCAGTCCTCTGTTGGTTGCAGCCCGGCCCTGGAAGCAAGTGTACGTCTACTAATCCTGGCATATCAGGTTGGATGGACTGGGTTAAAGGTAAAAATGACGAGCTTGCGGGCACTGGGATAAATTTTAGAGCAAACCACATAAATAATTCATAAAATAAATCCCATGCTATCGTGTAGGGGATGATTGGTGTATTTTATGACAGTTCTCTCTCCTCACTCCAATTCAAACCTATCACGTCAGCGTGTTGATGTATTTTTTCTGAATTATTTGTGGTTCTACCATTGCTCTAAAATAAAGTCGCGGATTGGAAAAGCAACCCCACTAAAAGCTCTTCCAGATCATAGATAGGGGCGGATTTACACGGGAAACCCGTTGAGAAGCCTATCGAACTTCAATAGGGAATCCCATATGAAAATACGCCCCCGGAGAACCAAACGACGAGAAATCCTTCAAGAAAATGATAGCAAACAAGAAGGAATCCACACTCACAATTAAGTCGCGTACCACTGCTAATGTAGTTTTTCACTGCTAGTATCATTGTGTCGGTTTAATATGTAACATTCTTGAATCTCTTGGGTAGGATGTTTTGTATTAGATAAGTATGCTAAGTATAATTATCTTGTATATTGTAAAGGACTCCTTAGCTTATAAAAGGAGGTCTAGGCTAGAGTTTGATATAACTTTTCAGCATATTTAGAGTCGATACACTTGAAGGTTGTAATCGCTAATACTATTCAGAGTATTCGTGTATTAATATTATTTCCAGGTGTTTTATAGACCATAAGTTATTGTAAAAACGTCAACATCTTCACTTTGGCGTAAGCACATAACACTTCAGGTTATTACATGTGTAGAGTGAGTTGATTATTTTGAGGTTTATGCGACTTTTGTAAGCGTCATAAAATGGTGTCGTGTCTAGATAGTAGATGACGATAACGGTTGCGTTTGGTGATTAGAATAGCACATTTGGGGATAAATACGTCCAAAAATACTAACAACTACTACAATAGTAAAATTGTTGTCTTGAAAGTACAAATTAATTTTGATTCAATTGGGGATAAAAAAAATAGAGTTACAACTGCTAGGGCAAAACATAGTTTAGACCCACACATATCATATTTCGCAACACCTAACAATCTGTTGCAATCAATTTCGAAATAAACATCAATGGTGCCCAACTCTTCTGCTGCAACTCACAACATGGTTGCGTTTTTGGAAAAACCAAAGGAGGCTACATGGTTTGAAGAAATTCTCAATTATATGCATATGTTAATACTCAACCACTGCTAGAGTTTAACAAACCACTGCTAGGTTCGCTCAAACCACCGCTACTACTTTCCAAAAAAAAGTATATAGAGACATATATGGTCATATAAAAACTCTGCAAGGTAAATATTCACGTTCCTTCCCTAGAAATTATGGGACAAATCCAGCAGGAAAAATAGAAGGGTAGGAGCCTAGGAACGTGCCTACCCACAAAACAATAATTGAAAATTAATTATACCGCGTGCAAGAACAGTAAAATCCTTGCTTTAAATACGCGCGGTAAATAAAGGGGAAGCACATAAAAAAAGGGTACAACCATTCCTCCACCAACAAAAAACAACAAAGAGAAGTTGAAGATGTTAACCCGTTGCCCACGCACCGTCGGTTCCAAAAAGCACATACATAGCCTAAACCTTTACCCCCAAAAAAAAACATAGCAGCAATTGTGCCACAACTGAAACATGTTCTTAAATGACTACTAAAACAATTAGTCGTTTCTAAAATGACGAGAATGACGACTAATAACACATCCCCGCGACCATTCACAACATTCCTTCACCCAAAACCCATGTCCTTTGAAGTTTGTGGAAGCATGCCCAGACCATATGGCGTACCAAAGGTGGGAGTTTAAACCGATTAGACTCTCATTAGCCATTTGGGATGTTCAAATTTCAGCCAGTTACTTCTTAACCTCGTTCTACCCGAGCGGAAGAAGGAAGTATATCATGGGTATTGGGTCGAAGGAGTGACAAAATATGCAAAGAGGGCTTAAAATTATGGTCTGCGGTCCTCTGTTGATTGGTGGCCGTTTCCCGAAGCAAGTGTACGTCTACCAATCCTGGCAGATCGGGTTGGATAGACTGAGGTCAAGGTAAAATGACGAGCTTGCGGGCGCCGGGATAAAATAAAGAGCAAACCACTGCTAATGTAGTTTTTCACTGCTAGTAGGATTGTGTCGGTTTAATATGTAACATTCTTGAATTTCTTGGGTAGGATGTTTTGTATTAGATAAGTATGCTAAGTATCAGAGGCGGACCTATGTTGTGTTTAGGTGGTGCCCGGGAACCACCTTAGAAGAAAAATCCTTTTACAAGCGATATAGTAAATTTTTTAGGAACCACCTTATAAAATCACAAGGAACTACCTTGGAAAGCTTGGATCTAATGATAGAAAAAAAAAAGTAGAGAATGGAAGAAAAAAAATTATTGCCGGAATCGGAGATATGTTACTTGTTGCACGAAGAAGATGAAGTGGATGAAAGTACAGTCAAAGTCTTTTATTAAATGTAGTGCAAAAACTCTCTCACATTAGTTGATTTTTTCTGATTTTAGTAATTTTTTATTTTGAATATAGCAAAAGAGAGCAATTTGTTCTGGATATAGCAATATTGAGATGGGTTAAAATAAATTTTTTTTTCTCTTTGTGAGGCTCATTTCTTTGTAGACATCTTGCTACTATGCATTCTCAATAATTATACAATAGTACCAATAGTGAATATTTGATTTATCACAACTAAAGTATTTTTCTCCTTTTTAGATATACATACATATTGTCAGTCAATAGAAAGAAAATTTTTTCTATTTTAATCGTCAAAAAACATTACACACGACATTGTGCAACCTTATTGTATAGTTCGACAAGATACTACGTAACCCGACCCGTTGAGTTTTTGACTTGTTGATCCGTTAATTTTGTCGTATCAACTAAAGGACTCCTTAGGCTATAAAAGGAGGTCCAGGATAGAGTCGATACACTCCAAGGTTCTACTCGCTAATACTATTCAGTGTATTCGTCTATTAATAATAATATTTGTAGGTCTTTTATAGACCATAACTTATTGGTGTGAATTTAATTTGTTAACATTAATATTTGTTTACAAAGTTGCAAATATGTACCTAGTCCCACACGTTCCTCCTTTTCCTCTTGACTGGTAACTTCCGAATTTCCACCAGCAAATCCCATGAATTTCGGACATTCCCATTTAACATCATCAATCAAATTAAAGACCATTAAAATCCTTCCAAACTTGGTGAGACGCTTCTCCCACTTCACCTTTATGTACCAGGCCATCCGCTCCTTACTCATGCATTCGACACAAAAAAAAAAACATACACGCTGCTATATTGTTTTCGCGGGGGCAAAGGTTTTAGGGTTTCATTGCTCGTGTGCTTGGAGTATTTTTTCCCCTCTGTCAACCTCGATACAACAGCCATGCGTAATAGGTTTTAAACGCAAGGTTCACTCCTGGTCCTGGTCTTGTTCTCCCTTGTTTCTCTCGTTGTTACAGGTAATCCTAAGAACTATTCTTTCCTTTAAACTAAGCACTCCACAAATTCATAATATAAACTAAATTCATGGAAGTAATCATACCTGTATCGACCTAGTTGTCCATATGATCACACTTGTATAAAATCTAAAGTTAGTATATGAGCCAAAAACCGCGAACCACTCGTTACCTATAGCCTTGCCCATTTGTTCTTTAGGGCTGTTGTTGCTATGTAACGCCACTATTATATAGGGTATGTCTTAGCTTAAAATGTAAACGATCGAAATCATGCATGGCTGCCCATTTTGTCTCGTGTCGTGTGATAAGCAGGCGTATCATAAAATTTAATCATCTCATGGATAAGTCGACCTTAAGCTAACCTATAAACCCAACTTTGGTTCAAACCTAAGCTAATATTATTGCTAGTTTTGATATCGCCTGTAAGATGGTAAATTTCCTGTTAGTGGTCTCGTTAGATAGCTATGGTGTGTTAAAATAACTAAGTCCTGAAACGTGCCTACTTGTATGGCCTAATGTGTATTGAGGTAGGTCTAAAAAGAATAAGTTGGACGAAACATGCTTCTGGTTATGGGTTAAAATGAAATTTATTATGTCTTGGTCTATCACGTATGCAGGAGTATGCAAATGAAAACCTCACCATGATACATCTAAAACCTGTAAAGCGTTGGGTCGTAATGCAAGAGTCCTGGTCAATGTTAACTTAGGTCACCTAGGAATTTAAAATGTTTTGATATAAACTGTATAAAAATGCGCTTATGTTTTACGTCCTGTGTCAGAATGGAAGTCAAAATGTGCTTATGTTTTGTGTCAAATGAATTCAAAATGTGCATGCATGCAACTATTGGATATAATGCATGTCTTTGTCTTGTGTCAAGTATACTAAAACATGCATGCATTGTTATTCGAACAAACTGTTATTTTCCAAGCAGAAATAAAAGTGTCACATGGTGGGTTATATCTCATAGTTCTTGGGTAGTCAACTTGGTAGACATATTTTTATTATGTTCGAATAATAAAGGTTTTTATTATGGGTAAATAAAGGTTTTTATTATACTAAAACATGCATGCATTGTTATTCGAACAAACTGTTATTTTCCAAGCAAAAATAAAAGTGTCACATGGTGGGTTATATCTCATAGTTCTTGGGTAGTCAACTTGGTAGACATATTTTTTATTATGTTCGAATAATAAAGGTTTTTATTATGGGTAAATAAAGGTTTTTATCGTCTGATATATTTTTTTATTATGTTTGAATAGAATGCATGCATGATCAAATGTGGTTTGGCATGTGTTTTAATGTCAAGGTGTTGGATGGTAATTAAACTTGTGTTTTAAATATTAAATTGATGTTAGGTTAGTAGATCATTTTATAAGTCATGGGTTGATTATACGTATTGTGTTTTGTGGTTGTCTATGAGTCGACCTACAATCGTGAACCTTAATCTAAAATCAAAACTAGAGTCGCTTTGTGCTAGATTATATTCCTTAGTCCTCAAGATCAGTCTTGGCTCCTAAATTTGATGACTTCTCTATTCTTAAAATGTTTACTCTAATGAGATTAAACATTTAGCTAAGAAATTCATTTATCATATCTTTGATCTCATTAAGAATAAAATCTTGAAACACTTTAATAATTAATATCAAGTATTAAAATTCATAATGGCTTAAGTAACATATGATTATAAACTTATGTAGATACGTGGAAGAAGGAGTAGCTTGTGATTCCTTCGTTTTCTTGTGTGCACTTGTTTCATTTCCTCATCCGTAATAAGGTGAGTACTCGTGGCCCCATTTTCCGATATTTTTCTTGGGGGAAAATAATACTCGACTACTACTTCATTTACATTATTTCTTTCGATGTGCTAAAATTTCTTTTAGACATGTATGTGTATATAATTGTGTGTTAGTTATACAATATTGTTGGTATTATGTGTGTTCATATTGTGTGAATCATGACCAAGGATTTACAGTATATCTTTGGGTAGAGGCACCCAACACATCTTTGGGTAGAGGCACCCAACACATCTTTGGGTAGAGGCACCCAACATATCTTTGGGTAGAGTCACCCAGTACATCTTTGGGTAGAGGCACCCAGAATGACTTTGGATTTCTATCAGGACTACGCAGTGGTCGGACTTCATAATGGGGATTACATTTCATTTTCTGCTAACTCAGCACTATTATTTATACACATGTCTTACTTATAGCTCCATGCATAGCAAACTGTTTTATACATATATTTTCTTAAACCTGCGAGCTCACCAACTTTATGTTGACATTTTCGAGTATTTATTTTCAGGTGATATGAATAAGACAGCTTAAGGAAGTTTGATTCTTGCATGGTTTAGCGAGAGACCTTAGGCATTATCTTCAAAGATTACTACTATGTCTATTTGAGTCATTCATACTTGTTTCGGATTATGTTGAAATTGTTTGATGTAATTCCTACCCAGTTTGGGAGTCTATTTGGTACATTCTATGACTATGTGGTTATGGTTCGACTAACCATGATACAAGTCTCCTACTTGTGTCTGGCGTCGTCATGACATTTGGTATTGTTTTCACTTAGTGTATTCTCAATTTTATTTAACCATGTGTTATGACGATTCCTATCTGTTACGCCTCGCGTTTCCGCCTTGGCGGGGTGTGACATGCAAGGAAGGTGTCCTTGTAGCCGAACCACTATAAATACTCGCGTTGTGGTTTTGTGCTTCTTACTCTTATCTTTTCATTACATACTTTATATGCTTGTTTATCAGCATCCAACACACATCCAAATAGATTGACATAAGTCGATCTAAATAGTTTAAAAGGAAGTTTTAATTGGCAAAACTATTCAACCCCCCCTTCTAGTTTTCCACAATTGGCATCAGAGCTTCATTACCAAGTTTCTTGAAGTATATTGTACTTTAAAAACTTGATACGATCCATGGTTAATTGAAAACTACAAAGAAGGTTTTTCATAAAAAAAACACCATGCCTTTTAAAACTCTTTATTTGGATGTTGATTAGATAACAACATTTTTTTTCTATTTAAATGCACTAATCTTCTTTGTCATATTGATTAGTCAAAGCTCATACCAACCAAGCTATAGGAATCGTTTGGTAACAAGAATACCTTCCCTAAGAAGGTATCTTGAACACAAAGGAGCCGGAATTGTCTAGTGACATTTGTTGTGTCATTTGTAAAGACATTCCTAAGTGCGTTAGAGGCATGTTTCTCTACTTACTTCTAAAATGACATTAGCTTGATAAGTAAGTATGCCTACATAGGTATTTATATGATTATCTTTTGTGCATATACATGTATTACATGAAGCTTCATTAGGAAGCCTTTTCTCACATACGTGTTATTTTTTCGTCTTAAGTCGCGGTATATAAAACTTGTGTTTTATTTCATTTAATCCAAAAATCATATCTCTCCAATAATAAAACAAAACACAAATTTCAAAAATTCCTCCTTCTCCATAAATAAACCATCCGTCACCCACTTTATCAAATCCCCACTTTTTCAAATCTTTCATTTTCAAAAATTACCTCTCATTCAAAACTTCATCTTCCTCATCTTATTTCATCTCAAATCAAAACCAAGAAGATTCGTCATCAACATGGTTTACATCGCCCTCGTGCTCATCGCCTTAACACTCATCGCACTTGTGTTCCCTATGATGAAGTTCACATACGGAGACATTTACTTTGTTTTGTTAATCTACATTGGGGTTATATACCCAATCCTTTATATCATTCTTAGCATTGAAATGAAATATTACTATTAGTCTAGTTTATCTAGGTTATTATCATAATGTGTTTATCATTTCTTTTTATTTTATTTCATTCTCTCGTGATACATTAGAAGTCATATATGCATGCTAAAATAAAATGTAGGCTAAAACACATATCTTAGTATAAAACTATGAGATCTAAAAACCTATGTTTTTCATCACGAAATCTGTTTCTGTAACTACAGATCTACGGATCCCGGAAGTTATACTAGCCGGATCCCTTTTGAAAGGGAACCGTACTACTGGAGAACAGTTTTTCATGCAAATTAAAAACCACTTTCTTTCTAAAAGTAATATTCCACTAGAATGTCAAAATCATAAGTGATTTAAGTGTCATTGTTGTTAAAAATTATTGTTAATAAAAATCTAGTAAAAACATTAGATAATCATTGGTTGACCACAAACATCATTTTGTATTAACTCATCATTTCTATAGGTTCAACTATGACGCATGAATATGAGTTTGATTTTTCACTCACTAGCGTCTACACTCCGAAAACACACCTGGCAATCATGTCCGTGGGTTCAATAATCTCGAAAACCGTCACTTCCACGAAGGACGTATTGTAGACACCTCTCTACAATTCGAAGAAGGTATCAATACCTCCTTCCGAGCCATAGGACTAGAATGTCTTCTTGAAATCAACGAGAAGATATGTCCAAGGTTCATAATGGAATTCTTCCGTCAAATTGAACTCGTTCGTAACGAGGATCGCTTTCTATCTCTTTGGTTTTATATCAAAAACCAAAAGTTTACTTTAACCCTTGGGCATTTTGCGCACATCCTCCGGATTCCAAATCATGGACAATGTGCCTTCACCGAAGATTGGTCTCTTGATTCTCTCTTCAACTTTCGTGAAGAAAATAGTCCATATTGTTCACACATACCCTCCCCGGAAGATTTAAATCGCATAATATGCAAACCTCGACCATATTACTCTGATCCAAACATTATCTTCACACGGGACATCCGAGAAAAGTACAAGCCCCTTGCACTCATTCTACGTGAAAATTTTTAGAGTCTTAGGGGAAATCGAGAAATCCTTCCCGCTTGTTGTGCTCACATAATGTATTGTTTGCTAACACAACAACCATACAATCTCGCCTACTTCTTCGCAAGACGAATTGTAAATCTTCAAGGTTCCAAGAATAAAATCATCCCTTATGGAATGTTCTTGACGCGCCTTTATCATAACGTCATGCATTTTCATCCTCAATTTCAAAGTCCGTTGTACGTACTTGTGAACAAGATGATGGAACCGCTAAACACATCAGTCATGAAGACTTTCTTCATTCTTGATTCCACCAACACTCATCAACCATTTGATGATACTTCTAGCGAAAACGCTCAAGGAACTTAGTAGTATTTCAAATAGGATCAATCCTTTTTGTACTCATGCTTTATCAATGTAATCCAATTTCCTTCATGAAATAAAACATCTTACATTTGATATCTTAGTGTTAGAACCTCTTAAACTAACCTTGGAATATAATGCATTTTCAAGATCATTGCATACATTTAGTAAAGGTTATGCTTAGCAGATGAATGGATCCCAAAGTTTGTACTAGACGGATCCCTACACTTAGGGAACCGTGGGATCCGGCAAACAGAATGTTGGGATATGAAAGTGCTGAAGAATGACAAAGTACTGGAAAAAGTCAAAGTACTGCTAAAGAAGAAGTCAAAGTACTGATGTCGAAGTCAAAGTACTGCAAAGCTAAAGAACTGCTATATTCGTTTATGGAAAGCTTTGTTATTCTAGAATATTATTTGTTTAGATTACTTGTCGTACAAGGTTACAAATTGTAAACCGACTAGGGTTATCCTTGAGCCTATAAAAGGACCCCCCCTAGGTTGGCATTAGAGAGTACGTACGTTATTAGAGAATTTGATATTAGAGTTTTAGAGTTGTTAAAAGAGTCTGCATAACAAGCAGATTTAGAGTTATTAATAAAATTGTTGAAAGTTAAAGTTATATTTTTCTTAGCTTTGTTAAGTAAATTCCGCGTACTTAATAGAGATTACTCAGTGTTTCATTGTTAATAACTTAGGATTTATCCGAGGTTATTAAACCCTTAACAAGCTATATAGTTAGTTTGGTTAGAGTACATCGATCCAACAAGTGGTATCAGAGCCAGGTTGGAAACTCTGACTAAGAAGAAACCCTAAAACCTAGTTAACAACAAAAACCTAAAGATGTCGACTGAAGCTGTTCCACCACCATCCATCACCTCACTAAGAATATCAATCATTAAGAAGGGCGAATATGATCTATGGAGCATGAAGATGAGGCAGTATATTGCAATCACAGACCATGCATTGTGGAATATGATTGTCAATGGTAATGAAGTTGTGGAAGAACCTGTAGACATTCCTGGACAACCTAAAGCACCTAAACCCATCTTGCCAGCTGCTACAATAAGGAATCAAGAGAAGGCTCACAACATACTGTTGTCTGCCATTCCAGATGGTCATCTACTCAAGTTCCATGATGCTAAAGATGCTAAGCAACTCTGGGCTGCACTCAAGACAAGGTTTGGAGGTAATGATGCTTCCAAGAAGATGAACAGAAATATGTTGAAGCAGCAGTTTGAAACCTTTACTATTGGAGAAAGAGAAAGCCTTGATGCTGCCTATGACAGATTCCAAAATCTTCTCAAAGATGTGGAGCTGTACAAAGCAGAGGTCTCAGTTGAAGATGCTAACCTAAAATTCTTAAGGAGTTTGCCATCAACATGGCATGTGATTGCTACAATGATCAGAGGACAACCTGGATTGGACACCATGGACTTTGATGATCTCTACAATCATTTGAAGGTGTATGAGCATGAGATGAATGGCCAAACAAGCTCAAAGTCTCACAATATTGCTTTTGTGTCATCTGAAAGAGGGCAGACTTCTACTAAAAGTACTGCTTCTCTACTCAAAGTAATCATTGCTTACTCTACCCCCACCTTTGCTCAGCAACCCACACCAACAAATACCATCCACTCAGATGAAGTCGTGTGCTCTTTCTTTGCACAGCAAGCTACCCTACCTGTTACATATGAAGAAGATCTATCATAGATTGAAGAGGATGCTCTTGAAGAAATTGATATAAGGTGGCAAGTTGCTATGATCACTGCAAGGATCAAGAAGTTTATGAAGAAGACAGGAAGAGGCATTGACTTCAAACCTAAACAGGGAATCACTTTTGACAAATCCAAGATTGAGTGCTTCAACTATCAAAAGACTGGACATTTTGCAAGGGAATGCAGGTTTGCTAAATATCAAGCAAACAGGATGACTGAGAAACCAAAGCTAGAGTTAAAAGAAATTCCTATTATAGAAACAAAAGCTTTGGTTACTCAAGAGAAACTATCTGAGGTTGACTGGAGTGCTGAGTTTGATGATGAGCCAGTCACCTATTGTATGGTAGTTGTGGAGGATTCAGTGGAAGAGTTTGACTGGAGCACAGATTTTGATGAGGAACCTGGACATGCTGCTATGGAGTCTAAAGATGGTTATGGAAGCTTTGACTGGAGCATGGAGTGTGAAGCTGAACCTGTTCTACTTGCCATGGTAGCCACTTCACCAAGTTCACCCCTATCTCTGAGGTATGTTCTAAGTGTCATAACTTTTATCAAAAAGTGCTAAATGATTATGTAACTGAAAGAGATAAGTGTAGAACGGCTAGGGTGAAGTAGCGGTTACCAAATTACTTTGGAATCTATGGAAGCCAAAATAATAACACATGAAAATAATGAAATGGCTTGGGCGAAAAAGTATGAACAAATGTGATTATCAAAACTAAGTGAATGGAAGATAAATTGTAAGATTTAAAATTGAGAAATTGACTAAGGAGAGAGATGAATTGCTAGACAAATTTGTTGCTTGGGGACAATCGTCTTTCTCATGTCACTTATGTTGTAAAACAGAGAAGAGCTTACATTAAAACTGGCCTAGGTTTTCGTATGGACTTTAATAGCAAAGAAAACCCACCTAGTGATCAGGATGAATGTGATTTTGAGGATATAACCACTAGTGATGATGAACTCATTAATTATGTAGACACATCTAGTAATGAGGAATCGTTAGTGAAAACCTCCTGAGTTTAAGAAAGATAATGACTATCATGCAGTCCCTCATCCCACTGGTAGTCATCAACCTCTTAGGCCTGATGTTTCTCGTTTTGGAGTAGACAGCTTAGAGTTTAGGAAGAAGCTTATTGGTCAATCTAGGTCTGAAACCCCAAAAGAAACTGTTGAAAAACCTAAGGTAGATGATGCTAAAAGCCAAGCAGTACTTTCACCTCAAAGTACTGCTACACCTCAAAGTACTGCTACACCTCAAAGTACTGCTACACCTTCAGCAGCACCTTTAAGAAAACCTTTTCACAATACTGCTAAACCTTTCTGGGATAATTTTGATCAAAACAGTTTTCATCATTCACCTAGAAGACAAGATAAGTTTGGTCATACACATAGAAGAAGAAATTTTGGGATTATAGATCAAAAACTATGTTTTGTTTGTTTTAGTCCTGATCATTTGATTAAGGACTGTGACTTACATTCAGAGTACCTAAGTAAGTTCCCCAAGAACATAACTGTCAACCAAAAACCAAGGGAGACTAGACCAGCTTGGAATCATTCACATAGGGTTAACCATAGAAACTTCTCACCAGACTATAGGTACCCTCACCAGAGAAGACCTTTTTCAAAACCTCCAGTACCTTCAAATACTTTCTAAGGTATCAAGTTAAGCCAAGAACAATACTTTCTCAAAATACTGCTCAGTTTTCTTCGAACACCTCTTGGAATAGGAACCCTAGGAGATCTAATTACTATCAATCTAGAAGGCGTTACAACTCCAAGAAAGTAGTTAGATCTAGAGACTTTTCGCCAGAAGTTAAAACCAAATGGGTTAAGAAGGAAAGTACCGATGATGAAAAAACAGTACTTTTAACAAGTATCTGAAACAAGTGATTTTTGATAAAGATGATTTTGTTGAAAAAGAAAAGGAGGTTTTTGTTGAAAAGAAAGTTTTGCTGAAAATCCACCACAAGTTTTGAAACAAAAGATAATGCTTGATTCGTCTATAAAATCGCGTGAGGATTACATACTCAAAGAATTTGAGTATGTTACTCCACAAGGGGAACACAAGTCAATAATGGCTTGGGTTCCTAAAAGACACTAACTTTTTTATCTTTGTGCAGGGCAACCCGGAAGAGGAGCTTAAAGATCATCTTATTGTGGATAGTGGTTGCTCGGAAGCATGACAGAGACAAGGAGATTCTGTCAGATTTTAGGCCATATTGTGGAGGAAGAGTTGCATTTGGGAATGATGCTAGTGGAGGAAGAATTAGTGGAAAGGAACCATCAAGACAGGGAGCATAGATTTTGAGAATGTTAGATATGTGAAGGAGCTCAAGTTCAACCTTTTGTCGTCTCAAATCTGGACAAAAGCACCTGTGTTATTCACGACACTGAATGTCTCATACTTTCACCGACTTCAAGCTTGATGATGACAACTTGGTAGTACTTAGTACCAAGAACCAATGATGTGTACATACGGATATGAAGAGTCTTCACTCTTCTGGGAGAGCTACATGTTTAGTGGCAAAAGCAACATCTGAAGAAGCACATCGGTGGCATAGAAGATTGGGCCATGTAAATTTCAAGAATATCAACAAATTGGTCAAAGGAAATTTAGTTAGAGGTTTACATTCAAAGACTTACAAGAATGATCACTCCTGTTTGGCGTGCAAGAAGGGTAAACAACAAAAAGCTTCATGCAAGAAGCTTGAGGAAAGGACTGTTAGAGAACCTTTGGAGCTGCTGCACATGGATTTGTTTGGACCTGTTTTTGTTGCTAGTCTAAACAAGAAGAAGTTCTGCTTAGTAGTGACAGATGATTGCAGTAGATTCAGTTGGGTATTTTTCTTGGGATTTAAAGATGATACTTTTAATGCTATTCATGATCTTATAATAGCACTTGAAAACCAATTGAGACTCAAGGTTAGAGGTATTAGATGTGATAATGGGACTGAATTCAAGAACAAGCTTATGGATGAGTTTTGTGCCAACAAAGGGATCAAGAGGGAGTTCAGCATTGCAAGAACACCACAGCAGAATGGTGTTGCAGAGAGAAAGAATAGGACTTTGATTGAAGTGCTGCAACAATGCTTGCGATTCACAATTACCTATTCAATTTCAAGGTGTAAGTACCGCTTGCTATGTGCTTAACAGAGTATCACACAAAACCTCGAGATGAAGACACCTTATGAGTTGCTTATGGGAAACAAACCCAACATTCGATTTATGAAGCCTTTTGGATGCCCTCTAACTATTCTCAACACAATTGATAATTTGGGCAAGTTTGATGGCAAGTCAGAAGAAGAATATTTATTGGGATATTGCACCAACAGCAAAGGCTTTAGAGTGTACAACAGAGTCACCAAGAAGGTTCAAGATTGTCTTCATGTTGAATTTTTAGAAGATCAAGAAAATCAGAAGGGCAAAGGTCCTGATTGGATGTTTG
>OU343220.1:78250925-78340596 GCA_910596185.1 Chrysanthemum makinoi
TAGAAAACGAAAGGTGCACAAAAGCATATCTGAGTGGTCGGATTCATAGAATTACTCGTATTACACACTATGGAAACGGGAATTACAATGATATCCATAAATACGTTCGTAAACGAACTTAATCAACATTTCATAAATTATTCGGTAAGAAAGTTTATATTCGCTTATTTATTAAATGAACGAACATTAATAATATTTTACGTTTGTTAAATAAACGTACATTAACAAAAGATCGCCTATTTATTTATATTCGTGAACGCCGATTATTGTTTATTAACGTTCATCTATGTTCATTTAATTGTTATTATCGAATCTTTTAATTATATACTTTTAAAACTCCATTTTTTTAAACAACAACACTTATAAAACAAAATGTTATGCATAATCTAATAAAGTTTATGTTTGTTTTTTATGTTCATTTATGTCGGAACCGCTATTCGTTTAGGTTTGTATAGTATCCTAATGAACTAACATAAAACAAATATGATAAGAAAAGTCGATCGTTAAAGCACCGCGTCCGCTTATTTCAGTTAACAACGAACGTATTACGTAAGGCTTTGTTCAGTATTCGCTCCTGGTTCGTTTATACCTTTCTATAAGATTAGCCAACTCGTGTTATATATTTAATAACATATAATGACGTACATTACTTGTTGTATAAACTTATAATCATAGGAGTATTTAAAGGGTTTTAGTGGTTGTTCAAATGTACCGCTCGTTACATAATATATTGTATTCATTAAATTGAAAATTACATTTAATCGTGATTCGCAGTAATATATGTTAGATGCCTTTTATTTTTATAAAACGCTAATTGTGATTAATATAACTTATGCAGACGCAAGCAAACTAATGTTGTAACCATAATCTAAAAGTTGATAAACGAAGTAAAACCTTGAGGAAATGAAACCCTAACAAAAGGTAAAATTTTAAAAACACGGTTTTATTAATAAACTAAAAACTAAAAACAATGAAAACAAACATTATTTTTATAAATATACAAGACTCCTATAAGAAAAATATATAGTTTAGCCGAATTCTCAAATGCGCGACAGCATATTTGGGCCCCTTTCGACCATGTTCGACTTGCTTTGGCTCTAAGACTCTTCCGTAGGCTCTTGTTCACGATCTTGTCCCAAATTCTCTCTCACTTAAAAGAACTCGACCCTAAGTTCTCATGTGTAATTTTACTCGTAGTGGGGAGATACTTGATCCATGATTAACGCCTTTAATCTTGACCCGCTTACCACACTCCCACAAGTCAACACACGAACATGTACCTCGTTTCATTATTCCCAAATCATCATCCTTCTTCTAAATAAAATCAAATTCAAGCCCTTGGGGTAATAGAATTGTTTGATCTAATAGTTGTAAACTTTGATATTCATCAAATTCTAAAGTATCCGTTTTTCTCATCAAGATTCACTAACTCTTGTTTGATCACCAAACTTCAATCCTTAAACACCTTATTCATCTTTAAAACCCAAAACTTTGTCTTCATAATTCTTCAAAACCACAACCTTTTTTGTTGTTTCCACTAAAGTTGAAGTTTTGTCTTCATGTTGCTCAAAAACTTGAAGTTCTTGAATTTTCTCAACGTGTTCTTTGACAACATCAACCTTCAACATCTTTTCTTCAAACCATGGTCTTGGTACATGTACTTGATCTTCAGATGGAATCATCACAATTTTCTTTCCTTCCCATTAAAAAAGGTAGAGATTACGCTTTAAATCAAACCTTGAACTTGTCGCTATGGTTTTCCAAATAGAATATGACTATCCTCACGATTGGTTACCTCACAATATGCTTAATGAATTATTAGACTCACGATAAATATTTTAATCCAACAAACTTTCTTTATTCTAATCGGACAATTAAAATAACTAATCAATTTTTTCGACACTAAATTCCTAGCTCCATAATTGTCAATAATTAAATAAAATACGTTAAAACTTTTGAATGGATTAATTTTATTGTTGGCAACCGAATCTTCATCTTCATCCTTTACTCTCATTCACCAACCTCCTATTGTTGAATCGGAAATGGTTGCTTGCACAATTACCTCCAAAATAGTAGGAAAAATTCTATGATCTTCATGCTTGTGCCTCGTGATTTTCGTGGTTGTTACCTCCAACTACTTAACACTAACATAGTTTTGATAGAATGATATTCCTGTTGAATTTGGGCATGATTTTGATAAAACCATAATCAATGTATTCTCCGCATACCCAACCAAATAGTATAGGGTTTTCAATCTTCTAGACCATTCGTCATCCATGATACTAACAAGCTTTAAATGCCAATTGTCTAGGATACACAAGTTTAATTTGTAACCTAATCTAAGGGTAAAAAATCCAGGGAATAAAACTCTAACAAGAGATAAAACTCTAAAACACAACTTATTTATAAACCAAGAATCATAAACAATGAAAATAAGTCCTATGTTATGCGATATAAGGCTTGGAGGAAAAGAAGTTTCCAATACAATTTTAATAACGTCCTAAAAACACCCATGCACTTTCCTAATTAACAAAAATACCAAAAACATTAAAAAAAATGTTTAACATCGAATCCTCTTAAATGTTGTGCATCCAAAGGGATGTGACGCATTACACATTGGGCCTCATTCGATCATGTTCGACTTGATTTGCCTCTTAGAATTTCGTAGGCTCTTGACCACATCCCCATCAAGGCAAAAGTTCTTTATAGATCCAAAAAATACCATAGATCCCACCATCCAATCTCATCCCTCCATTTATCTCATCTCTCACCGCCCATTTTTCTTTCTTTATCTTATATATATTTTAGACAATTTCCGTCACCACCCCAAAACCAATCATGTTCTTTCTTTCTCATTTGATAACCCTTTCACCCTCAAAACCTCTCAAAACCGTCACCATCAATCACTCACCATTAAACACAATCAATCATCATCAATCGGAATCATCATCACCATTAAACATCATCAATCACGATTAAACACCATCAATCAATACCGCCACCACCATCGCCGCCGCCGCTGAACAGTACCATAAATCTCATCGAATCATATATGGTGGAGATGGGGTCGATGAAGGTGGTGTTGGGTTTAATGAAGGTGGTGTTGGGGTTGAAGATGGTGGTGATGGTGTGGGTGTGAAAGGTGGTATTGCTTGTGTGATTCTGGTATTGTGGATCTACAAAATCGTGTTGTGGATCAAAATGGTGTTGTGGATCCAAAATCGCGATGAAGATGTTGATGATTTAGATGCACACCATGTGTTTGATGAAATGCGTCTGTGAAGAATCATATATTGTGACAACCACAATTTCTGGCCATTATTATATCGTAATATGCGAGTTATTTATTTTCTGATCATTATAACCCAAAACGAGAAGTCATCTCTCGTGTTTTCCAGTCCCAAGACCACACGCCGCATTATCGACACCATAAAAAAAATTGGCACGAAATTACTTTCTAATTTCAAAGTAATAATAATACCATAATATTTCACTTTCAATATCGCTCCGAAATATAAAAATTTTAATTTACGGATTCTAAAGATATCTTACGAAGAAATACGTGACCACTTACGGAACAAATTTTACAATACGGAGTACAGATAATACAATTAATAATAATAATTATTATAAAACTAAAAATAAAAATTAGCCCAACCTACCCTATCTTCTACCTCGCCGCCTCTACCTCCCTATTTTATCGTGACTCATTTTTTCTCTCTGTCTCCTCAAAACCAAACGACGCCTCTTCTATTCCGTGCATACCTCTCACTTATTTTTCTCCTCGAACCTTTGCCCTTCGTTCATCATAAGAAACGATCCAGCACATGTTTTACAAGACAATTGAAGAAAGAGAGCCACCTTTGTCAAGAACATCCCTACCGAATCGAGGTTATGAAATCAAGGTCAAACCTTTTTTCTCCGATATGTTCTCCGAAGTGTAAGAAAGAGGCACACTCCCAAAACCTCACTATCAAATCATCACAACATCAAGACTTTTGCTAAAGATTTCAATTTCACTTTGATTGTTGGATTTGCTTGAAATCGAAGTTGAGTTTTTACCATAATCTATTTTCTTGACTCTCTCGTCAATAGATTCACTTTTGTAGGACCTCTATCATGTTGTCAATTTATTTTATTTCTTAAACCGCATTGAATGGGAATTCGCTATCTTGATACATTGGTAATTTGTTATCGAAACTATATTATGTTTTCTGTTAAAAGACTTTCTAGTGATTGGTATAATAGTTAGTATTCTGGAAATGTTTGTCAAGGTTATCGAAGTTGTGCAAATTAGTCTTGTTGTTGCTTAATAGTGGTAAAACCAAAGTTGGAGCATTAAGAAGATTGATATTAGCATCTCTGTTGTCAAGATCATGTCCGAAGCTTATTCGAGGTCTTTGTAGAAAACTAGAAGGGGGGTTGAATAGTTTACCAATTAAAACTTTGTTTTGAAACTTATTGTAAAGATCAATTGATATTGATCTTAGATGTGTTAATGAAATATGCAAGCAATATGTAAGAAGTAAATAAGGAAAGAAATGATCAAACCACAACAAGTTGTTTATAGTGGTTCGGTCTACAAGGACTCTTTTTCCTGCCTCACTCCACTCGAGTCTCACACTCGAAAGTTTAACTTCACTAGTCAACAAGCTCCTTTCACCGGCGGAGAAAACCTTTTACATCGCTACACTATTTCCGACACTAAGCTAGATGTCAGTTCTTTGGTACAACCACTCCCACTCACAATGTATTTTGAGGACTAAAATACTAACCACTCACACTCACAAGATTATGATGGTTTGATACAACAATGAAGTATGAATCAACACTAGATCATACAACACTAAACAAACAAGACTTCCAACTTCTGGTTGAAGCTTGAATATGACTTGATCTTCTTTGCTACAAAGAGATCACTAATATGATATGAAACTGAGTTAGAAAGGTTAGAGAGAAGATATGTATGAGAGTATGTTAGAAAGGGATGAAAACTACTTGGCTTGGCATTGCTATTTATAGCCAAAGTGGACGAGCTCGACGGACCGCTGAACCCTTAAAGTTCCTACCGTGTACCATTTTGGTACCGCCGCCCGACAACAAGATATCAAATCTTGTATAAAGTCAACTCTATCTAAGTAAGATTGTGCAAGATATGAAGAGTACAAATCTTCACAAAATATCTAATGAAATCTTCCAATGATCTCCATGATGTAATACATGATGTCAAATGTTGTATTACTATTAATAGAAATATGCAAATGCTTAAGTAGTGTTTGGTTTTAAGAACCTAACACATTCTACAAACTATTATCATACATAATGATTAGAGTCATATCAAGATGTTACTAATCATAAATGTAAATGCTTGAATGATGAATATATGGTTTAAGAAAGCTTGTTTTAATATCTAATAAACTTGACAAGCTTTAAGCTTTTATAAATTAAATTTACTTTTGTCGTTAACAAAACTTAGGCAAAGATCAAAAATATAAATAACGCTTAATGACGATATTTGTATTAACAATCTCCCCTTTTTGTTGAGGACAAAATATAAATTTTATTTTTATAAAAGAAACAAAGTTTGTACAAGAGTTATAAAAATATTAGTTTTAGAGCTTGAAAAGAAAATGATAATGCAAGGGTATGAAATTTGACTTTTTATGAAAGTCAAAGAATTCACTAGTTGATGCATGATGTTGACTTTTTCATAAAGTCAAAGTATGCAGCTTGACTTTTTCGTAAAAGTCAAATATAAATAATTTCCAAGTTCTATATTTTTTCCCCTTTTGTCTCAACAAAAGAAGAGGCTATGCGGAATGTAATGAGCCGAGCTATTATCCCCCTTGTTCAAAGCCCCCTAAATTGGGTGCTTTTGTGAGAAGATACATGGATTGTGAAAATAAAGCAAAAAAATTGTTAGTAATAATGATCATTCACAAGCATTTCCAAACACTATGTAATGACACCAACAATATAAGAAACAACATTCATTAGTTAAAATTTTTCATGAGTAAAGATCATGAAAAGAGAACACAATGATGTGTTTCTAGTACAAGAAAATGAAAATTATCCTAAAAAAGCAAATAAAAGAAAGACTATTTTAAAACCATCCTAAAGTGATGGTGGATGGGAAAGAGCGTTGAGACGCTCAAGAATGTGGTTGAGGATGAACCTCATTTCTTCGTGGAAGTCATGGACCATAATCCGGTCCGTTCCACGGTTTGACCCGTTTGCTCACAAGTAGAGCAACCATGCCTTGGAGGGTAGAAAGTTTGCGGAGGTTGTGGTGGTGGAATGGTGGATGTGTTGGTGGTGTTGGGGATGTTTGGAGTGGTCATGATGGATGCAAGCAAAGCACTTTGCATTTGCATTGTCTCACTTAAGTGAGAATCCACCATGCCTTTGAATTGGTGGAGGTTGTGGAGTTCGGCTTGAATCTCCTCTCTAGTGGGATTGTCATCCCACATGCTCTCCTAATGTCCTCATGTGGGGACATTGATGATGGAAGTGGATGATCCCCGTATAAAGGACCATGAATGTCCTTGTGAATGGGGTGGAAAGGGAGAGGTCTTGGCCCTAATGGGGCGTTTGGGTCAATGGATGACCGAGGTGATTCATGAGCGATTCGCTCAATGGTGCCAAAGGATGGCAATGGTGGTGGATGACTTGGCCTAGGAGGCAAGTCTTCCAAGTCCTCTAGGAAAGGATTTGGTGATGTTGGTGGAGTTGAAAATAACTCCATGGAGTGAGAGTGGAGACCTTGGTGGTAAAGGTGGTGAGGGTGTTTTGGATGTTTGGATGGGTGCCGGTGGAGGTGAAGTAGGTGTTTTTATTGGTGGTGGAGTGGTGATCACAATGTGTGATGAAGTAGGTGTAGCTAAGTAGTAAGGGTGTATCATCTCTAATTGGAGATGAGATTGTGAGTGGTGAAGATTCGGATGATGAGCTAAGATTGACAAAAAAACAAGGCCTTACGCTCATTCTAGCGGTTTTCTTGCAAGGTTTTGGTGATGATTTAGTCATTTTAACTTGGGTTTTGATTTGCTAGATAGTAATGAGAATGAAGAAGGTGTGAGGATGATCATGGTAAAGCCTTTCAATTTATAGAGGTAAGAAATTGTTGAGAAAAGGTTTGATTTGATGTTGAACCATTGAAGAGATGAGGTTCCTAATGATTTGAAGTGGTTGAATGCTAGTCACATCACCCAAGTCAATCCATACAAAGAAGATGGAGTGAAGAAGAAAAGATATGCAATTAATGTGTTCTAGTGAGTGGAATTTCCTAATATTCAGATTACCCACGAATTTGAAGGTACCAAAAATTTGGTTCCTTCCTTTATGCCAAAGGGCTCCTTGGGTGGATTTTTCAAATTTTTGAATTTTGGTGGGAAATGGATTTCTTACATCCTTAGTGAATAATACTAGTTCTAATAACAGTATAAACTAGTTAAGGTTGATTTTTAAGTGATGGAAGATAATTTGGAATCACGAAAGAGTCAAATTTAAAATTACCCGAGGATCCACGGCACCAAAATTCTACACGACGGAACCCAAAAAGGGTGCCGCCTGGTCCGCCTGTACGAGATATGGCGGCCCAATTACATAAAGGACGGTACCAAGATAATGGTGCCGCCCGATCCGTGGAGTGCTGAAATTTGGACAGAATGTTTTAAAACCCAAATTTTCGAAACCCTAAATTTTTCTCAAAACTTGTTATACTAAACATTTCTAGTTAGAAAAGTAAATAACACATATGTAAACATAGTGGAGCATAGATTAAGAGCAAGACTTATTGATTTTCACAATATAGTGAAAATGGGTAAAATTTGATAGCATACTTGTGCTATCCCCTGCATGAGTTTGTTACCATACACCATTGTTTTAAGTTATATTATCATCCTACATAATAAAAACAACTAAATTGTATCAAACATTAATGATAAAGCATTGTTCCAAACACTCCTTAAAGTACCCTTATTTGTCCATTTTCTTGTAAATCTTGTTCATCATCCTACCAAGGCACTTGAACATTCCCTTAGTTTGCTTGAATTCACGATTCATTCTCAATCTCGAGAAGAGATGCGTAATACTCATGAGGTGGAAGATGAGAGCTTGGAAGACCATCCTGGGAGCTATTTGATGATGATGATGAAGGAGTTGGAGGTTTAGCTCTCTTGCCTTTAGTCTTAGCAACTCGAGCATCACTCAAAGGTACAAAGATGTGAGGGATGAGTTCATAGTGAAGGTGCATCCCTTTGGGGTTGGTGGAATTGGAGCCGGTTTCTATAGAGACGTGTGAGAAGCATCCCGTATGGAAGAGCAACGGATCCTTGAGTTGGAATATCAATCATTCTCCTAGCTATGTAGTAGGCTAAGTTGAATGGTTGTCGGGTGGACAAGTTGTAAAGCATGTGACAAAGACAAGCGTTTATGTGATCCCTATTCCCTATGGTGCTAATGACGTTTGCTCTAAGTAACTCCTCCCATTTCTTAAATTCATGCTTAAGTTCATTGAGCTCCATTCCATATGGATCTCGGTTCACCTCTTTTCCCTTTCGGGTGACTCGGGTTGTATCCGTTTTTGGGTTAAAAAGATGTTCACGGATGACATCCTTATCGGCTAAACGGGTTATGTAGGGGAGAGAGCGGTCATTGATTGCATCAAGGGCGGTGAGTGACCACTTATCCGTGTAGACACAGTTCCCGGTTGGGAATTCCTAGTTCTCTAGCAAATTCACTTAAAGTGATGGTGTAGTCATTTTGGTTGATTCTAAAGCTAAGACAAAACTCATCATCTTCATCACTAAAACCGGTCACACTAGCATAGAATTCTAACACAAACCTAGGACAAATTGGTTCATCAATGTCAAGAAGACAATCGAATTGAATGGCGGCTAGTTCTTCACGAAGATTGGTATGCTCAAGGAAGGATGAGTGAATGGTTCTACCCTCGTGGAAATACCTTGATTCTAGACCCCTAAATATTTCTATTTGTTCCTTGGTGAGTCCTTTGGTTTTGTGGTGTTTGGGAATGTAGTTAAGAGTGTCTTTGTGATCATAGAATCTTGCGGCTACCATGGTTATTCCTAAGGACAAGAGTTAACATGTTAAAAAAAATTAAGATAAATTTTAACATTTTTGATTCTAGTGTGTGCCTATATGAAAACAATTTGGAGTTGCGGTTATCTCTACTCATTTTATGCACAAAATGGTTTTAGTGGAGTGTTTGGCAAATACCATGAGATAACCCAAATGCTCCTAATTCAATGTGGCTATATTTGAATATACCCGGAAGTGCATATTAGTTATGCAATACCTTTAGTATTCAAGAGCATGCAAGTGATGAAAATTTAACGTTCCTATTTGTATTAGCAATGAAAGAATGTTTTCCTACAAGTGAGAAGCTTTTCAAAACTTTTGACATGGGGTGTTTGGTTGTTTGAATAAGGCCTTATATTTATTATCTATCAATTAGTGGGAAGCATGATTTGTTTATGCAATATGATAATGTAGTACCTAATTTCAATGACTAGCTATGCAATTTGCCAATTGAATTCATATTTGGTGTAAAAGCATACATAAAACCCCATTTAATGATTTGTGATAGTTTTGTGCATAAATAAGAATCCTAGACTCAGAATTAAGAGATGAAATGTAGTTAGGATACTTACAATGATGTTATCTTCAGTGATTAGTGAGTGGAAAGATGACAATAATGAGCTTGGTTTAAGTTTTGCACGTTTTGGTAAAGTGGGTTGTGAGGAAGAAGATGTTATGTATAGTCGCTTTATGCTCAGACACGGACCGCACGGCACCAAATTTTTGGTTCCGTCCGTGTTGTCGCTGTGCCGGCTACAGAGCGAAACAAGACAAAATTGTTTTGGTTTGACTATTCTAATGTTTTAGGCTATGTTTATCTTACATGTTTGGTTCCATTAACCCTAAACCAAGTCTAAGAAGATTAAAAGGTTCTCGTTTAAGAGGTTTAGTTAAGATGTCGGCAATGTTGTCTTCGAGGATACTTTCGATTGAAATGTTTCCTGTTTGAACATTGTCGCGAAGAAAGTGATGACGGATTTCAATGTGCTTTGTACGAGCATGTTGAACGGGATTCTTGCTGAGATCGATGGCTCCTTTGTTGTCGCAAAGTATCACAATGTCGTTGAGATGAATCCGTAGTCTACGAGATCTTTCTTCATCCAAAGAGCTTGTTGACATGCTTTTCCGGCTGAGACGTATTCGCTTCGTAGTAGAGATGGCTACAGCCGTTTGCTTCTTTGCAAACCATGAGGTGAGACAATGTCCAACAAAAGTGCAAATACCACTTGTACTTTTTCTATCGACATAATCACCGGCATGATCCGAATCGGCATACACTATGGTTTCTATACCCGTTCCTTTGGGATACCATAATCCTAAACACGTTGTTCCCTTAATATATCTAAAAATCCTTTTTAATGCTTCTAAGTGTGATTCCTTTGGGTTTTCTTGAAAGCGAGCACATAGACAAACACTAAACATAATGTCGGGTCTACTAGCCGTAAGATAGAGTAGGCTACCAATCATTCCTCTATATTTAGTGTTATCTACGGATTCACCTTCTTCGTCCTTGATGAGTTTAGTGTCCGAGGACATGGGTGTTTTAGTTGGTTTGGAATCTTCAAGACCAAATTTCTTAAGCATGTCTTTTATATATTTAGATTGATTAAAGAAAATACCATCTTCTAGTTGTTTAATTTGAAGTCCTAGAAAGAAGTTTAACTCACCCATCATACTCATTTCAAACTCGTCATGCATGATTTTAGAGAAATCATTACATAGTTCTTGACAAGTTGATCCAAATATAATGTCATCAACGTATATTTGAACAATAATAATTTGTGATTCCTTTTTCTTAGTAAAAAGAGTATTATCTACTAATCCCATAGTATATTTGTTATCAATAAGAAAAGTCTTAAGACGGTCGTACCAAGCTTTAGGTGCTTGTTTAAGGCCATATAATGCTTTCTTGAGTTTGAAGACATGATGTGGTTTCTCAAAGTCGGTAAAACCGAGAGGTTGAGCAACATACACTTCTTCGTTAATAAACCCATTAAGGAAAGCACTTTAAACATCCATTTGAAATAATTTAAAGTCATAAGCACATGCATAAGCAAGTAATATTCTAATAGATTCAAGTCTAGCTACCGTTGCATAAGTTTCATCATAGTCAATTCCTTCTTGTTGATTATAACCTTGTGCAACAAGCCTAGCTTTGTTTCTAGATACTACACCATTTTCATCCATTTTGTTTCGAAAGACCCATTTTGTTCCAATTATAGTTTGATCTTTGGTTTTGGAACTAGTTTCCAAACATCATTTCTAACGAATTGGTTTAATTCTTCTTGCATGGCAATTACCCATGATTCATCTTTTATTGCTTCATTTATGGTTTTTGGTTCAATGGTGGATACAAAACAAAAATGATTACTTTGATTTTGAGCTTGTGATCTTAAGGTTCTTTGATTAAGTTGTCCTATGACCTTTTCTAATGGATGACTTTTAGATTCTTTTATATTGATAATTTCCTTATTTAATGGTTCATCTTCCTTGTTATTATTAATTTGACTTTCTATTATTTGACTTTCAACTAAGTCATCATCTACCAAAGGTGATGTTTTAGAGGGAGGTGGACTTTCGTCACATGTTATGTTCAACGATTCCTCGACTATCATTGTTTCTTTATTTAGGACAATGTAAGCTTTACTAGTTTGAGAGTAACCAAGAAATACACCTTCATAAGACTTTGGGTCAAACTTGGTGAGATAATCCTTAGTATTAAGAATAAAGCATTTACAACCAAAGACTTTAAAATATCCTAATGTTGGCTTTTTACCTTTATAAAGTTCATATGGTGTTTTGTTTAGGAAAGGACGTATTAGGACTCTATTTAAAATATATGTAGAAGTGTCAACGGCGTTACACCAAAACTTTTGAGGAATGTTTTGTTCATTAAGCATTGTTCTACTCATTTCTTGAATTGTTCTATTTTTACGTTCTACTACTCCATTTGATTGAGGTGTTCGTGGAGCCGAAAGTTATGTGTTATACCATTTGTATCACAAAAGTTTCCAAATTGAGTTTCGTTGTCAAATTACCGACCATGATCCGTTAGGATCGACACAATTTTGACACCTAGAAGATTTTGAATTTTCTTGCTAAGTATTTCAAATTTATCAAAAGCTTCATTTTTGGTTTTCAAAAATAATGTCCAAGTAAACCTTGAGTAATCATCTACTATGACCAAAGTGTATAAGTTGCCTCCATAGCTTCTTATAGCGGATGGTCCAAACAAGTCCATATGTAATAATTCTAGACACTTAGATGTGGACACCATATTTTTAGATTTGTGACTACTATGTGTTTGTTTACCAATTTTGCAAGCGTCCCAAAAGTGTTGGTCATATTTTAGTTTTGGTAAATTCCTAACCAACTCTTTTGAAGATAGGTTTTGTATAAGTCTCATATTAGCGTGACCTAAGCGTCTATGCCAAAGAGATGAGCTATCGTCTAATGTTGTTAGGCAAAGTTTGTCATTATATGTTTTATCTATTTTCATGACGTATATGTTATTTTTCCTAACTCCTTTAGCTATGGTGATACCATCTTTTAGTATTTTACTACCATTTTCATCAAATAGTACTTTATACTTTTTATCACATAGTTGGCTAATACTAAGTAGATTAAATCCTAACCTATCCACATGAGCAACATTTTCAATAGTTAGAGAGTTATGAGCAATCGTACCTTTGCCAATGATTTTGCTTTTGAGATTGCTACCAAAGGTGACATTACCTCCGTCATACTCTTGGTATGATGAGAAGAGACTTTGTTGCCCGTCATGTGTCGTGAGCATCCACTATCTTTTATCCATTCATCGGGTTCCAATCCAACTTTCAAGCATACCTAGGAAGCAAATAACTCAAACATTTGGTCCCCAATATCTCATGGGTCCGTTTGGGTTAAACATACCATTTATTTGATTCATGTATGGAAATGATGGGTAAGGGTTCCATGGCATGTAATCTGAAGTTTGATATGGTCTAGGAAAGTTTTGATTCCAACCGTTGTGTTGGTAGTTAGGTTGAAGCGTTGTGGTTGCTCTTTGGAAAGGGGCGTTTGGCAAAAGAAGTTTTATATCGTTGTTGAGTAGTTTTTGATCTAAATTCATTTTTAACAAGTCCTACCTCGATATAATGGCTGGTTTTAGTTTAACATTATCATTGGTTTTCTTTGTTATTTTAACACAAGATGCTCGTATTGCGAACATTCTCGTTTCTGAAGTACCCGCGTACCATTTTGCATAACGGACGGAACCCTTATTTTGGTTCCTCGGTCCGTGCTGCATCAGCAAATTTTGACAGAATGTTCGTCCTTTTCGGCCGGTTTGTTTTGACTCTTTGGAATTAATACTTCATTAAAACCTAGCCCATTCATGTCTCCGGGTGTTTTATGAATTTTAACTATTTCATCGGCAAGAGCGATGTTCTTGTTAAACCTTTAAACTTAGAATTATTTTCTATTAAAACGTCTTGTGTGAGCTTTAGTTTTTCTATTTCAAGATTAAGCTCTTGACATGATTTACAATCATCGTCATTTGCTTTTCCTTTTTCAAGACGTTTTGCTTTTTTTTTTAACTCATATACCTCATTTTCCAAAAACTCCTTTTTGGTTTTTAGAAATTTATTTTTAGTTATGATTTTTAGACTTAGCTCACACAATTGATTATATTGTTTTTGCAAGGTGTCATCATCAATAGAGGAATAAGAAGAGTCGGAAAGTACCTCATTTGACTCATGTGCCATTAGAGCGATCTCTTCCTTGCTTGTTTCCTCATCGTCTTCACTATCACTCCAAGCACCACTTACAAAAGCTCGTTGAGTTTTGTTTTTAGGTGGCTTGGGACATTCTCCTATGAGATGACTTGCATCACCACATCTAAAACACTTTCTTTCACCTTTAATCTTCTTATCATCCCGATCTTTTCGAAATGGCTTCTTTTCTTCTCGAGGTTGTCTTACAAACTTTCCTCTTCTTCTAAAGAACTTTTGAAATCTCTAACGGCCATGGCATACTCCTCATCTTCACTATCAGAACAAGATTCACCATCATCGCTTGATTCCGCCTTTGCTTTAAGAGCAACGGATTTGATCTTCTCCTTTCTTCCTTTGATGATCTCCGAATCTTTCTCCATTACCATTTCGTGAACTTTGAGGTTGCCAATTAGCTCGTCTAGTGACATTATTGAGAGATCTTTTGATTCTTCAATAGCGGTCACTTTAGCTCTCCATTTGGGATGGAGTGCTCTAAGAAATTTCCGGACAAAGTTCTTACTACGAAAAGATTCATCAAGTGCTTTAAGTGATGTAATGATAGTGTTAAACCGAGCAAAGCCACAATCAATGGTTTCATCTTCAGGGATAACAAATTGTTCATATTGTTGAACAAGAAGATCAATTTTGTTATCCTTGACTTGTGAATTACCTTGATGTGTAACAATTAAAGATTCCCAAATATCTTTAGCGGTTTCACACATAAAAATTCTTTCATATTCTTTTCTAGGTAAAGCATTATAAAGCATCATTTTAGCTTCATTATTTTTAGCAACTAATTTCTTTTGTTCATCAACGGAAATATCCTTTGTTGTAGAACTAAAATCTCCTTTAACAATAATAAACCAAAGATCTATATCTTTTGATTTTACATATGTTTCAAAACGTTTTTTCCAATAGATAAATCCATTGGTTTCAAAGAGTGGTGGTCTTTGCATAGATTGCCCTTCTTTAAAGTTTTCGAATCCATGGATCGTTTCAAGTTTATAAAATACAAATTATTTTAGAAATTATTGAGCAACGAGGCTCTGGTACCAATTGTAGAAAACTAGAAGGGGGTTGAATAGTTTACCGATTAAAAACTTTGTTTTGAAACTTATTGAAAGATCAATTGATATTGATCTTGAGTATGTTAATGAAATATGCAAGCAATATGTAATGAGTAAATAAGGAAAGAAATGATCAAACCACAACAAGTTGTTTATAGTGGTTCGGCCTACAAGGACTCTTTTTCCTTGCCCTACTCCACTCCCCGAGTCTCACACTCGAGTGTTTAACTTCACTAGTCAACAAGCTCCTTTCACCGGCGGAGAAAACCTTTACACTTCGCTACACTATTTCCACACTAAGCTAGATGTAGAGTTCTTTCCAAGGGTACAACTACTCCCACACACAATGTATTTTGAGGACTAAAATACTAACCACTCACACTCACAAGATTATGATGGTTTGATACAACAATGAAGTATGAATCAACACTAGATCATACAACACTAAACAAACAAGACTTCCAACTTCGTGTTTGAAGCTTGAATGTGACTTGATCTTCTTTGCTACAAAAGAGATCACTAATATGATATGAAACTGAGTTAGAAGGGTTAGAGAGAAGATATGTATGAGAGTATGTTAGAAAGGGATGAGAAACTACTTGGTTTGGCATTGCTATTTATAGCCAATTTGGATGAGAGTCACGGGACCGGACCCCTAAAAGGTTCCGCCTGTACCAAATTGGTACCGCAGTTGACGTAACCAAGATATCAAATCTTTGCTAAAGTCAACTCTATCTAAGTAAGATTGTGCAAGATATGAAGAGTACAAATCTTCACAAAATATCTAATGAAATCTTCCAATGATCTCCATGATGTAATACATGATGTCAAATGTTGTATTACTATTAATAGAAATATGCAAATGCTTAAGTAGTGTTTGGTTTTAAGAACCTAACACATTCTACAAACTATTATCATACATAATGATTAGAGTCATATCAAGATGTTACTAATCATAAATGTAAATGCTTGAATGATGAATATATTGTTTAAGAAAGCTTGTTTTAATATCTAATAAACTTGACAAGCTTTAAGCTTTTATAAATTAAATTTACTTTGTCGTTAACAAAACTTAGGCAAGGATCAAAAATATAAATAACGTTTAATGACGATATTTGTATTAAATGCATTTTCCTTAAATTCCTTTTGTCGCTACCTTGTTATCTCGTGATTCATCGCTTAATACGCTTTGTTGTTGTAGGCTATAAAACTCCTCATAAGCTTTGCTAAGTTTCGAGCTTATTGTTGTTTTATCGCCTTAATTCAAAAGTTTTATGCAAAAGTCAACCAAAAGTCAAATATAGCCAAAATCTAAGCCAATTGAGTTTGAGCTTAAAGTCCGTTTAAACTGCTAAAATAGTTGAGTTTAATGATTTCTTAATTCGCTTTCATTACAAAGTCAAGTTACAATTGCATTTGGAATTTTAACGGAGAGTTTGGTTTGAGATTATTTCTAAAAAGTTTCGTCCTATAGTCAGTTAGGATTGGTATATGAGATTGATAATGCTGTTAAGGAATGCAAGAATCCCAAAATTCTCCGGAAATTTCTAAGTTTTAATTTTGAGTTTCTTAAATTTATATTTAGTAACCGCCTCGAATCATTTTTCCGGCTAAACAATCCTATTCTCAACAAGTTCCTAAGGTCAAAACAAGCTTCAAAATTAGTTCAAACTGATTTTTTCTTTGTTCTCTTAATATCCAAGTTGATAATTTCTTTTATCTTATTTTGGCATTTGAAGGAGTTTAGAGTACTTTATCTCTTGGTGTTAAAAGCCATTTGTTCTGCCTCTTTACCACTAAGGTTTATCACCTTTTGTTTACTCAAGTAGGTGTTGTTCCTACCGTGTATTGTTTGCATTATTCTTTATTATATTTGCTTGATTCTTGTTGATATTAGTAGAGCTAGTTGCATGATGATTCAGTGTTCTTTTATCTGCCCCGTGAGGTCCTCACTTAGTAGCTTATATTTTATCCCCTCGCTTTAGCCCCAGCTTTCGCTTTGCAACCCCTCTCGCCAGCCTTTTTAGCTTAGGATCAGTGTAGTATTGCTGTTAGAGTTGATTAGTAGGTAGTGGCAACTAGTAAAGTTAGATGTAAGGATTTGATTTAGTTAGTTTATTTCCCCTTTAGAGCTTATTGCCCGCTTTATTTAGGGACCAAAGTGCTTATTTTTTTCTGCTTTGCAATCGCTACAGCCCCCAAAGAACTGGTTCTTTTATTTTATTTTTTAGCTTTTTAGTGACATTAATGATGCTTATTAAATCCCCTTAAATGCTCGCTGTATGCTGGAGATTAAGTTTCATAGGATTTAGCTTTTGCACAAGTTTCGTTAGCCTCTTATCCATTAGTTATTCGTCATTCCAAACCATCTTTTATAAAATTTTAAGTTGTCCTTGTTCCAAAACAAAATTTCCCTTTAGTTGTCCTTGTTCCAAACAAAATTTTAGTGGGATTTGCTGCACTAATAAGCTGTTCAATAGCTTGTTTTCAAGCTTTTCTAAGTTTAGTTGTTGCTAAAAATTGCTTACTTTGTTCGAGTATTAGTTTGCAAAAGAAAAATAATTGCCAAAAACGGGAGGAAGTGGGAATTGAACCCACGATCTCCTGGTCTCCTGCTGCACAACAGCTTACACGCTTCACAAACCCCACACCATAACCAACTGCTCCCAACCCATTTTCCTTGTCATATTCCATTACAACTAATAAATTCTTTTAAATACGTTATTCTTTCTTTTTTTTTTTTTCTTTTTTTTTAGTTTTAAGCTTATTAAGCAGTTTAGCTTTTTAACAACTTATATAATGCTTATTTTTCGAACTTATTATTTTTCTTAGGTTTAGCATTTAGCAAAAGTAGTTTCTTATGTGTTTTTCGGATTTTTATAAATTAGTTTAGTATTTTTAATAATTTAATTAGTATAAATTAGTTTTTAATTGTGAATAAAATATAAAGTCAAAAAAAATATAAATCTTTTTTCTAAAAAATTTTCTTTGTCATGTAGTACGTGAGAAAATTGTTTTTACATTTCGTAGAATTTTTATTTTCACAAATTGTACGCTTTATTTTATGCTTCCAAATATATTTTCGTATAGCGACGTCATTTTAGGCCACGCTTAGATATTTTAAGTTTACGTTAGTAAAAATAGTTTATTTTAAGATATTTTGTTTTATAAAATCATTGTAAATATAGTGATAGCGCTTTATTTAATATTTTTTATTCTTTTAATTTCCTTTATTTTTGCATTTAAGCCCTTTGTAGTTTATGTCCTTCTCCTTAGTTATAATAATTCAAGTAATCTCCTTTCTTCTCGCTCAAATCTCTCGATCATATATCGCTTGGTGATCCATTGTACGTACTACCGGACATAACGACCGGGAAACACCGTATTCCTCGTGATCTTCATAAAGATTCGCCGAACCGCTTAAGTTTCTACGGTCGCTATTCACAAGTGGTTTCGGCTTGAGGAGAAAAACTTGACTCGCTTTGCATGGATCAAATGGCGCCGCCGGAGCCGCGGCTTCATTATCTTACGCTTAGCGATTAGTGATTTGGATATTCACTCTTGTTTATACCCATCTGTATGTGTTTATATTTTCTTTAAAAATCAAAACCCTAAATGATTTTCATTCTTTGTTTTACATCATGCTTTTCAAAAAATACCAAAATATTCCTCTTTTACCCTCTTACCCTTTTTGATTTTTTATCCTTTTACCCTCTATCCATTTGATTCTAACTTCTTCTATTCCTCGATGGAATCATCGATTCCTGCAGTGTCGGTTGTGGAGAACCGCCGTTTATCGTGGTCGCTGGTGCAATGTATAATCCATGCGTAATGACATTCATAACGGAAGTTGTTTGTTTCATTCATGGAATTCATGTTCTTATGATCAAAATTTTTTCAATGAGCCGGTAATGGCCCTTCTCCGACTACCCACCCCAACCCCAAAATTTTTCGCTCAATCGCCAGTATTGCTATGGTTGCGGATCCATATTGATTTTCGATGTCAACGGTGTTCTTATGTAGAGGTGTGGAAATGATTCACGGATGGATTTTGTTCGCTTTGTGCTTCGAAGCTGAAAACTCATGCACTTTACCCGAACTTCTTCCAATTATCCTCAAACGATTTTAGCCAATTCCTCCTCAAGATATTCATTTGAGCAAGAACCGTAAGTATCAAAGTTTTAATGACACATCGCTTCGAATCGTAAATCGAATTGCCTCAGACAAATTGTGAGGTCCTCTTCAATGTCAACCGTGGAATCAAAATTACTATACTTCCAGTTTTGACAATTTCCAACCTCCACACATTCCCCATAATGGTTCAAACTCCACTGAAAGCCGTTGTCTCAAGAAATCTCCCAAGATTTTGAAACCGCAATGAAAACACTTTGAGGAGATTAATAACTTTAAGAATCAAGGAGTGGTGAAAAACCATTGAGAATTGTTAAATGAAGAGCGTAGAGTTCCGCCAATCAAGGGAAGAATTATTAGCCCTAGAGCATGCGTACTCTAAGGCGCTCCCACTCTTAAGGCGTACCTATATGAGATGATGACGTAGGAAGGTTTTATCCTTTAGAAATAATATTTCTCAACCTCCTCGCCGTTGATATCCAAATAGCTTGAGATTGCATCTCAAACAATCAAGCATCACACCCGATATTCCCACTCACTCAACATGGGGACGAGCATCTGACATGCTCGGTAAAAGGAATCGGATCACTAAAAAGTCCATGTTTAGAACCCAATCCCCGTAGAGAGTCACAGGAATTTCATCATATGTGTGATTCTCTTTCTTCCCTCTTGAGTGTTCAAATGATCATTTGGAAACTTTCTCCCATTTTAGCTTATGATTGTGCTTCCCATGGAGACATTATTGAGTATGTCGAGGCATCACCCCACAATCCGGATGCTGATCCCCTTCTTTGAGGAGTTCTCCTATGAACTCATCCACATCAATCCACTCTTGATTTCGGCCAATCTAGAGAGAGATCAGTAATCCACTGACAATGATCGCTCACTCACTTCTTATCCCAACAATCCAATAGAGAATGTTGATCACTTTGTTCCCGGCCCAAAGCTACTACCAATCCTATTTGAATTGACCACCACTTTAATTTCCTGAGAATCACTCTTGATACCGACCGAGGATAGTGATGAGTCCACAATGGAACAAGAGTTCACAAATGGCCCGCATCATGTGAATGATTCTCTTCAGAGGTCACGGCGAACTCTCTCTCATATCATATTTTCCGCTGGAGTATGATTGCTTGGATGGCGAAAATCATGATCGGGGGGAGAGAATCTCAATTTGCATAGTTATGACAAATCCTCCCACCCTCCCCACCGAGATGCCTTCCAACCCAAAGAGCTCAAACCAATAAATCCAAATAAGTGTAACTGCATCTAATCCGAGGAAGAGGATCTAGTTATGATTGTTATCATGATCTTCCTTCTTTCTTCACCTACCGTGACTTCTTCTTCTCTTCTTCATTCCTCTGAGTGAGAGACACTATCTTGACCCCTAAAGATTTTCATTTATCATTTTTGAGCCGTCTTTCTATGTATATCCATCGGTGTGGAACTTTCAGCGCCATGCTTCAATGTTTATCCAAACATCTTGAACGTAAAAGTCCGGATGGAGATTGTTTTCCTTAATTTGCTTCCCATGAACCAATGAATTCGGGTCGAAATAAGCTACGCACTCTAAGAACTTCAAAAAACAAGAGTACACACCATAGCGGGTTTTCACCCATATTTCTCTCGACTTCTTTCTATTTTCTACCAAATTTAAAAAGGGGTTGCCCCACATGTTTTCAAAAAAAAAAAATCAAATAATGGCCGTAGTATTTCCCTTTTTACGTTTTGTTTTCGCATAACAGTTTCTTGCATTTGAATATTGAGTAATACATTCATTTCTGCGCTGGGGAATTCTCACCTAATTTTATCATATAATACTATACTCACAATTCCGCTTTTGGCCAAAATTTTTTTTTATAAGTGTTTACACTTTCTCATTTGGTTATCAACCCTACCATGCCTCGTAAGACAAAAGTATTGGCTAATCCAGGAGCAAACGGCTCTTGGTAAAGATATCTCAAATCCGCTGACGGCTTGCAATTTGCCCAAAATTGTATGGTATCTACCACCATATCCTAAAAAGTGAAGAGTTGGCTAGCCCGCAAGGTTATGGCTTGTGTAAAGGCGTTGAAAACCATAATTGTAATCACCACCAAAGATAATATTGATAATTTATCAAGAGTTATTAGTCCGTAAGGGTACGCTTCCCGTAAAGACATCAAATCCTGCTTACAAACCGTGGTTTGCTCAAAATCACATGGTTATCCAGTACCAAGGTTCTTACTTGAACTCGAAACATTTGGCTACCTTAAGTAATGGCTTTCGTAAAGAGTTTCCAAATCCATTATGTTTTTTTTTCTCAAAAGATTGCTAGGGACTAGCAATAGTTTAGTGTGGGGATTGATGAGTGTGTAAATACTCATCATTTTGGGTCAACTTCAACTGCAAAACGCTTAAAATTGCTCGAATGCATCAAAAATAATCAAAATATTCCAAAATTGCATTTTATATGTTTCAGATGAAAAATGTTTAAAAACAGATGAAAAATGAGCAAAGTTTGCATTAATGGCGCCACCCCCAAGTTTCTAAAATTGTCAAAATAGTCCCCGAGTAAAAATTTCAAAGAAAAGTCACCAAAGGTCCTTTTAAAATCAAAAGTGTCACAATTTAGTCCCCAGGAAAATATAAAAGTTTGAGAAAATTACAAGTTTGGTCCTCCAAGTTTGAAAATTGGCAAATTAGTCCCTTTTGAAAATTGAAAAATGTCAAGTTTGATCCTTGCATTATTGAACTTTGTCACTTTTAAATTCTTGGAACATCTTTACGTAATTGGCGTGAATGGTCCTTTGAATTCGTAATCAGTAACCTAGTCCTTGTCATTTATTGCTTCCTTATACACCCTTTTGGCCTGTCAATTCATTGTGGACCCTAGCCAACAAAACTATTTGGACCCTCTGCTTTGACCCTTATATTATTAATCCCTGGTCAAACCTTAATAAAGTCAAACAACAAAAACCCCAACGCCACAACAAAACAAAATACCTGCTCTCCCTCCTCCAAATTCTCATCCCACTCACCATGTCCCTCCAAACATAAGAATACAAGAAATTCACTGTGATCCATCTCTACAATACTCAATCTCACTCTCTGCTTAAAACCCATTTTCCAGCTTCAAAACTAATCTATGGCTAAAATCTCCCAAGACATCCGGGTCCTAAAGTGTGTGGGAATCAATCAAGTGAAGTGAGAGAAAGCTCGAGCTAAGTAAAAAGGAAGAAAGAAGCCATGGATGGCAAAGTAGTTAGTTTTAGTTTTTCTTTTAGACTTTTAGTTCTGGTCCGCTTTTTTTCATGTTTTTTAGAAAAGCTTTTGAACATTCTAATCTCCGCATTTTAATTTTTAATCTATAGTTGTTTCAGTTTTCATTGTAATATCATTTTTATTAGTGAACGCAATTTACCATTTTTTCTTTAAATTCCTTGTCGCTACTCCTCGTTATCTCAGATCTTAACAGTTTAATACGCTTTGTTGTTGTAGTTATAAACCTCATGTTTTGCTAAGTTTCTTTGAGTTTGGTTGTTGTTTTATCGCCTTAATTCAAAAGTTTTATAAAAAGTCAACCAAAAGTCGTCAAATATAATAAAATCTAAAGCCAATTGAGTTTTGAGCTAAAAAGTCCTGCTTAAATCTCTGTCATAAAATAATAGTTGAGTTTTAATGATTTCACCCTATTTTTCATTACAAAGTCAAGTCACAATTGATTTTGAATTTTAACTTAGAGCTTGGCTCAGATTATTTTTAAAAGTTTTGGTCCTATAGTCAAGTTGGGGATTGAGTATACAGGATGATAACAAAGTTGTTAAGGAATGCGAATCCCGAAGTTTCAAGTTTTAATTTTGAGTTTAATTTGATATTTAGTAAACGCCCCTAATCATTTTTCGCCTAAACAATCCTATTCTCATCAAAGTTCTAAGGTCAAAACCGTTTCAAAATTAGTTCAAACTGATTTTTCTTGTTCTCTTAATATCCAAGGATAATTTCTTTTATCTTATTTGGCATTTGAAGGAGTTTAGAGTACTTATCTTTGGTGTTAAAAGCCATTTGTTCTCGGCCTTACCACTAAGGTTTATCACCTTTGTTTACCTCAAGTAGGTATGTTCTCACTGCATTGTTTTGCATTATTCTTTTACAGGCTGTTGATTCTGCTTGATATTAGTAGCTAGTTGCATAGATGATCTGGTGGTTCTTTATCGCCTCTAGGTCCTCACTTAGTAGCTTTATTTTATCCCTCGCTTTTTAGCCCCCGGCTGCTTTGCAACTCCCCTTCAGCTCTTTTTTAGCTTAATCAAAGTAGTATTAAGGTTAGAGTTAGGATTAGTAGTAGTAGTGGCAAACTGTATAGTGTTAGATGTAAGGATTTGATTTTAGTTAGCTTATTTCCCTTTTAGAGCTTATTGCCCCGCTTATTTAGGACCCTCAAAGTGCTATTTTTTCTGCTTTAAAATCAAGCATGCTGTTCCCTAGCAACCTGTTCTTTTTATTTGGCTTTTTAGCTTTTTTAGTGATTAAATTTATGCTTATTAAATCCCCTTTAAATGCTCACAGTGTGTATGTGGAGATTAAGTTTCATAGGATTTTTAGCTTCTGTACGTTTCTTTTGTTAGCCTCTATCCATTAGTTATTCACGTCCCAAACGACCTTTTACATACCCCTCATGTCCTTGCCCAAATGTGCCCCTTAGTGGGATTTTGCCTACTTAATAAGTCAGTTCTCAATAGCTTATTTCAAGTTTTCTAAGTTTAGTTGTTGCTAAAAATCTCCTGCTTCTTACTTGTTCGGAGATTAGTTTGCAAAAGAAAAATAATGCCGTGTGTAACCGGTGAAGCTGAACGGAACCCACGACTTCCGTCTCCCTGGCCGCACAAATGTACCACGCTCACAACCCCACACCATAACCAACCGCTTCCAACCCATTTTCCTTGTCATATTCCAATAACTCAATAAATTCCTTAAAATACGCTTATTCTTCTTTTTTTTTTTCTTTTTTTAGTTTTAAGCTTGGCTATAGTTTAGCTTTTTAACAACTTATATAATGCTTATTTTTCTAACTTATTACATTTTTCTTAGGTTTAGCATTTAGCAAAAGTAGTTTTCATAAAATTTTCTCGGATTTTTTATAAATTAAGTTTAGTATTTTTAATAATTTAATTATATAAATTAGTTTTAATTGGTGAAGGAAAATATAAAAGTCAAAAAATATAAATCTTTTTTCTAAATTTTATTTTGTCGTAGTATGAGAAAATTGTTTTTAACCTCGTAGGACTTTTATTTCACAAATTGTACGCTTTATTTTGCGCCCAATATATTTTCGTATATTAGCAGCATCGCTTTCATTTTAGGGCCAATGCTTTTAGATATTTTGTTTACGCTTAGTTAAAATAGTTTATTTAAGATATTTTGTTTTTATAAAATCAACAAAACATCATTGTAAATATAGTGATAGCGCTATTTAATATTTTTTTATCTTTTTAATTTCCTTTATTTTGCATTTAAGCCCTTGTAGTTTATGTCCTTCTCCTTAGTTATAATAATTCGCACTTCCTTTTCCGCTCAAATCTCTCTCGACACTATAATGCTTCAGGATGTCCATTGCATCGCAAATTTCGGGCCGACATAACTAATTCGGGAAACATGTGACCGTGATCTTCGCTGTATCTGCGGTTAAGCATGGTGCCGTTATTTATCCCACGACACCACAAGTGGGCGGCTTCAGGTGATTTAGCTTGATCAAGTGGCGCTGATCAACATGATTCAAAGATTCCGAGAAGACTAAGACATCATCAAAGGTTTTGACGCTGCATTTACTATCAAACAAGTCCCTAGAGGAGAAAATCAGCAGCGATGTGACCGAAAGCAATATCAGCTTCAATGAAGCTTCGCATTAATTTATCAGCAAGTCCTCCGTGGAAACAATCGAAAAGCAAGTCAATATCGGGAGATGGAAGTCTCCGCAAATACAGAGGAGGATGGTCCTACATGGATGACAATCGATTGTGGAATACTTAAGCAAAGCGGTACATTACCCCAAAATCGCATGTAAGTCGTTATAATACGCCACACCGCTGTAAATTCTAATTGCCGGCTACCATATTGTATCGACGTTTTTTCTCCAACCATGGCTCCCACAAGGCCGCCCCATGCAAGCAAATTACGCGCTGCGAAATCCATGGCGTTCATGTAGCATGCACGCCAGACCACGGGTCCGTCAGAGCACGCGCCTACGCGATCCGGATATTACCGCCAACCATGCATAAAAGATGCGAGGACTTGATAAGGAAGTGCAATGATTGTCGTAGCCAATACACCGCCCGCCGCCAACCACAGCATGAGTTAACGCCAATCACGCTTCATGGCCATTCTACAAATGTAGCATCGAGCATCGCGGCGTCCTTTCCACAGCAAAGAGGGCGTCTCAAAAGCTTCATAGTAGCTATAGACTACTTTTACCAAGTTGATCTAGGCAAAAGCAAGTATTACAATCAATGCAACTGTGGAAACGCTTGTTCCGGGACAACATAGTATGTCAGCTGATTACCTCGAGAAATCATTTCTCCTCGATAATGGGAAACAATCTCCCGCGAATAAACCCCTTCAAAGATTAAAAGGTGTTAAACATCACCAACATCTTCAAGGCTGGCCATATTTACACTCCACAAACCAATGGCTATTTAGTAGGAGCGCCAAGAAAATCGGCTCGGGCTTTAATAGCAGCGCTCTGACAGTACAAAGGAAGGTGGGTCGAGGAGTCAAGATGTCTGCGGCTCACCGCGACCTCGATTAAAACTAAAGACGGGGACACCCTCTTCTCTTAGTCTACGTGGATGTAGTCGCTATACCAACCGAGATCGGCATGCCAACTATCCCGCACGCCAGAGGACATGTAGTCAAATGCAACAATGATCAGCATCGCTCTACTTGATTCACTGAAGAAAGACGCAACGTTTCATACGGAGGCAAAGTCAAGTCAAAAATGAAAGGATACTATGATGCCAATGTGCGCTAGCATTTCATTCCTGCACTGTGCTACTTTGTCTACTGCGCTACGAGCGCAGCCAATGGCATGCTGTAAGTTTGGACTAAAGCGGGTAAAGGACCTTGGTGAGCCACTCAAGCAATTGGCACAGCGCATATGCCGCTGAGGCTGGATGGTCGTAATCGTAACATGACTTGAACTATGGCAACCCCAAGAGGTGCTACTTGGGGTGACCACAGCTTTAATGTGATAAGATTAGACGCTTCCGCGACTTTTTTCCAATAAACATTCATATGTATTTATTTTTTGGCTTTTCTGCTATTTATCGCTTTCCTTGTTATGTCTCAAAAAACATTCAAGTATCAATAAAATGCCGCGTTTCAGCCAAACTGCCACACATTTTAAGTTGTTATCTCCATATACGCATTTAATTTAACGCTTATTTCAGTTCAGCGACATGCGGCTTTACACTTCACGAATAAAACCCATCATGCTGATGTTAACCTACTAAATCAACTTGTTGAGTAAGAGGGCGTGTAAACCCATCAACACCGGATCACGCGATCCTTGTTAAACACCTGTCTCGCTGATGGAATAAGATATGTATGTGCGATCCCGTATTGCTTGGCAGTTGAATTCATTAACGCATGAATAAACTCTAGGAACCAAAGATTAATTTGATTCCTTTAATAAGATATATTTACAAAGACGTCAGGAACTGCCTACATCGTATTGCGATAAAAGTACTTAAAATTATTTTCTTACGATATAGACCTTTCATATATGATTATGCATTTCTGGCTATATCTTCTATTGGCTTCCACGCTTGTTTCTTCACAACAATGCACTAATGAAAAGACAAGTAGATACGCTTACATTACACGCTTTGGCCTATTAGCCAATGCGAAAAAAGAAATGTTCATCCATAACTACGAAGTTATTACATATCCATTACTACCGCTATAACGCTTAAGTGAAGAGGTGCCAACATGACTTGTCGACCCTTTGGCTCTTCGCTTAACACTCTTCAAACGCTCTATATCCCCGATAAGGCCAGTTGGCCACACCACCGGCACAACCGACTTAGTGAGAGCCGCACTAACCCCACACAAAATGGCCTTCCCCGCACACACTTTTTTAGCAGCACGTGGCATGCGCCTTTCCAAGACTTCCTTTAAAGGTACCTCCTTCTCTAAAGCAAATGGATCCCGGTCATCCCCTTCCCCTGGACGCCGCAGTACGTGCACTTGGAGCCTGAGAATTCAAAGAGGTTTCAAAATAGTCCAGCCTGTAAGATCCCGCGACGATGACATCACGCTGGGTCAACCCCGCCATAATCACATTTTATTGATAATCTTGATCGCTACCAAGTTCAAATCATTGGGAGCTCCAAGTTCTTCATATCGCGATAGCCATCAAGGATTATATGACTTTCAAGATCATACCCTACGCCTTATCCAACTTGCCTTCAACAGCTCGCCTTTGTGGAGCTCTTCAATGGTTTCATTTTACCACGCCCGTGAAAGACTTCACCACCTCCGGCGCTGCATTAACCACTTCCTGACGATTCCGGTACTAAGAGCAGCCAAGTGAGACTTTGGCCTATGGTTAACGGCTTCCGCTTATCATATATAGACACAAGTCATGGATACAACTCTTCATTATATCCTTGAACTGATGCTTAGCTTTACGCAGCCTTTGCCTCCTGTACTCTCCAAGGACCAGCTCACAAAGATTTTTCAAGCTCCCCAATCACAAGAAATAAACTTTCTTTACCCCTATCTAGATGTTTTAATACCGGGCCAAAGACGCAGTACTTATACCGGGCAAAGACGTTGATTTCCTGATTCAACCAAGTAATACTCATTAGGGGCCTATTTTCTCCCTCGCCTGCTTTTGAAGGTATGCCGTGCCCCTTGCCTCGCATGGGGCGCTTATCTAGTTGTGCCCGTGCATTCTACAAAATAAGTGCCCAAAGAACAAATTGTTTGGTCCTTTGGGAATCTTGGTTTTCTCCATCGATACTTCCTTCCGTGCCTCTACAATTAACAAGCCCCGATGAGCTGGAGAGACTTGAACCAATTCTTCAACTAATTGCTCCAAGGGCACATTTGTACCCACCGTCTTCCTTTATCCCTGTCAAGGCTCACGCGCTCGAGCTTGCCTGACTAGCCTTAGTGGGGCGATCATAACCTCGCCCATCCCGCTTATTGATCACTTCCAGCAATATTAGAAACACATCTAGCACATTCACCAACAAAAAGAAAATTTATTCACAAAATTTAATTTATTTCATCGCTGCCCGCGATCATCGTGGTGCTGACCACGCTTCATCAAGAGGATAACTCCGCCGTGACCACGGACGCTTTTCCTGAGCGGCTCGACCATCATCTCTTTCGGAATTTTTGCGCATTGCTGCTTCTTCTTCCTCTTCAAATGTTACGTTTACGGCGGTGATCAAGGCCACCAAAAGGTTACTTCGTGATTGGGACGGCTCTCAGGGCGTTTCCATCAAGAATCGGTGAACTGGTCCCCGTAGATCCCCGCATTCAAATGGCGCTGACGCGCTCGCAAAGTATCAGCCTAAAAATAGGCTCCTCATCATCTTCTCAGTTAAGGTCCAATACTCGCCTTTTACCGCTGTGGCCGCTTAGCCGTACAACGTGAATGATCCATCTCGCTACAGACAAGACAGATATAAAACAAAAGTATATAATGCGCCACATATACTAAGATTAAGTTCTTTTACAATATTTACATATATATGTGATGTATCGAGAATAAGTACCCACCGCTACGGCCTAAGAAGAAGATAGGGATTCTATCTTCTGGGGCCAAAATAATTATGTAATGATTCCTCATATGTGCACCAAAAATCCCTCGTGATATGCACTTGCTTGGGATTTTAGCATTTATCGGGCCCAAGATTCCTCTACATTATAAGACCTGTGCAAGGGGCACTTTCATCCTCTCGTAAGGTTCCCCTAAGGTAAAAATCATAACTCTGTGGAAAATATGTATCATCTACCCGTAAGAAATACTCCCTCCAATCTAAGTGTACTATCTAATTTATCCCAGAGTAACACGGCAGTTTCATCAAATGCTGCTTGTAAAGATACCACCCATGTGCCCAAGTGTGGTGCCATAGAAGGCGCTTAATAGGTGGATGTGGGGTTAATCCTCAAAGAAACGCAATTTACTTCAAAATTTGTAATCTTAGCCGCCAATACAAAGGTAGCCGCGGATATGTAGATTATAATAATTTAACACATCGCGATGTGGGTACACGCTGATTCGCATCAAATAACCGCGGTATATACACCTACTTTCCTCGGGCGGGAAATCGGCTATCGCGGGCTTGGCGATCCGGAATCATCAATGCACATCCTCGTGGTATAAAGTAACTGAGGTGAAATTCCATCGACGATCACAAGGAGGCTCGAGGTGAAGTCGCATAAATCAAGCTTACCATTGGGATATTTCTTTTTGATATAACGACGCCACAAGTTACCTTTTGTGGTTGGTTACTACTTTCGATCACAAACTCTTAGAACACTTTAGCACGGTGGATGGAGGTTTACTATGAGGAATCCGTGAAAATGAATCTCATATAGTTATATCTTTTTTCTCCTCCATAACATTACGCATAATGCGGATCCCACTTAGTCCTCATTGTGTGGCCGATAGCTTGATGGGACAATGTGGCGCATCCTCCTAATAACGAGGCATTCAAAATTCACTTGATGTTCGACATATACTGCACCTACGGTAGGTGTGTATGGTTTCTTCATACGCTTTATAAGTTATTTATTTTTATTATTGCTCTTAGTTCAGCACCCAGCTACGCGATCGGGCGCTTACTAGACCGTGTGACATGATGACGAGGTTCCGGGCGCCGGGTCATAAACCCTACTACGCCCATTTGCAAGCCCAAGATGTAACTGGCTAATGTTCATACGCTGGGTTGGGGTCACTTGGGTGCCCAAGCCTCTATCTATTTATGGAATAGATATCTGATATCTTCTAAAACAAGAAGATAATTGTGGAAACGTAGAGGGGGGTGAATACGTTACCGTTTAAAAACTTTAGATCTTTAGTATCAAATCGCTAATGAAGCTTGTTATAATATGAAAGTACCAATTATTGTTTGTGACTAATATAAAGTATGGTAAACCAAGTTGTCACACAATCATGAACATCAAACCACATCACAAACAATAGTATAGTGCAAGTATAAAAGTAAAGAGATAAAGAAAGGAAAGTGCAAACCTAACACGAGGATTTATAGTGGTTCGGTCACGGATCTCCTTTCCGCATTACTCCACTCCTCGAGTACCCAACTCGAGAGTTACTTCACTAAATCAACAAGCTCCCTTCTCGGCGAGAAAACCTTACAATCGCCGCTACACTTTTTCCGGTACAAAGCTAAATACGGTTCTAGTTCGAGGTAGAACCAACCTAACACGCCTATACAATATTTCCGACACTAAGCTAGATGTCAAGCTCTTTTACAAGGGTACAACCACTCCCAATATGTTTTATGGCCCAACATAATAAACCTTGTGTTTTATGGCACAAACACATAAACCATCTAATCTAGTTTGGTGAAAGTGTTGTTATGATGCAATGATGTTACACTAATGATCCATGACACAAATGTCTAATGGATATGAATAACTACTTCTAAATGAACTTCCATTGATAGGAAGCCTTCATGATGAAGATCACAAGTTCCCTAAACTTTTTGTGATAGATCTTCAACTTGTGGTAAGTGGGGATGGCTAAATCTCCAAACTTTCCTTGGTTGATCAAAGAGTATGCTTACAACAAAGATGAATGTTAGCAGCATTATGATCATGATCATTAGGGTGTTTAATGTATGTTATTACATTGTTAATGATTGATCTAAATGTCAAGATAGCAAGAAGGTGGAGAATATTTGATTTGAAGTGGTGAAGAAATGGGAAAACAATGGGCTTCTATTTATAGCCAAAGTGATGTGAGTCCACGGACCACGACCCTTTAAAAGGGTTCCGCCCTTATACAATTTGGTACCGTGGGTGCCTGACATAAAATCTAAAAAATCTTTCTTCAAATCTTTCCAAGATATTACCAAATCTTACTAAGATCACATTTGATATATTGTGTGTCAATCTAACCAAAATATTCAAGTGATCTTCCAAGGATTTCAAAGATGATGCATGACATGATGTAACATGTATTTCCATTTTAGATTAAAAGGTTTATCAAGGTAAACTTGTAAAATGTATTATGTAACTAGTTAATAAAATGTCTAGTTACCTTTTGAAATACTTGTGAATGCAAAATGTAAAATGAGGTTCGAAATAGAATGGTTAACCTATTAAAATACTTAGTGACTCTAAATGTATTTTAAACATTCTAAATGATTTGTTAATGGGTTTGATCATAATGCCACATAACAAACATGTATTAACCGTTGTAACATACGAGAACTTGAGACATCGAGAGGTGTTGAATGTATGTTGAGACAAATGTAATTACAAGTAACTTGTACATTTTACGTTATGTATTACAAGTTACATGTTTGTCATCAATCAAAACAAACGAGATCAGATAGATTAAATATCGTAATGTTTGCACTAACAATCTCCCCATTTTTGATGATGACAAAGATATGTAAACGTAATAGAAAGTAAAATGTAAAAGGTTACTTGTATCCTTACTACCTTACATTACCTTCTCTCGCTTTACCTTTCTCCCCTTTGTCGAAAACAAAAGGCGTGTCCTTGAGTTTAACTTAATTTCTTCCCAAAAAGGCGAGCTTGCATCATCCCTAGTGAAGTTAAATCGTCCACTTCAATCCGCCCCTTGTTTGGTAGCGGATCCATGGATCAAATAAAGAGGCTTAACCTACATCAAGGTTAGTTATGCAACAAAATTATGAGAAATATATGAAAAAGGAAAATCCATAGCAATGTTAGCCTATTTTCTCCACTTTTATCGAAGCACAAATGCTTGTTGAAAAGTGAGAATGATGCTAAATGCGTGCATGCTCCCCTTGACGGTTGCTCCTTGTTTGAGGTGTCGTGGTATGATTAAAACCTACAAAACAAATATTAGTACAAAACTATATTCGTCATTGACGAGTAAGTGATATACAACAAAGTGTGTATAAGATGCATTCAGTAAATTCTTGACGGAAGCTCCCTTGCTCTAGGGCATCAAGATGAACCTTCAAAATAAATATTAGTATAATAGAAGCTTTGTCTTTAGACAAATATGTCATATACAACCAAGTGTATAGACGATGCAATATGAGTGCTTAAAGGATATTCCTCCTTGTTCTAGGATGTCAAGAAGCACCTAAAATAAGAAAAATAATTGATGCAAACTTCATCCTTAGATGAGTAAGTTATATACAATCGAATGTATATGGTGATGAACCTACAATGAAAAAAATTAGTGCAATATATTTCATCTTTTTCACAAAAAAAAATAAGATGTATATATGTGATAAATGATATAATCAAAGATCTCATGAAGTGTAGTCTCCTAATTACAATCATAAGAAAAGTGAGAATATAATATGATAAAAGCCTACAAAATAATTCCTAGAAAGAAGATATGAAGTCTTCCATCGGGTGTGCCACTAGTGGTGCTAGTGTTGGTGTCTGGCTACTAGTAGGATTCATGTGGTGATGATAGATGACTGAGATTTTTAAAAGTAAGTTTTCGCTAATCCATGGTGGTGATGATTACAAAGGGAAAGGTGTGATGAAGGTGGTGGTGATTAGGTAGGAACCTATTCTAGGTGACAATGGGAAAGGTAGTATTAGCATGGTTTTGACCTACATGGATGATTATCACTTTGAAAAGAAGTGAAGACAATATGGAAAATACTAATAATAATAATAATGAGTACCTAATATGAGATGAGAATGATCATCATATAAGTGAGAGTTGGATGGACCAACGTGTTGGAAATGGTTGTTTTGATTAATATATTGTTTGCACTAACAATGACATGCATGATATATGTCAAGCGAGAAAAGGATAAGATCCTATGATGGTGTTCTATATAGTGAAGTTGTAAGGTGCTAGTTTTAAGGAAAATCCTAGATTCGTTGATTGTGGAGATGAAGAAGTTTGTAAAACACATGATGGTGTTTTTTCACTTGATGAGGTATTGGTGCAAACTTGTGATATAAGGTTAAAAGGTTGAACTAGTTGTGGTTTCGAACCGTTTTAGCTAAGTGGTGTTTACCTATGTGTTGGTGTTTTAGAGTCTAAGAGACATAAATTTTGACAAAAGACAATTATGTGAATGGATTTCTCTCCCTCTTAATTGGTGGATATCTAACATAATGTGCAATGTATCAAATAAGGAATGACAACAAAGTGTTTAGGAGGTTATTCGGATTAACGAAAGAGGTGAGCTTAGTAATGTTTTTCTGGATGATGGTTAGCATACAATGAGCTTCAACCTTAAAGTCATGTACTTCTTCTCGATTAATAATGAGATGATCGTATGATGAGGCATGTGGTTTCCTAATAGGAAGTGAAGAGGAGTAGAGTATTGTTATAACTAAATAATGATGGAGATGATTTTTGGAAAGCGGAAGCTTAAATGAGATTTGCAAAGAGGTCGGTTGAAAGACAAAAATGCAAAGCCAACCCGCTAGAACTTAATTCTATATGCTTTTAAACTATATGCAAGTATAGGGGTCCCATAAAGCATAGTACTAATCTACGTAGCAATAAAGGGGATTATGCAAAATGAGCATATAAAAGTTAAAACCAATTGAGATAACAAATAATTTGTTATCAACCCACAAAACAAATTTGTTAGTGACAAAAGATGTTAACATGATAGAAATCAAATGATAACATGTTATATAAGCAAAAACAACACATTGCACTTAGTAGACAAGAAATCACCATACAAGATAGCATCAAGACAATCATATTATGCAAGAATACAACTTTATTCAAGACATTTCATTTTGAGATTGTTTTGTCGTTAGACTTAGACGATTAAGCATACTTGGCTTTTAAATTAACACAACAATCTATGTGATTAATTTGTAAGATAAAAAGGCTTCTAAAAGTTTGTCATACCAAAAGCGCTTTGACATATTATATGTGCACACGTAGCAAACAAATTATGTGACAAGAAGCAAAAGAAACAAGATGAAAGAGTCATGCAAGCCATGTTTAAGACATAACAATTTGGAGCATGTATCATTTAGATCGCACTACACATAGATATAATGAATGCCAACTAATAGCTTTCAAACACAAATATATCATATCAAAATTATCACATATCAAAATGACATATTATGAGTTCATAAGCAACATGTTAATCATGCTAAGGATAATTCAAAAGTAAGTATCATGCAAATAAAGTTTAGGTTTTAAACGCTTAGTAGCATGCAGAAACAAGGATACGCTATTATAAAATCGCATTACTAAGGTTTACACATTTGACTAGTTATCAAACACTAAGATAATGTCAAATCAACTTATCGATTCAAACAAGAACATGTAATCAACACATGTAAGTGCAATGCAAGTGGTTTTAAAAGAAAAGTCATATATACTACTTGTTTGATTAGTATTCCTAAGGCGAGGCAAACTATCAATGTTTTAACACTTACTTTAGGCAAGTATAGGAATACAGATTTTTCAAGTTGGAGAATGAATATGAGACTATTACTAGCGGTGCTCAATTAAGGCTAAACACCGACCATTTTACGGGTGATTCCACATACCCAACTTCTCTCTAAGAAGCAATTCAACCGTTAGGTCAAATTGAGTTTCTAGTGCAATAGGTTCTCCAATAGTCATTCTCATGTTAGAAAGATGGGAACTCCTACTTTTGCATATTAAAGTGCATAAAAGATGATAGTTTACCAATACTTAGCTTAATGTGACTTAACTAATATGCAATATAACTAAAGTGATGAAGACGTCATGTTATACACATGAATTTTAACAATGGTGTGTTTGATAAACAATGTGTTTTAATCTTGTGTTTAGAATCTAAGGTTGTTCAAATTACAAAGCTAATTGTATGATCTAATGGATGACATCTTTTATGTTGAAGTGTATACTTTAAAAGTGATTGATTATCTAAGACTAGGGAATGGAATATGTTAAATTAAGAATGTTCTCAAGAAAGTTCTTTGGAACTTTATTTGACAAGAATCTAAATAAGGTTACTAACTTCAATAGATCATGTATGTTCTAGATGTGTAGTTTCAACCGTGGATGTGCACAAGGTTTGAGCAAGGTTAGGTTATGATGTACGCTTGAAAGGAAATGAATACAAATAGTATCTTTCAACAAATGAGATTATCGCATGGGATAAAGTTATCATGCTTATGAAAATAAGTATGACAAGATGAATTGAATATGCTAGTTCATAGAACTTGTGGATGTTCGTTTCAAGATCATTTAGCCAATGAGGTGTAATGAAATCTCTTGTAACATAACCATATATGTAGCAAGGAGAGAATGATGCATAGGATATACAATATCCTTTTAATAAGATGAATACTTAACGTATGATTTCTTAGGCATAATGTTTTTCAAAACATCATGTTTTCCTAAATGAAGATATGAAGCCAAAGTGTTTGAATTGATAGTCCTATCTAAATAAACTTGGTCTCAAGATTATATTCACTAGATGATGACAAGAGGAATTCACTCGAGTTTCTTATGTATACTCCTCAAGAGTCATTGTTGCTTGGGGTGTATGATGTTGCCTTTGAGATTGCATTTTAACATATGTTGTTAAAATGTTGATTTGAGGTTTAACGAAATTTATGCGAAGTTTAATGACAAATTATTACTAATACTTTGATAATTTGTGAAGGTAGTACTACTTATACCTAGTGGAAATTGACAACAATTACCAAGAGCACCATGCTTATTTGATAGTTGAGGTTCTAGCCATAATGAATTATCTAAGTCCTTATATGTGGGAAGGAATGTTTGAGTTTGTTCAAACGTGCATTTGATTCAGTACAAGTGTTGGACACAAGGGCTTTTTGAGCAATACACTTAACAAATTCAAATGATGGTAAGGATGGTGGATTGGTTGATCTAGGTGGTAGGTTTTCTAGTGTGTCTAAAAAGGATGTGGTGATGTAGGGGTTTGTTGTGCTATGTGAATACTTAGGTTGATTGTCCATAGATGTTGAACATAAAAAGTACGGATACTAATTCTTATGGTTCATTGGTTGCTACAACTAGTGGGTGAAGTGCTTGAAGCTGTGGTTATGTCTATGAAGCTTAGGGGTTGAGGTATAGGTTCACCTTGAAAGGGACGTTTGATTTAAAGGATGCTCTTGGAAGATCATGAGCAATACTCTTAATGGTGCCAAAAGATGGAAGAGGGATAGTAGGTGTCAAAGAGGGATAAGTGGCACAATGGGTTGTTTGTTTTGGATAAGTGTTTCAACATGTGTTGTTAAAATACTTGGGTGTTGATTTTTCGGATATGACTTTTAATGACTACAATCGTAAGTCACATATACTTGAATATTTCGTATGAAATACTTAAGTTGTCAATCCTAATTTGTTGAGATTATAAAGCTTAGATTGAACTCAAGGATAACAAGACTTGATAGTATGTCTTTAACATACGTGTGAGTTATGACTCTATGTAAATACTTATCGTCTTGAAGGATGACACATTATTTTCATGTTAACCAAGTGAGGCAATACATGTAGATACAAAACAATATCTATAGTCATATGATAGACTTGTGTATGATATCTTTGCAAATAATGAGTCCAGATTTGTTAGTCTCGATAAGTCATCTAAGTCATCCGCAAACGGGTGAGGAGATGTTGGTGGTGTTGCACAAAGTTTGATAGAGACAAGCTTTGAGACTTGGTAGTGACGTGTTTTGAATGGTTGTGAAGTAGTCATAATGGTGGGTGATTTTGGTGGTGGAGTTGGAGTACTTAAGTTTAGAAAGTTCACATCTTGAATGGGTGATGAGATGTTGAGAGGTAATGAGTCTAAGGATGAAGAGTTCAAGTTAATGTAGCAACAAGATCGATGCTAATCCTAGTGGGTTTCTTAAGTGTCTTATTTGAGGTTAAAGATTTAGTCATTTTGACTTTGCTTTGAGAAATGCTAAGCTTAAGGAAAAGTAAACAGGAAGGTGTGAAAATGAACATCCTGAATGTGTCGATTTATGGAACTAAGGATTCATGCACTTGATGTTAATTCATACAAAGATAGTAGTTTCTAATGAGATGGAAGTGTCTAAGATCATGTCAAACATCCTAAGTTAATTCATTGAGGATGTGTTGAGGGAGGTATGAAAGATATGCATTAACAACTATCCTAGAAACAAAATTTGGTAATCTAGATTGCGAGATTTAGTAAAATTAAACAACTTACCTGTAGAATCCACGGCACCAATTTCGCCACAGCGAACCCTTAATTTGGTCGCCTCGTCCACAGACAGCGCGAACCGCAAAATGTAATACGTACCAATTTTTTGCCGTCTAATCCGTGAATAACGAAAACCACGTACCCATTTTTTTTTAGGTGTCGGGGAGTTTTCCGAAACCTGCATTTTTGCTTAAAACATGTGACATTAATCATTTCTAGTTAGGAAAAGTCAATAACACATATACAAACATAGTGGAGCATAGACTTTGACCAGGGGCTAACGATTTTCACATATAAGTGAAAATGGGTAAAATTTGATAACACCCGTGTTATCCCCTGCATGAACCGGTTAGCATACATCAATGTTTTAAGTTAGTTTATCATCCTACTAAGAAAAACATATAAATTACTTCATACAACATTGTTTTTGTCCTTGTACCAAACACTCTCTTAAAACCTTCATTTTTCAAAGTACTTGACTAATTTACTTAGTACTTATTGCTAAGTGAGTTATGACATTTCATAAGTTATGAGAGATGTTAGTATAACCTATGCAAATGAAGTGATCTAATTCTACAAGCGATGGTAAAACAATTTTCCAACTTAGTGCACAAAATCTATCAAATAACCTATTGTGCATAAACAAGAAATCGTCAAACAAACGAATAAATAACATGGCAAGATTGACACTTATATTATGCAAACAAACAAGTGTAAACAACAATTTGAAAAGTAAGCAAGCAACATATATGCAAACAACATAAACAAGTGGTCATTTAGCATAGCATAACAAGAAAGACACTTTTCGCATTTTGCTTAAATATGACGATGTATACCAAGCTTGATTAGTTTACTTTAAACATATTACCAAATTATTTAGTTTCAAAGGAAGTTGTATCAAAGTTCTAAGAATACCAACTTAAATTGCTTGATTCAAAATTTTGAGTTTTTATGTTAAAGCGAAACTCAATATTTTAGACATACTATAGTATTTGGTATATTTCACTTATTTAAAATTAGACTCAGGCTATGAGAGTATTTTTAAATGAAAGTAGACTCAGATCCCTTTAAAATGATAGGTGGCTCACTGCATCGGACTTACGGTTAATTAGTTATGATTTTTGAAGTTGCCCAAAACTGATATCGTAACACGGATTCCACGGAACCAAATAAAGGGATCCACCCTTTATAAGATTTGGTGCCGTGGTCCTCTGAGACATATTCACCAAAACTAGTATTTGACATAGAGAAAACGTGTGTGACTTACTAGATTTCATAGTAAACATATAATACACATATTTAACAACATATCTACTTGTGTAACTTATCTTAAACATTTACGGAGGTGATTTTTCAACTAAATTTATAGTTATCCCAAACACTCCTTTAAAATCATATTTCTTCGTAAATTTTCTATAAGCACACAATACAATACTTACTAGTTCTTTCAACAAACTTTTTATTTTATTTTCAAGAAAACCTTCAAGCTTGTATACAAAGTTACATTTAACAACAAAATTTCTAAGTATAACAAGCAAAACATTTTTCATATTATTTTTCTCTTCAATGGTAATTTGATACATGGATCGTACTCTATTTTAAAACCATTTGTTTTGAAAATAAGAGCTACATGGCTCTGATACCAATTGTGGAAACGTAGAGGGGGTGAATACGCTACCGTTTAAAAACTTTAGATCTTTAGTATCAAATCGCTTATGAAGCTTGTTATAATATGAAAGTACCAATTATTGTTTGTGACTAATATAAAGTATGGTAAACCAAGTTGTCACACAATCATGAACATCAAACCACATCACAAACAATAGTATAGTGCAAGTATAAAAGTAAAGAGATAAAGAAAGGAAAGTGCAAACCGAACACGAGGATTTATAGTGGTTCGGTCACGGATCTCCTTTCCGCCCTACTCCACTCCTCGAGTACCCAACTCGAGAGTTACTTCACTAAATCAACAAGCCCTTCTCGGCGAGAGAAAACCTTACAATCGCCGCTACACTTTTTCCGTACAAAGCTAAATACCGGGTTCTAGTTCAAGGTAGAACCAACCTAACGTCGCTTATACAATATTTCCGACACTAAGCTAGATGTCGAGTTCTTTTACAAGGGTACAACCACTCCCAATATGTTTTATGGCCCAACATAATAAACCTTGTGTTTTATGGCACAAACACATAAACCATCTAATCTAGTTTGGTGAAAGTGTTGTTATGATGCAATGATGTTTACACTAATGATCCATGACACAAATGTCTAATGGATATGAATAACTACTTCTAAATGAACTTCCATTGATAGGAAGCCTTCATGATGAAGATCACAAGTTCCCTAAACTTGTGATAGATCTTCAACTTGTGGTAAGTAGGGATGGCTAAATCTCCAAACTTTCCTTGGTTGATCAAAGAGTATGCTTACAACAAAGATGAATGTTAGAAGCATTATGATCATGATCATTAGGGTGTTTAATGTATGTTATTACATTGTTAATGATTGATCTAAATGTATGCAAGAAGGTGGAGGTGATGTGATTTGAAGATGTGAAAAACAAATTTTTTATTCTATTTATAGCCGTTGAGCCCAGATACCACCAAAAGGGTTGGTCCTTTATAAAATTGGTGCCCTGGACATAAAATCTAAAATATCTTTCTTCAAATCTTTCCAAGATATTACCAAATCTTACTAAGATCACATTTGATATATTGTGTGTCAATCTAACCAAAATATTCAAGTGATCTTCCAAGGATTTCAAAGATGATGCATGACATGATGTAACATGTATTTCCATTTTTAGATTAAAAGGTTTATCAAGGTAAACTTGTAAAATGTATTATGTAACTAGTTAATAAAATGTCTAGTTACCTTTTGAAATACTTGTGAATGCAAAATGTAAAATGAGGTTCTAAATAGAATGGTTAACCTATTAAAATACTTAGTGACTCTAAATGTATTTTAAACATTCTAAATGATTTGTTAATGGGTTTGATCATAATGCCACATAACAAACATGTACGAACCTCTGTTGTAACATACGAGGACTTGAGACATCGAGAGGTGTTGAATGTATGTTGAGACAAATGTAATTACAAGTAACTTGTACATTTTACGTTATGTATTACAAGTTACATGTTTGTCATCAATCAAAACAACGAGATGTATAGATTAAATATCGTAATATTTGCACTAACAATAATCATTCTAACCGATGAAGGATACTGGCAGTCAGGGGACACTAAACTGAACAAGGATTCCGCGTATATAAAGGGAATTAGATTCCTCGCCAAGGTACGATCTCATAACCCTAAAACTCCTTAAAACCTAAACCGACATTACTCACTACGAGGATAATCGTGGGGAGACAAATCCCACTTGCAGCCTAACGGTGTTTCTTGTCTCTTAGGCGTGCGCGCCTGTCTCAAGCAAGCAATTCTCAATTGGTACGAGAACCGGAGCTCCAAATCAGGAACGTCCAACTTTTGTATCAACACCAGGTATTCCATTCAAATAAAACATGTAATTTGGGGGTGTGACACCAGAGTCCCCATGGTACTTGCAAACAACGTTAAGAAATTTATCTTAAACATGAAATCAAATTGCTAGCCGATATCTCAAAGGCTGGGCGCGTGGTGTAATTCTTCCAAGATGAGCATACTGTTTCTTCCCATTCTTTTAACGTAAATCGTCATCATCAAATATTTCTTTAAGATTTTGCGTTTTCTTCTTCCCATCGGCATACCTAGCATATCATTGATTTTTTCCTTGCTACCTTTATTGATCCTTTTGTAACCTCAATTCCATGCTTGGTGGATGAATTTATCAATGACGGGTACCAAAGCAACTGCCTAGAAGTTCAACTATTGGAAAGTTGATGAACCTCTCAAACGCCATCTCTTTCAAGCATATCTTCCTCCTCGCTTTGATAAACCTATCATTGCTTTCATATAGAGAGGTTTTGGGACCTTTTGTACACGCTGGGTATTGGTTTTGTTTTTCCTTTCATCTTAACCATTGATGCTTTTTTTTATCCTCCTTATCTACAACTTCCTTCATCAACCGTTCTTTCTCTTATTTTTTTTACTTAATTGTTCATTCTCGTCATCGTTCTTCTTTTCTTCTACTATCTCATCATCCTCGTTACACTTTATCAACGGTCTTCAATTTTTCTAGCATCACCTCTTAAATATTTTTGGAGTGTATTTCTGATGTCTTTAGACGCCTCTCATTTTTTTTTGTCGATATGTTTCATCTTTGTTTTAGTTTGTTTTTTCAGCTTCAGTTTTTTTTTTCTTCCTCTCGCTTTTTTCTTATTTGCTTTCTATATTTCCCTTAACCTTTGAGCAACTATTTTTGGTTTTTCTGCAAAAAAAAAAATTATATTATATCATATGTGATTTAGTACTTTTAAATATTCTCAAGTACATAACGTGTTTCTTTAATAACATGAAATGTACCTTTAGCAAGGTTTTCAATTCATCGCTTGTTTTAAGAGTGCATCAGAGATATTAGATGCCCTACATCATCATCTCCATCGTCATTTTCTTCATCACCTACATCATCAATAATCAACAATTATTTAATATTCCGACAAATTTACTCAAAGGATTAGGTGCAGTGCATATCTTTTGGCAAAGGTAGGCTATGCTCAGATATTACCAAAATTTTTATAATGTCATATTTGATATGTAACATAAATTTTTTTTAGCTACTGAATATTTGTTCATTTTTGTCAAAGTCTTAGCCACAGCCATAGCCTTTGGCAAAGCCGAATGGTATGCTTGTGGCTAAGCGAAATGTTTATTCTATCAAAGTTTTTCCCTAAGTCTATGGGTGTAGATAACCCAAATCCTTTATTTATAATTAAATTTTTTTAGTATATCATATGTGATATAGAATAAAAACAGATTTGAAAGCCTATTTTATTTTATGATATCTTCGTTCAAGACATCTTCTGCATCTAAGTTGAAGGCAAAGGTATTTTATCCGAAGGTTTGCCTTTGCTTAGCCGAGCCTATGCCTTCGCTAAGCCAAAGGCTTCTTCCTGCTTATCTCGCACCCTAGACATTTGGCAAAGTTGAATACATCTTTATTATATCATATGTGATATGTAACATAAAATTTTTGGTAGCTACAAAATATGTTACAAACAGCATCAAGGCTCGAAAATGTTGAAGGCTACGCCTCGCTATAAGCAAATGTTTACTCATTGAAAGTTTTTCCGGCTATGCCTTAGCTAAGGCATATCCTTTGTTTCTAAGGAAAATTTTAAGTTATCATATATTTAAAAGCCTATTTTAAAAGCAAATGTTTATTATATCATATGTGATATAGAACAAAAAAACAGATTTAAAAGCTTATTTTAAGTTGTCATATATCCGCTCAAACCATTTTGTGCATCAGCCACAGCCTATTCCTTTGTCAAATGCAAAGATCTTATGCTGTTTAAAGGCTTAGTACCAGTAAGATGCCTTTGGCTTTAAATGCTAAAGCTAACCCAAAGGATTAGCCATAGCCTCATTCCTTTGGTTTAGCTTGCACATAAGATGCCCAAAGCATCTTCACTGAATCATTTAAGTTTAGCCGCGCATAAGATTTTTGCATGCCCAAAGGCATCTTTCTGCTAATCCTTTACTTAGTCAGCAGTCAATGCTTTTGGGAAGCCTTATGCATTCGCTTGGGGAAGTCGGAAGAAATGTATGCTGCGGCCAAGTTAGCCGCATAAGACGCCTTCGATAAATCCTTCTAATCTCGCAAACCTAGCTTCTAAACTGTTAAAACCTAACTCCTAATCATTACAAAACTCTATAAACCGTTAAAACCTAACTTCTAGTTGCACATTTCTTCACTAATATGCATTATACAAAGTAAAATTTTACTATCTTCATTATAATCTCTATAAAATCAAATCATCATATAATCATAAATAATGCTTGTAGATATTGAAATAGTTGTTTAGAGTCTAAGATTATACCTGAAACCGGTTTTTTGATCGGTTTTTTATGCTTTTTTTTCTCGTAGTTGCTTTTTTTGTCAGCTGTTGTAGCGTAATAGTGTCACTGTTAGTATCTTCCATCTTCCTAAGATTGATAGTTTTTGATGATTTTTGCGTTGTGTTTTTTATCGGTGTATTTCTGTGAGTAGTGTGTGTTGGTAGATGCGTTGAATGTGAGAAATGTAGGTTTAGATGTGTTTGTTTTTGTTGTAATTTGACCTAATATGCCCCTCCGGTGTTTTTTAGTGGATAGTGCATGTTTAATCTCGCCATTGATTAAATTTGAATCAATTGTTGAGATGGTCCTGAGATGCGCGATTCTTTGGTTTGTAAAATAACCTCACTCATATTTTAAAAGGAAACTATTAATGCATATCGAAAATTGGGTTGACCCGAGACGCTTCAAACCCCGTGGGTTGACCGGTTTAATATGACCCGTTTTTTACCCAACCCGTCGGGTTGACTCGGTTTAAATCAATTCGCTTTTCGACTGGAATCGGCTCAACCGGTTGAACCACCTGTGTCGAACGCTTCAAACATTATGCAGCCTCAAATCTTTCAAACTTTTATAATTTTTCGCTTATAACCCGTAGTGGTAAACTTTTGTTAACACAAAAACACCTTGTCGCTATAAAAACTCCAAGTATATCAAAAGTTGTTTAACTAAAAAAATAAATTAGTTTTCAGAATTTTTTGGTTTTTCATGTTTTGAAAGGAATTTGAGTCAAATTAAAGTCGCGGAATTTGATTTAATAAAAGGAAAAGGAAGTCAAAATATGTGCTCCTTAAAACAAGAAGAAGAAGAAGAAGAAACCTGACTCCTCCAACAATGACAACATTTCTACTCTCATCATCATTTTCATTTTCATTATCATCAACAATCAATAGAAGAATCCCATATTCATTTGTTCATCATCCTCTTAACAATAATACCACTACTAGTTTATATTATTATTATTATTCAAAAACAAGATTATCATCATCATGTCACACTACAACCATAAAAGCAGTGTTACCACAACAACATTACCCAAAGATTGGTGCTCAAACAATTGGTCCACTTCCATCTCACCAACTTCTTCAAACTGTTGAACTTGCTGCCAAAACTGGTTCTCAGGTTCATTCACCACCCAATTTTTTTTTTTTTTTTTGGATTCTTTGTAATGGGTTTTCAGAAGTTATATTTCAAAGGCTATATATATTGACATTGTAACTTGCTGATTCTCAGGTTGTCATGGAAGCTGTAAATAAGCCTCGAAATATCACCTACAAGGGACTAACTGATTTGGTTACCGAGTATGCCTGCTTACTTTATTCTTCGTCTCTTTGGGTTTCTTCTATACATGTTTATTTAATCAATACTCCATATTGGAATAAAAGGTAATGTTTTGAGTCAGATTACGTATTTACAATTGTAGGTCACTGATGTGGTGTTAGCTTTGTGTGCGAGTCTGTGTTGTTACTAGAGTTTAGTGTCTTGATGTAACTGTATTAAACAGATCAAGGAGAGGACCATGTTCCCAATTTCAGCCGCCATTTGAATTAAAGTATAAAAAATTTGTGTTTGGTTTGCACTAAGGATTAAGGAATCACTATGGAGCATGCCTACTTTTATGGGTATCAAACCCATTCTTTCTACCCCTAAACCATACATATTCAAACACTATGATACCCATACCCTCAAACACATACTCTCCAACCAAACACATCCTAAATGTTCAAAAATAGCTTGATAGTCACACAAGGGAGTATTATAATTGTATATTCATGAGACAGAATCATGATTTTTGGTTGATCACATGTGATCTTCGATTGAATGCTTTTATATGCAACAAAAAAGGTTTATGAGTTTCAGGGTATGGGTATCATAGTAGTTGAGTGAGGAAAGTCCACTTTAAGTTCATATCTCATCATTCCCTCCGTTTGTGTTTATAGTATGCTTATGAGCTTTACACTATTGGCTGATCAAATATATATGATGGTGGGTCTAGTTAACTAGTACTAGTTTTGGAATGACCTAGTCACGAGGATGGATATTCTTTAGTGCTTGAAATGACCAAGGTGACATGTTCAGTTTCGATGGTCACGTAAATTGTTAGGAGGGAGCAGTACTTGATGTTCCTGTCTTGTGTTCCGAAATCAGAATTTTGTTAATGTAATGCTAGTGGTTCTAGCATTTAACATCTGTTTAGCGTTGTATACGGATGCATGTTAAATAGTTTGAACTTTGAAATCCAATTGAGAGTCGTTTTATTACCCTGCTTCCGTTGGATGTATTAAATATTGTAACTAAATAATAGGAAAAAGACTTTAGATATTAAACTCCCTTGTAAGCTCTCATAGTTTCTTCTTCTATGTCCTATTATACTTCACACTAATATTCCTGAAATAAAAAGTATTGTTCACTTGTTGCAGCACAGATAAAATGAGTGAGGCTGCCATTCTCAGTGTTGTGCGAAAGAATTTTCCGGATCATCTTATTCTAGGGGAGGAAGGAGGTGTCATTGGAGATTCATCTTCTGATTATCTTTGGTGCATAGACCCCTTGGGTATGTGGTTCATTTGTCTTTTAGTTTCTCGAAAGATCATATTTATCGGAAGTATCTACTCATTTCTTTGAATTTGAAAACTGACTTTTGTTGGATAACAGAGTTTTGTTTTCCTTCTTCCCACTTAGTCCTATGCATTTCTTTTGATCTAGTGATGTCAATATCTAATAATAAGCCTGCAAAAGGACAATACACCATCGAGTAATATTTTATGGAAGATAGCAAAAACATATGTTCCTACCATATTGCTATTTTTATGTGACTGAAATGAGAACAATTGGCCAGTTTTTCACATATTGATTGGTCATTGGTCATGTATTCAAGAATTTAAGACTTTCTTTCGGTGAGAAGATAAATATTGCAATCCGCCCTATACACAAAATACGTTGCTTTGGTGGTAAAACCACTAATATACCAGTATAACAAGGATAGCGTTGTTATCTCATAATCAAGAGAATACGCCTGTCATTTAATATAGCCTATGTGACAGAGACTACTATATATACGGCCTGCCTATAATTATTACTCCCTCCGTCCCAAAGTAAGTGTCCACCCAATATTTTAGTTTGTCCCAAAATAAATGTCAAACCTCCAAAATACAACTAATAAAAGTTTCTAAAAAGGTAAAGATGACATTTTACTGGTGTGGAGTGTAATAATTGGACTTTCCCATAACTTTGTGTCATTTCAATAGTGGACACCAATTTTGCAACGAGGGAGTATGTGAATTTCATCTCGTGATCACGATAGGATTATGTTATATCCATTTTGTTATTGAGGATTGAGGATTGAGGATTTAGGGTAGTTTAGTGTGTATGTATAGTTGATGAATTATTTAGGGTAGTTTAGCGTTCTATCCTCTAATTTGGGTTCTTTATATAAATTATATATAAATGTGGTTAACCTTATCATTAGTCACAATATGCCCTTTGATGTCTATCTAGATGGAACTACAAATTTTGCGCATGGATATCCCAGCTTCGCAGTCTCTGTGGGAGTGCTTTTCAAAGGAAAGCCAGCTGCTGCTGCTGTGGTAATATAGCCTGACCTGTTTCACTTCTTACAATTAACGGCTTCAGTATATGAGATACTACAGTGTGGTTGGCCATTATGCACAATAATATGTAGCAAATCTTTATTCTTTGGCATAAACATCCCCCAAAAGGGTAAGGGTATATTTATAAAGAAAAAAGGACTTTAGTTAAGTTCATTTCCAAAGTGAAGGGCATGTGGATAACACGCAATTTCAACTGCACCATTCTTATAATAATGTTGAATTTTACAAATTAACAATGAGTTTATATAGTGGGAGGTACTTATGGAAATATTTATATTTTCTTTCACCAACTCCAGCTTTTATAAGTACAAGTACATGAGGGTACATGCATGTAACCATTCGCATCATCAAAACATATGGTTTTCAATTTAATCCGAACTGATTTTGAACATACACTAAATTGGCTTTTTTCTGTTCTGAAAGATTTAATAGAAAATTAACACAAGAACTTAGCAAGTTAGTCTAAGTACCCCATGAATATTATAAAGAAGGAGTACATATTTCTATCTACATGGTGATAGAGTCATGATTTGATTAATCAGAGTTTAGGAGGCTGCATATAGACCTCAAGAAAATCATGAATTTCTGTTTGCTTCTCATTTTCCCCAAGGAGCAATGTAAATCTGGAAGGAAAATTTCAACTCCATGGATCAGTTTTCAGTCAATCAACTCCACCTCCGTAATCTTCCTGGAGATCTTTAAAATATATAACTAGATTTTCCTACAATACACGAGCTTGAGTTATCAGTTCAAAAGCATTAAGAGTGTTTGTAGCTGAAAATCGTACTATAATTTCTTTATCAGTTGATAAGAGAAACTGAAAGGGTCATCTATGTGCATTTTTGTTGGCAGGTAGAGTTTGTTGGGGCTTATGTGCTGGAACACACGCATATTCTCTGCAGTTGCTGGTATGGAAATATCTATATAGTGAGCATATCATGTACATTCTATATGATTCGGCAATGTTTTTTATAAGTGTCTTGCGTGCTTTAGGTGGAGGTGCATTTTGTAATGGACAAAAGATTCATGTGAGCCAAACTGACAATGTGAGGTTTCATTTCATCCTTGACTTGAATTTTACATTTGTGAAAAACAATTCTGATATAATAAGGACAGTTAACTCTCTTTTCCTCTTTTTTTCATTTATGTATAAATAAAGTTTTCTTTAGCTAGTTGTTTTTTAATGGATTTGGATCTGCCCGTACTAGCGAGCGTAACTTGATTTTAGGTTTTAATCATTCTCATTTCTTATACATGCATGTTTTCCCAAAAAAAAAAAAAAAAAAAAAAAAAAAAAAGGAGCTTCTTGTTGCTGTTCATCTGAATCAAATATTATGCAGTTATCTTCACTTTCACTTTATAGGTTGAGCGATCTCTGCTGGTGACTGGGTTTGGGTATGAACATGACGACCCATGGGCTACCAACATGAACTTATTCAAAGAGTACACTGACATCAGTCGGGTAACAACCATAACTCCAACTTTGTATTTGCATATTTACTATGTCATGATGGTATATCATAATAAGGCTTATTTTTTTGTTATCTATTTGTGTGCTTTTCCTAGGGTGTACGCAGACTAGGTGCAGCTGCTGTAGATATGTGCCATGTTGCTCTGGGTATTGTAGAAGCATATTGGGAATACCGTCTAAAACCATGGGATATGGCTGCTGGTGTTTTGGTAATGCTAATTATCCTCAAGATACAGCGACTTCTGATTATGCAATACTATACCCATTAAGTACTCGAGATTCTTCAGTTCCCATATGATTGTTATTTCTTTTGTTAGACATTTTTAATAATTTGTTTTTAGTTAAAATAAAAAGGGTAAAAAGGTGCTGCAAATGGCAAAGATAGAAAGAGAAAAGAACTATAATCCCAAACTGTAGCATTCCAGTTACTGTTATATATTAGTTGTCAAGTATTATTGTAGCTTAGTATTTTAAAGAAAGTAGAAAAATGGAGTACTTGTCGTGTGTCAGTACTTAACATTATTGTGGACTTAATCAAGCAGATAGTTGAAGAAGCTGGTGGGGCAGTTTCTCGCATGGATGGTGGAAAATTTACTGTATTTGACAGATCACTCTTGGTTTCAAATGGAGTATTGCATGCTAAGGTATGTTTTTCAGTTACGTGTATGAAGTACTTGATTCTATTCCAAAACCGTAATTTGTGTCTCAGCTGTACCATTACGTAATTTGTTTCTGCTTGACCTAGTAGCTTTAGATGATTGACTAAAACTTCAGCTGACACAACTATTGACTGCTAATTGTATTGACCTGATTGCTAATCTTGTTGCATCTGAAATGCAGCTTCTAGAGAAAATTGGTCCTGCCACGGAAGAATTAAAAGGCAAGGGAATTGATTTCTCTTTATGGTACAAGCCAGATGATTATAACACGGAGATATAATTGACATAGCTTATTCATGTTTTATTTGATCATTTTAAGTTTCTTTCTTTTTAATTTTTCTTTTTGTCGCTGGTAAACTATGAACCAGGGAAACAAATTATGTTTTGTACTTCTTACTGGTTCTCCATTGTTTGCTACTCTACATATTAATAAGGATACATTACATCTTATCATCGTGGAAACAATTGATTGTCATTTGTTCTGTCTTGTTGCCACCTTGGAGGTTTGAGCTTCGCCTGAAGATTTAAAAAAGCCGGAAAATACATAGAAGAAATTACAGCCGCGGTGTATTCTTAACCATAGGTAAGCGGTTTTATTCGTGCATATCTCTAACTTGAACTCTTACATGTTCATAGTAGTTTGGGTACTCTAAAGTCTCAATTTTTGGGTCTAATGGCCGCACCTTTAACTAGTAAACCTTTCTTCCAAGCCCCGCCTTCATATTCATACAAGGAGAACTCGACAAATCCTCCTTTATTTGCTTCTACCATAAACTCGCCCACTGGAATCTCAAACCACTTAGATCGTGTCTTCTCCATCATGTTTTCTTTGTGTTCTTGTTTAGTTCCATCTGGTAGTACGAGTCTAATGTTGATTGGAACTTCCCACCCATAAGCAGGATCTTTGAGCATTACCACGAATACAACTTGGTACTTGATTCCAGGTGTTAACTTGGATAATTCAAATTTCCCATTAACTTCTAACCAGCAGACTCTTAGCATTTTGGCGACATCCAAAACCACTTCACTGCGTGAACACAGGAAGACCCATATTTAATCAGTGTCCTTTTTTAGTAAACAACATGTTGATTATGCTAGCAGGCAATTTAGGGTTGTATATTGCTTATGACTATAATCACCTTGTTTCTTTAATGTAGGGCCAATGCCAATAACGACTATCTTCTCCCCATGTGACTGAGAGGTCCCTTGCAAACACCATGAAGCAGTTGCCATTGGATGCCTTGTCAACCCAATATTTCTGCATCGCCCAACAATAATTGTATAGTATATAGAAGATGGGTATCATCATCATATGCAAGAAAAATTTTAATATAAAAACACATGAAAAACTATACTAGTTTGAGATGGGATGTATTATGGGAACTTGGCCTACCTTTCTCTTTTTGTTCAAGAACACACCATCATAAAGCTTGTCGATGGACGACTTATCGATGACAGTATCTGCATCCTTTAGAATGGCTTCAAACTCATGAGGAAAGTAGTTTGACCGTGTGCTTGTAGTTGAAACTGCGGTTTTAGTATTATGATGGTTTTCATGAGTCTGCGATGTGTTTTTCGTGGGTGATACTTCAGTTTGTTGCGTATCTGCTTCTTGTGATAATCCAGACCCCATATTTGTTGATACTGCTAGTTGCTAACTTACTATTTTGACAACATCCTTTTGTAGAGTAGCAGGTCGGTCTTTGTCACAATCACTTTTTCAAAAAGTTGTGCTCGTTATAATCCTCAAGGAATTGGATTCCAGTTATCACTTAAGAGGAATATAATGCTTGGGGAATGTCATGGTCATGGAAGGCCATTCTTTACACCTACATTTGTCGCATCCAAGAAAGGGACAACTTTGTGCCCTTTGAATAGCGATTTACAGAATGACTCAATAATTGCCTTAGTTAACCTATGAACCACAAGAATTATTGGTCCCAAACATGTGCTCCGTAACATGTAATTATTTGTTCACTAATTGCCTTAGTCAACTATTAGTATTTATATTTTTTCTCTTAAAAAAGCAATATTGCATAAAAAATGTACGAGTACATTGTACAACTTTAGTTAGGTTTAGAGTTTAAGTTTGTAATATTAGGCTCAACTATTTAATTATTTCCGGTCACCTTCTTTCAACGGTAAATTTTTTTACTGAGCACTTTTACATGGTATGCATACCAGTTTCTTGAGAGAATGATATAATAATGTAATTGCTAATCTAACTTTATTAATGTTGTTGTCTATGCTTGTTTACCATTTCAACTAGTGGTTGAGTGCTCATATAACAATGTAGTGTGTGCTCATGTGCGAAGTCGAAGATGTTTGTTTCAAGTGGAGTTGTAGATGTTTGTGAAGTTTTGTTTCATTATTTAAAGTGGAAAATAAAAGCGACGGTTGAGATAAGCGAGGTTGTTACGAGTTGGTTTACACACGAATCACATATGATTTACACACGAAAAGCAATGGTTGGATCTCACGTATCAGTCTTTTAAAGAATCACATGTGATTCATACAGAATCCCATGTAATTCTTTGACGAATCCCTTGTGATTCATACAGAATCCCATGAGATGGTGATTCATCCTTAATCGCATGTGATTCATACGAATTCCTATGTGATCAAACATAATATAAGTAACAAATATGATATATTTAAAGTAAACAAGATATATTCAAAGTGAACAAGAATTTTTCTCATAACACTACACAACAAAAATAGAATCTCAAGTGATTTTGTACTTTCAATTTATATAAAGCAAAATGAAAATCCTATGAAATTTATTCAGAATCTCATGTGATTCTCTCTGATCCCTTGTGATTCCTATAGAATCTCATATGATCCATACAGAATCCATGAGATTCTTTGATGAATCACTTGTAATTCATAAAGATTACCCATGTTATTCATACAGAATCTCATAGGATTCTGTATGGATCACATGGGATTCTATATGAATCACAAGAGATTAGAGAGAATCACATGAGATTTTGTATAACAACATACAACTTTTTAATAAAGAGATTCTAAGAGCTCATTTTAACAATCATATAAAAAAAAAATATCTACCCTTAAAAAGCTGTGACATAAAAGTATGAATCTCAAAAACATTGATTTACTCATTTTTACAAATCACTTGTGATTTTTTTAAAATAACAAATCACAAGTGATTTTTTTACGAATCACGTGGAATTTTTTTATGAATCACGCGGGATTTTTCTGGACGGAAATTTTAGAAAAAAAATTGTCGAAAGTATATAAAAATGCATATCTATAGAAATATGATTTAATTCTCGTCACGAAAGTGTATTTTTCGTAGCTTGAAGATTTACCGTTTGCAAAATATGGTGTTTTTTTAAAAAAAATGTGGAAAGTGAGTTTTTATATTAAATGAACTAGAATGACAATTTTGTCTTTCCTTTGTTATTTTCTGGTTTGATCTACCGTTGGATGAAAGTAAAATGGAAGACTAGAATGTGCTTATTTGTTATTTAGATTTTTGTTGTTTGTCACGGATCTCACCTCAATGGACAAATCCTGTATCATTTTTCATGAAAAAAACATGGATAAAACAATAAAACAACGTCGTTTCGTTTTTTTCCCATTCTAAATGGCGTCATTCGTACGCCTAATGTATGATAGGGTAATACCCACCGACAATTTATGCAAAATTATCTATAAATCAAGTTATTTCTATCCTTAATTTAGATACTAGACGAGTACCCGTACATACCAACGGGATTTTATAGTGGCAAATAGTTTTAGTGATAAAAAAAGTTTATAGGTTATACATGAAAAATAATAGAAGTTTGAGGATTTGGGGATTAAACATAATATTTTGAAACCCGGTTCGACCTGGGTGGCTCAATCGGTTGAACCGTTCCGGTAAAAAAACCGGGTCAACCCACAGGGTTTGAAGCGTCCCGGGTCAACCCGGTTTTCGATGTGTATTAATAGTTTCCTTTTGAAACATATGTGTATTAATAGAATAATAGTTGAAATTGCGCATAATTAATTGTTTCAGCATTTCCTTTTTAATTATTTCAACATTTCACTTTCTTGACTTTTCACTTTGACCATTTTTGTTTTATAGATATTATAGATATATAAGGCAATACCGTAATTATCTTTTAGAAGGACATGTATGCACTTTATATTCTCTTCAAAACCATTCATGACCAATGCGCTTAGCTTATGATATGAGAGTTGAAGACCTGTAAATGAACCACGTTAATAAAACAAAATTTTCATCTCCTATCATTTTTTTACGTCAATAAAACTATAAAATACTTTGATTTAACTCTATCTAATTTTATGAAATTCCATTTTAAAGGTTCCCAATCTTAAATAGATCGTAAATTCTATTTTTAGACTTACATTATATCTTTTTTATAAGGGTTTTTCAACAACCCTAAATGTGTTTTTTAAGTTTTCTTTAGTTATAAATACATGATTCAAACACATATAATTAAGGTAAATGAGTTCAATAAGATATGTATTAATAATATCAAGTAAGTTTATAATTGAAAATGTTTTTAATTAAGTAAAGCTTAAACAACACTGATTCGACCGACTAATAAACAAAATTTGAGCACATTAATTCAAACCGAGTAAAGTCCCCCTTTTTCATTAAACTCGCGTGGCAACTTCCATGATAATTCTTGTTAACCGTTTGTTGAATGAACTTTTGCTTAAACCAAATTTGATCTCATGACGTTGCTTTTGTTTTACGTGGGATGCACAACCTTATACTTTACTAGTTCACGTGGATATGCTAATGTCAAAAGAAGTTACATTATGTTGAGTATGGATCTACTGAGAAAAATTATTTAAATGAAAAGAAAAAGAAGGAATTATAGTCATATATTTCAAATAAAGAAAAAGAAATAATAGAGAGATGCATCTAATTTTATAGATGCATCTAATATTTGTGGTTGTAGTTTCTTCTCATTTTTCTCATCTTAATTATATTTCTCATTTGATCCTACCTCTTACGATTAGTCTTAACCAATATTGAGTGGTAAAAATAGGAACTTCAACTTTTAACATTTTGTGCCACAGCTTTTCAAACTACTTGCGTAAAACTAAATAACATCACTTTGTATCGTCCAAGTAGGGGTGTTCATCGGTTCGGTTATCGGTTTGTTCGGTTCGGTTTGTTCGGTTAATTTTTTTTTCTGGGTATAACCGAAAACCGAACCGAACCGAATTCAAATTTAACTAAACCGAACCGAAAACCGAAAACCGAACCCCCAATAACCGAAAACCGAACCGAATAACCCGAATTACCTAAATTTAATAATTTATTCATTTATTTATATATATTTAAAAAAAAAATTCAAGCTTAAAAATATTATATATATATATATATATATATATATATTATAAAAGAGTTTTAATATATTTTTTAATATAAATATATAAAAAATATATATATATTTATTTAATTTCGGTTTTCGGTTTGATTGTTAAACCATAACCGAACCGAAAACCGAACTTTTATTTTGGTTTGGTTCGGTTCGGTTATGGCAATTTCGGTTCGGTTACGAGTTCGGTTCAGTTATTTTCGGTTCGGTTCGGTTTCGATTTTCGGTTTATTCGGATATTACCCAACCCATGAACACCCCTACGTCCAAGTATGTTTGGAATACACCATGAAAAGGCATATATAGTTAGAAACAAACGACAAACATACAAACCGGAAAGTTTTATATTCATAAGAAACCTAATCCTTTTTATCTGCTTGTAGTAATCATCGACATCGAGCATACCATATTAATGTAGCAATATCAGTACCGGATACGTTTCATCTTATTAGATGTTCCTTTGCTCCGATCCAGCAAGCCACTGGAAAAAACAACATTTTTAAATTTACAACACTCTTTAATTGTTTGCAAGTTGAGAGCGACAAGGGCACTTTGCTTTTAAGAGTGAGGGCACCGGAATTTTTTACCATCGCCTTTACTTTTTTTCTCTGTATATTCGTGTATCCTCAAAAATTAGGTTGGGGGTATCGCCCCCCACTACTTCTATAGTGGCTCCACCCCTTACCATGATGTTCATCAAGCGGCATGTAATTAGGATCTTCTTTGATTGTAGTAAGCAAAATATCTTCATCATTATTATGAATGTGGTTATGCAAACCATATACGGTCACAATGACATCAACTTGAGTTTGAACATTAAACTTAGCATTCCACATACTCAGTGGCGGAGCCAGAAAATAGGATCACAGGAGGCATCGAGTGAGGGGTTCAATAACACGTCTAGAGATGTCATTTTATAGTGCAATTTGAAACAAATCGGTTCAGGTCGGGTCGGGTCAGGTGTCACACCCCCAAATTACCTGTTTTGCAGCGGAATGGAATTCCTGGGGATTGACTGTCATAGCATCACAATCACAGTTATATTGAACGACCTAAAGTGTCGTTTGGAAAATACATCGTTTGATTTAATAAAACAATCAGAGTTTACAAAGTAGGTCCCAAATGAAAATCAACTTGTGCGGAAATAAGTTTGTTACAATTCAAACGATGTTTTAAAGTATATAAAACCCAAGTGAGACGCGTTGTCACCACGACTCCATGAGGTGTCCAAATGCATGCCATGAAGTGTATGCCTTAGATACCTGAGATAAAACATGCTAAAAGTGTCAACACAAAGGTTGAGTGAGTTCATAGAGTTTGAGTTGAAATGTAAAGCCTTTCAAAATCGCTTATGCAAAGAACGGCATTGTAAATCGTTGAAATGTAAAGACTTCCAAAATCGATTATGTAGCAAAGGCATTGTAAATCCACTCAAGTCCCACCATACAAAACTTGCAACCCGTGTGTTCACAACCCACGAATATGTAGAGTTAATGTTCAAGTGCATGATGTCAAATGAATTCACATAATAGTGCATGACTCAATGTATCGAATCGCTTATGCAAAGAAAGGCATTGTGAATCCACTCAGGGCCCAAGTCCCCCATACAAAACTTGCAACGCAGTGTGTTCACAACCCACCGCTGAATGTATATAGTGTATGTTAAAATCGTTCCAAGACCATTAGTCCATGAATATACCAAGACCGTTAGACCAATGAATATACCAAGACCGTTAGACCAATGAATATACCAAGTCCGTTAGCTCAATGAATATACCAAGACCGTTAGACCAATGAATATACCAAGTCCGTTAGCTCAATGAATATACCAAGACCGTTAGACCAATGAATATACCAAGTCCGTTAGACCAATGAATATACCAAGACCGTTAGACCAATGAATATAATATGGAAATTCTAAGTATGGCAAAATCATTTACGCATGACTAAGCATTCGGCCGCTAAACATATGATTTGCAAATAGTCATGAATGTAATAAGAATAGTCGAGCATGTATCTCCCCAAAACAGCTTATGAAAACAAGTAAAAGCAGGGGCTATGAAACTCACAGTAATCCTTATAAAAGTTAAAGTACTTGTGAAAGTAAATGAAAACAGTTTGAGCATGTATCTCCCCCAAAAGTAGTATAAAACAATTAAAAGTGGGGCTATGAAAACTCACTTGGTGGAATGATCAAGACAAAAGTGAGTACACCGAGATGTAATGTGATACGTAAATCTTGACCTATGATGAATGATATGACATGTAATGAGTTGCAATGTAATGTTATGCATGCATTTCGTGTGTTATTTATACCATTTATGAAGTTTTGAAAATATTACTTATCGTCGAAAATACTCGCTTGACGCCTTGACCAATCAAAAATCACTTTACAAGTATTTACGTCAAAATGTCATCCTACAATGGTTTATAATGATTTACGGTGAAATTATCACTTTTCGTCGCAACACAATGTCGTCGGAATTTTCATGAAATTAACAAAAATGGCTTTGGAAAACTAGCCGTAAAACAGTGTACGTCGATCGTTAGAGAACGAACTCGACTGTTTTGGAAAGTTTGCATCGAAATCTTGAAGTTTCAGTTCAGGAGTTTTCGTCCAAAAGGTCTCTAACATAAAGATATTAGGGGTTAAATATGGTGATTTTAGTTACCGTAACACTTATCTCGTAAAAATAATATAGTTTTTCTAAAAATAATAGTTACGCAAGTTTATGAAAACGCGCATATCTTTGTCGCTTCAAATCCGCTTTCTACGTATAATATCGTCCTTAGCTGTATCGAAGTAAACTTAATATATTTTTGAGAAGTCGAAATAATTTGTGAAGCTTAAGGCTCATTTTTGACCCAAACAATGTAAAAACAGTTTACTGAAAATTCTGAAAATAATATATTTCGTCGTCAAACTTGTAAAATCCATAACTTCTTCGTTATAAGTCCGTTTTCATCCGCTTCAAGCTGCCACGGATTCGCTTTAAAGTATATTTTCTAAATATCGAGGCCAAAGTTTCGTACCAACTGTCGGATTTTCCAGAAAAATGAAATAAGGACAGACCACTTTTAATACTTGTCGAAAATAGTTTTTCTCGCACTCAAACTTATTCCAATCCCCTCAAATCAACTCCAAAGCTAATCTAATCCTACCATACACCTTCTTAGGGTGTCATGGGTTCCTAGACATCATCAAGACCAACAAGTACCAAGGGGATATTTATAGGATGACCATATATATATAAAACTCCAAAAATCAAGTAAAATGGTATAAATCACATATGTCTTGCATGTTGCTCCAAAAATAAAGAGATACTTATGAAATGAAAAGGAAACATGAAAATATAAATGATATGCTTACAAGTAAATATGATGAGGTGATAAGAACCAAGGTTTAGCCTAAACACTCTTGGTTTTTATTTCAAAACCTATAAAGAGTATTATCTAGATTGTATATAACTTGATCTTGGAAACTTGATGATCTCTTGAAAAAAACTTATATGGCCGGTTATGAATGGAAGAACAAAGAGAAGAGAGGACTTTACTAACACATGTTGAATTATTGGAATGAATGAAAATATTACTTAGAGTGTAGATCTATATATCCAAGAGAAAATTTTACCAACTATCTTAAATGCAACCCCCCCTAGGGCCGGTTTTTGAGGGTCAATGTTTCACCAATACATTTTTTTTTGTTGTGTATAACATTTACTTGTAATAGTTGTAAGAAAGTGTAAGTAATTGTGTAGGAAATGTAACTTGTAAAGGTAAATGAAAACTTTTTGGTACAAGTAGGTTTTTAATAGATCAAAATAGAATGTAATGAGATAATAAAAATTGTAAAAATACATTCCTTGTGAAATTTGAGTGATATAAAAATTATAGTGTAGTTTTAAGAAAAAACGCGTCAGTAATAATATAACTTTAACAATTTATATACCAAATAAATTTAAAACACTAGGTAAACTCAAAATATAGTTTTTATAAACTAGATGTAAGTATAAAAAATATGCCGGATCATTTTTGAAAGTAATGGATTAAATGTTCAAAATAATAACTCACTGATGACGCTTATTTAATATAAAATTCACGCGTTAAATGTGAAATGAAATGTCATGAATAAACTATCATGATGCAAATGATGTCAATGAAATGTAGACTAAACTTAGTCCATATGAAATGTACGTGATGATATGATCATGAATTAGCCGCTAAACCTTTAAGGTTACGCGAATTTGAAACAAGTAAACCAAGTTTACTATAAATGTTGAAATAGTGAGGCATAAATCGCTTTAAATGACCGAAAGTGCGGGTTGTCACATTCAGCCCATCAAAAAGGAATTCCCGAATTCAATCGTTGTTAGGTCTAACGGGTTAGGGTTTGATGAGGCAAGCCTTCCCATTCTCGAGCAAAACCCTCAAAAGACTTTTGGGTAACCGATTTTTACTTAATCCCACAACTCATCAAACAAGAACTGTCATACAATTAGGCTAAATCGGTTTAGGTAACAACTTGTTTCTAGCTCGATCTTTGCAACTCATCAAACAAGAACTCACGCGGATCAAACCGGAAACAAGTGGTTTGAAGAAAGTCTTTTGAAAATTTGGCTCGACTGAATTGCTTACACATATAAGCCTCACATTCCCTTCATTGCATGATTCTTCCTGTATTAGACATAGGTGATCAGGCTATGTATAATTTAGGAGTAACTATGCAATGCTTGGACTAATCGACTCATATGATGTTTGGTGTTAAGTCAACCGGTGTAAAAATTGTGATAGGGAATGACAGGGCATCCATGTGACGATCGATATGAAATGAAAGTAAATAACTCGAAAAATACGATAAATCGTATGCAAAGTGAACATGCACTTATGATGAAATGATGAGATGCTATGATGATGAAGTTATAGTCTAGGGTCAATGATGCAACCTAGTTCTCTATAATCGAAGCTCGATGCCAATCACACACCCCCAAATTACTTCGTTTGCAAATGGAATGGAATTCCCGGGATTGACCGTCATAGCATCACAATTACAGATATATTGAACGACCTAAAGTGTCGTTTGGAAAATACATCGTTTGATTTAATAAAACAATCGGAGTTTACAAAGTAGGTCCCAAATGAAAATCAACTTGTGCGGAAATAAGTTTGTTACAATTCAAACGATGTTTTAAAGTATATAAAACCCAAGTGAGACAGCTTGTCACCACGACTCCATGAGGTGTCCAAATGCATGCCATGAAGTGTATGCCTTAGATACGTGAGATAAAACATGCTAAAAGTGTCAACACAAAGGTTGAGTGAGTTCATAGAGTTTGAGTTGAAATGTAAAGCCTTTCAAAATCGCTTATGCAAAGACACGGCATTGTAAATCGTTGAAATGTAAAGACTATCAAACTCGATTATGTAGCAAAGGCATTGTAAATCCACCTTCATTCCAAGTCCCGCCCATACAAAACTTGCAACCTGTGTGTTCACAACCCACCGCCAGAATATGTAGAGTTAATGTTCAAGTGCATGATGTCAAATGAATTCACATAATAGTGCATGACTCAATGTATCGAATCGCTTATGCAGCAAAGGCATTGTGAATCCACTCAGCCCAAGTCCCGCCCATACAAAACTTGCAACCCGTGTGTTCACAACCCACCGCTGTAATGTATATAGTGTATGATCAAATCGTTCCAAGACCATTAGTCCATGAATATACCAAGACCGTTAGACCAATGAATATACCAAGACCGTTAGACCAATGAATATACCAAGTCCGTTAGCTCAATGAATATACCAAGACCGTTAGACCAATGAATATACCAAGTCCGTTAGCTCAATGAATATACCAAGACCGTTAGACCAATGAATATACCAAGTCCGTTAGACCAATGAATATACCAAGACCGTTAGACCAATGAATATGATATGGAAATTCTAAGTATGGCAAAATCAGCATTACTCACGCATGACTAAGCATTCAGCTTTAAACATATGATTTGCAAATAGTCATGAATGTAATAAAAATAGTCGAGCATGTATCTCCCCAAAACGCTTATGAAAACAAGTAAAAGCAGGGCTATGAAACTCACAAGAATCCTTATAAAAGTTAAAGTACTTGTGAAAGTAAATGAAAACAGTTTGAGCATGTATCTCCCCAAAAAGTAGTATAAAAACAATTAAAAGTGGGGCTATGAAAACTCACTTGGTGGAATGATGCTAAGACAAAAGTGAGTACACCGAGATGTAATGTGATACGCAAATCTTGACCTATGATGAATGATATGACATGTAATGAGTTGCAATGTAATGTTATGCATGCATTTCATATGTTATTTATACCATTCATGAAGTTTTGAAAATATTACTTATCGTCGAAAAATACTGCTTTGACGCCTTGACCAATCAAAAAATCACTTTACAAGTATTTACGTCAAAATGTCATCCTACAATGGTTTATAATGATTTACGGTGAAATTATCACTTTTCGTCGCAACACAATGTCGTCGGAATTTTCATGAAATTAACAAAAATGGCTTTGGAAAACTAGCCGTAAATAAAGCGATTAATGCGCCGATCGTTAGAGAACGAACTCATCGCTTTTGGAAAGTTTGCATCGAAATCTTGAAGTTTCAGTTCAGAGTTTTCGGTCCCAAAAGGTCTCTAACATAAAGATATTAGGGGTTAAATATGGTGATTTTAGTTACCGTAACACTTATCTCGTAAAAAATAATATAGTTTTTCTAAAAATAATAGTTACGGCAAGTTTATGAAAACGCGCATATCTTTGTCGTTTCAAACCGCTTTTCTAACGTATATAATACGCCCTTAGCTTCAGATCGAAGTAAACTAATCTATTTTTGAGAAGTCGAAATAATTTGTGAAGCTTAAGGCTCATTTTTGACCCAAACAATGTAAAACAGTTTGCTGAAAATTCTGAAAATAATATATTTCGTCGTCAAACTTGTAAAATCCATAACTTCTTCATTATAAGTCCGTTTTCATCCGTTCAAGCTGCCACGGATTCGTTTTAAAGTATATTTTCTAAATATCAAGGCCAAAGTTTCGTACCAACTGTCGGATTTTCCAGAAAAATGAAATAAGGACAGACCACTTTTAATACTTGTCGAAAATAGTTTTTCTCGTACTAAACTTATTCCAATCCCTTCAAATCAACTCCAAAGCTAATCTAATCCTACCATACACCTTCTTAGGGTGTCATGGGTTCCTAGACATCATCAAGACCAACAAGTACCAAGGGGATATTTATAGGATGACCATATATATATAAAACTCCAAAAATCAAGTAAAATGGTATAAATCACATATGTCTTGCATGTTGCTCCAAAAATAAAGAGATACTTATGAAATGAAAAGGAAACATGAAAAATATAAATGATATGCTTACAAGTAAATATGATGAGGTGATAAGAACCAAGGTTTAGCCTAAACACTCTTGGTTTTTATTTCAAAACCTATAAAGAGTATTATCTAGATTGTATATAACTTGATCTTGGAAACTTGATGATCTCTTGAAAAAAAAACTTATATGGCCGGTTATGAATGGAAGAACAAAGAGAAGAGAGGACTTTACTAACACATGTTGAATTATTGGAATGAATGAAAATATTACTTAGAGTGTAGATCTATATATCCAAGAGAAAATTTTACCAACTATCTTAAATGCAACCCCCCCCCTAGGGCCGGTTTTTGAGGGTCAATGTTTCACCAATACATTTTTTTTTTGTTGTGTATAACATTTACTTGTAATAGTTGTAAGAAAGTGTAAGTAATTGTGTAGGAAATGTAACTTGTAAAGGTAAATGAAAACTTTTTGGTACAAGTAGGTTTTTAATAGATCAAAATAGAATGTAATGAGATAATAAAAATTGTAAAAATACATTCCTTGTGAAATTTGAGTGATATAAAAATTATAGTGTAGTTTTTAAGAAAAACGTCGTAATAATATAACTTTAACGATTTATATACCAAATAAATTTAAAACACTAGGTAAACTCAAAATATAGTTTTTATAAACTAGATGTAAGTATAAAAATATGCCGGGATCATTTTTGAAAGTAATGGATTAAATGTTCAAAATAATAACTCACGCGATGACGTTTATTTAATATAAAATTCACGCGTTAAATGTGAAATGAAATGTCATGAATAAACTATCATGATGCAAATGATGTCAATGAAATGTAGACTAAACTTAGTCCATATGAAATGTACGTGATGATATGATCATGAATTCGCCGCTAAACCTTTAAGGTTACGCGAATTTGAAACAAGTAAACCAAGTTTACTATAAATGTTGAAATAGTGAGGCATAAATCGTTTCGAGAAATGACCTGAAAGTACGGGTTGTCACATCAGGTCAGGTCAAATATAAAGGTGATAAAATTGCTCTACTAGATGCAATTAACACTAATAATAAGTTTAGGTGTCGATAAAATAAATTTTAATTGGTGATTTCAACTAGTTTATTTACAAATAAACTCATTTAGGCTCTATAATAGATTCATTGATCAGATATGAAAAATTAACAAAAAATTTAACACACCAAGTGCCTTAAAACTTGTTACAAAATGCTCACGGTTATAACTATAAGAAGTAATAGAGAAATTTTATGATACTAGCAAATAAACATTAGGTTACTTATGTCGTTTACAAATCCATAATCCATATCAATACTAAAAGGGTAAATCGCATAAAAAAGTACTCTACTTTAGGTCGATTTAAATTTAAGGTACTCAACTATTTTTTGTTCTTAATCTAAGGTATCGAACTTAATTTTGCGTGCAATTTTAGGTTTTTTTTACTTTTCCAAATAGATTATTCGTCATAATTTTAGCCGAAATGACTTTTAAAATCACATTAATTAATCATTTCAGCGAAAACAATGACGGAAAACCTTTTTCAAAAAGTAAAATAAACTTCAAAACACTTTATATTGCACATAAAATTAACTTTGGTATCTTAAATTAAGAAAAAGAAAAAAATTGGATACCTTACATTGAAATTAACATAATGTAAAGCACCTTTTTATATAATTTGCCCTGCTAAAAAATATATACCACTCATATCAAAGGTAATGTACGAGGTACAATTTAACAAATTCTAAAAAATATCTCTTTTTACCCCCACCAAATACCTCTAGCAATGTAAATGAAAAGAAAAACATTATACTCCATATATTACTACTCCCTCCGTCTCATAATAATTGTCCACTTTAACTTTTTTGAGTCTTTCTTGTTCAACTTTGACCACTAATATTTTTATTTGCATTATATAATATTTGATGAAAATTATACCAAATGAAAATACATTTAAAATTCAATCTATTCATATATTTTTCCTCAAGTACTATATTACACAAATAAAAATATTTATGGTAAAAGTTTAACAAAAAAGACTTAGAAAAGTCACAGTGAACAATTATTATGGGACGGAGGTAATAGTATATTACTAACGATTGGCCTACTTCCCACCACTAACCCACATCTCTTTCACAGTTACCCCCAACCTCCCCATCTCCATGTTCTCCGATCCAACAAGCCACCGGAAAAAACAACATTTTTTAATTTACAACACTCTTTAATTGTTTGCAAGTTGAGAGCGACGAGGGCACTTTGCTTTTAAGAGTGAGGGCACTGAAATTTTTTACCATTGCCTTTACTTTTTTTCTTTGTATATTCGTGTATCAGCAAAAGCCCCCCACTACTTCTATAGTGGCTCCGCCCCTGCACATACTCACATAGTACTTTTCATCATATTATTATAATAGTTGACGACCTTGTAATATAACTTCACTCGTATGAATGAAAATCTTTGAAGGTTTGTTGCATGATAGCCACAATGAGATTAGCTCGAGTTTGAACACTAAACGACTTCAGAGTAACTCCAATCATTTTATTAAAATCTCTTACGACCTCGTAATATAACTTCGCTCAAATGAATGTGAACCATTGATACAATGTTCTAGACATTATGTGTGTTTAATAGCAAATAATAACCATTGAATAAGTGTTTTTAGATATCCTTATTTAAATTTTAAAGAGAAATTACATGCGTAGTTGTTATATGTACAATCTCGTGTATATATTCTATCTCACACTAACTGTGTGAGGTCTTGCCTTCATTATGAAAATAATAGTCATGTTAATAATAATTTAGTCGTTTAATTTTTAAATTTGTGTACGCGCATGATAAACTTATGACAAGGAATAAATGAGTCGCGACACTACTAAAAATAAAAATAAAAAAATTTCAGATCCTCTTACTTAATATTATAAAGAGGAATAACATGATTCTTTGTAGTGCATTGATTTCGTAAGCAAGTGCGTGTTGTTCTTAAATTCTCCAACAATCTTGTAAGACTGATGAGTGTGTAAATACTCATCATTTTTAGTCAAATCTGAACTGCAAAACGCTTAAAAATGCTCAGATATGCATCAAAATACTGAAAATATTCCAAAATTGCATTTTATATGTTTCAGATGCAAAATGTTTAAAATCGGATGAAAAATGAGCAAAGTTTGCATAATTGGCAGCCAGTCCCCCAAGTTTCAAAATTGTCGAAATAGTCCCCGAGCACATAACTTTCAAAGAAAAATCACCAAAGATCCTTTTAAAATCAAAAGTTGTCAAAATTAGTCCTTTGGTGAAAAAAAATATAAAAAGTTTTGAGAAATTACAAGTTGGGTCCTTCAAGTTTAAAAATTGGCAGAAATAGTCCTTGGAAATGGGAAAATGTCAAATTTGGTCCTTGTACTATTAAAACTTGTAAGTTTTAGGCCATTGAAACAACTTTGGAAAATGGCGACTTGGTCCTTGGTCTTACAGAATTTACATGAATGGTCCTTGTGTTATTACTCATCCAAACGGACCCTTGTATTATCCTAGGCCCAAAATAAATAAACAAACAACCCAAGCCCAATCCAAATCCTTACCCACCCACTCTTTAACCCTTTTTACCGGTCCCAAACCGAAACCAACCCACCCACGCTTTAAATAAGTTAAACCGCTCACGGGTTACCCTTCTTCCTTCCCCCTCATCATAACCTATACCTGTAAAAACAACCCACGCTCACCCTTTCCATCATCATCACAACCACCCTACTACTACCCTCCACCTCACCCCAAGCCAAACGCATTTAATGCACCCTCCCAAATGTTAAAACTATTTTGGCGCCAAATGCATCAAACGGTCAAAAATGATACCTACCAATCCAAGGGCCAAGATGAGTGCTGGGATTTGAAGAGAGAGGTGAGAGAAAGACATTTTGGGTATAAAATGAGGAGGAAGACAGAGAAGCAAGAGCACTTAGTTTTAATTTCAATAATGTATGTCGTATTTAACTTTCTTAGTCTTAAATAGATTTTCAATGTATTTTTAAGGTTCTCTGTATCAAAAGTAACTTGTTTAAAGTGTATTGCAACTCTTTTAAGTCTTAATTCCAGTTTGAGTTCATTTTCCAAATTTTAAGTTAATCTGCTTGAAATTTGCAATTTCAAACTCTCATGTATAAGCTTCAATCGCCTTATTTATAAGCTCAAACAAGCTCATACTAGTTCATTATAGCTTTTTGTGAGCTTACTTTTAAGTTTCAAGCATCTTTAGATATTGGTCAACAAAAGTCAACTTGGAGCAAAAAATGGTGTGAAATGGATATGGGTTGGTTCAGAAATGGAATTGGGTTGATTTGGAAGCAATGGGTTGGTTAGATTAGGCTAGTGGTCCTTGGGTTCACTGTTGGCAAGCCATTGTGGCTAGGGACACTTGTAAGTGTTTTTCAACAATTCATAGCATAGTCTGTTTTTGTGGTTACAAGTAGTTATAATCTGTCCATTAAGGTGTATTTAGGTTGTCTCAACATAGTTTGATCATTGAAACTAGTTGGATTAATAGTTAGCTTATTTAAATTTGCTAATCATTGTATAAAGGTGTGTTTGGATCTGTGATCTATCCGTCTTTTAGGTATATTCAGTGGTTAGGCTTTGTAGATTCATGCTTGTTAAGCTCATTTGAGCTCATATCATCAAAATAGTGTGCTCCGCAACCACCAAGTCAACATCAATTAAAAATCTGCTCTCACCGCTTCACTTTGCTTTTGAATTTTGGATTAGCAAACTCTTGATTTGTGTTTAGAATTGTTAAACATTGCTTGCAGTGAGTTCATTACAACATATTACATCATTATCACCTAAAAATTGATTCAAATTTCATTTTGGTCAAAGTTCATAACTATTGTCAAAAGTCAAAACTTGGAAAATCTGTTTTGAGCCCAACTGCAAGGAATTTTCATGAGCTCATTTTTGAGCCACATAAAGTGAAACTTGGCATTTTAAAACTTCACCGGTCTAAAATCTTATTCCCATTTTTGTTGATTTTTGTCAACTTTTTATAAGCTTCAAATAAGCTTGTGAAGTAGGTCCTAGTTGCCCGCTCACACAGTCTCACCAAACCGAGTTTTTCTCGCCTTCGTCGGTTGCACAGAGTTCATTAGAGCTTGTCCAAGCTTGGATTTTGGTTTAAACATAGTCACCCAGGTCTAGATTAGGTTCCAATCATTGGTTTGTATTTTCCAGCTTATCTAGTAGCTTATTAATAAGCTTCAAAGTAGACCCTCATAACTGTTTTTGCTCTTGTACTCATTTCATCAATTCTGTTCAATCAAGCTCATTAGTGGTTATAAACAGTTGAGATTAGTTGCATGTCAAGATACTTATAGCATATTAGAGCTTATGTGAAAAGTTGGTAGCTTATTGTGGTGTTTGGCTTATTCAAAGTGCTTATTTATAAGCACTTCCAATAGCAGTTTCATTTTCCTCCACACAAGACTCTGTTTTTCCATTTTTCTAAGATTCCTAATATAATTTTAGAGTTTTCCTGAAATTTTCAGATTTTTCCAAGCTTGTTTGCTATTTTTCTGCATTTAAATCAATTTTTAGCACTTTTTAATTAGCTTTAAATACAATTAATTAAGAAAAGGTTCAAAAAAATAAGTTTTCATTTTTCTTAAGTTAAGATAAATATAAAAAGACAAAAAAATATTTTTCTAGATTTTTCTTAGTTAAATTTGTATTTTTAAATAATTTAATTAGTTTTAAATAGTTTTTAATTCCTAGAAAATAGAAAAATAATCAGAAAAATACAAAAATAGTTTTGAAAATTCTCTTTTGTTATTTTAGATTTTTCCAAGTCTTAATTTTATTTTTCTAGCTTTATTTCCTATTTTCTTGTATTTTAGGTAATTATTTAATAGTTAAAAATAGTTTTTAATTAATAATAATTAGACAATTAGTTATAAAAATAATTTTCTCTTTCTAATAATTTTCTTTTATCATTAGGATTGTAAAAATATCATTTTCATATTTTTAGGGTTAATATTGTTTTAGTTTCACATTTTTTCTTTGTACGTTACGTAGTTTTTAATTCAGTTTTATAAAAACAGAAAAAAATCAAAAACATCATTTTGCAAATAGTGATAGCGTTTATTTAATATTTTTATCTTTTTAATTTCCTTTAATTTGCATTTAAGCCCTGTAATTTGTTTGCTTTTCCTTAGTTATAATAATTCAAATCCTTTTCCGCTCAAATTCCTCGATCACTATATCGCTTGGTGATCCATTGCATAGCTCACTGACATAACGACCGGAAACACTATACTCCTCTGGATCTTCATTGAGTTCGTGTCTGAACCGTTTTAAGTTTCTTACGGTCGGCCATTCACAAGTGGCCGGCTTGTGTGAGAAAACTTGACGGTTTGGCGCGGATCAAAGACTCTAAAAGCTCGTTCAATATTTTTTCTTGCTCTTTCTTGAACTCTTTTAAACTTCATTGTTTTTTCATCCCTTGCAATGGAAACGTTTTGAGCATAGTTGTTAAGATCTCAATCCTCGTCTTAGAATGTTACGAATTTACGATACTACAAAGCACAAATGATCTGGATCCTACGTGGGATTTTAGCAAGCTTAAGATCTTATAAAATCTCGATCTTGACCATAGGATCTTAAGATCTATTCCGATCCGATCTTACTTTTCTCGAGCCGCAAACTAAAAAAACTAAAAAGTTATGGACTACGCTTTATAGAGTTTAAAAAGTAACACGTTAATTTTTATAAACATTTCATATTCATAATTTAGGACAACATATTCATAAAACATTCATATAATTTTGTGTTTACGATATATAATTTGTAGATTTGAAAAATATTATAAAGAATATTAAGAAAATGACATTGTAGCAGGATCTTAGGATCCCGATCTGATCTTACAATTTCGATCTTGCAAAACCGAAAATGATCCTGAGTAAGATCCCGATCTTGAAAACCTTGGTTTTGAGGATAAATTTCATCCGATAAATAGTAACCTTTTTCGTATGTTTTTTTTTTTCATTAACTACAAATGGAGTTTCCAGAACAATATCACCGATAAGTTTGAACTATATAGAACATTGAGGTCGTTATTTGGCCCCGCAACACCAAAATATGCATGTTAAATCCACAAATCATGTGATGCAACGACTTCGAGCATTAGAGTCAAGTACTTATGATCGCGCCTTTTGAATTGCATGTGTAATGCCTTCAGACAATTTGTCAATTCCTAATGCATACAATCAATGCTCCCGAGCATTCACGAGAGTCCATGTTTTCTTCGTGCAATGCATATATATACATGTTGGATGTCATTAAAATTGGATGTTCTTAAATACTCCTCTAAGTATAAAGTATATGAGAATGGATCTAGTGAGAAGAAATATTGAAATGAGAAGAGTGAGAAGAAACTATAACCACAAAATTCAAATAAGAAAATAATTGGGAGATGCATCTACTTTTATGAATGCATCTAAAATTAGTGGTTGTGGTTTCTTCTCATTCTTCTCATTTTAATTATATTTCTCATTTGATCCTCACTCTAAAGTATATATGCATTTAGTGAAGTTTTGTAAACAATCATGTAAACAAATGTTCACCAATTTGCAAGTACTCGTCAAATGAATTGGGTGATGTGTCGTATGCCAATTGGTGTATGACCGATGTGCATTTCATGAGAAGACTAATATTTAAACAACCCATAGCATCCGATTGTTGGAAAAAAAAGTATTCCAAAAGAGGTTCAACGTTGTAATTCCTCTTAGGGTATTTAGGTGGATTGCTTTCGTCGCCAAAATAATCTTTCAAAAGTTGTTGTGCAACGTCTCGTTCACATGGTACGTTTGTCCTTGTGTGGGGACCTAAACTCTCGGCTTGATGATTACTCAAAGCTTGAAATTGTTCGTAAGCTTAAAAAACCCGTGTATACTTATTTGGATCGTCTTGAAAGTAAACATCATAATGATAAATGGTTGGGATCCATAATGTTTTTTAGGGTAATTAAGAGAATTATTATTGAAATGTGTAGATAGAATTGTGTGTAAAATTAGAAGATCTAAAGGGTATTTATAAGATTTTTAAAGGATAAAAAAATGGGTAAATGGGTGTTTTTTTTTTTCTTTTTTTTTAAGTCGTCGGGCAGTGCAATTATTTGACATGTGTGTGTATGTGTTTAATATCAAGGTTGATCATTTGCATGAATCTATGATTAACTGATACCCGACACACCAAAGGTCCACAAGGGACATAGTTCATATCTCTCTGGATTTTGTGGGCTAATGGTTCAAATGCCTCGGTATTGTTTTTCCTAGTAGTTGCTACCCTATCGGCTCTTTAAAAAAATAAAAAATAAAATAAAAAAACTTTGGATAGTTGCAAATATTGAAAAAATATGTCGTATAACACGACTAGTGGATTTGGCGCGAAGCCCTATGGCGCGAGGTGGGGTGTCCTCCGTTATAAGGCATCAGTTAGCCTTATAACACCCGACATCGAGTCCTCTAAGCATTTCTCGATATTCTTCAAATTGTACAATAGTACTATAAATATTACTATATTAGGAATGAAAAGAATAAAAAAAATGCAATTTATAAATTTCTTATTGGATTTAATTAACAATGATAGTATAGTTGTATGAGTACTACTATAATAGAGTAACTCGAGTTTTTTTAAATATGGTTAAATATGATGGGTAAAAAGAAGACAAAAAAGGAAATGAAAAGGAAAATTTACTTTTTATTTCATGTTTTCGAGCTGAAATGAAACGATAGGAAAAGAAAGAATGTTGTGACCTCGAGTTGGGAAGAAAAAATTATACGTATTGATTAATTATTAAGGATGTGTTTTAAAATATTCTAACTAGTTTTATAACAAACTTTTTTATCAATAGGTAATGGTTGATAAAGAAAAGACATATCATAAGGTTGGGTTTTATACAAGATATGTCAGCACAAGAACCTTATAAAGAAACTTGGTTGTCGTCCACGTTCTTTTATAGACACTAGACCATCTCCACTTACCAGGCACACACGTATACAAGATTTATAACACAATGTCTAGTCTTGTGTAGAATATGAGTTAATCTATTTACTTAATAGTGAATCCTCTATGTTTGTTAATGTAATATTTTTGATGTTAAACATCTTGTGTGTGCATCATTTATGAGGTTGTGTGTTAAAGACAGTGGGTAGCAGGTTGAGTCAATCACTTGCCAAAAAGTTTCAATTCAATAATAAGGTCAAGTAAGAGGAGTACATAAACTTCTGACGATAAAAGGATAACCTGCTGGTCAGTCTGTTGTTGTAGCTCCTGGGTTAGCTGCAGATTCTATATCTTCAGCTGTCACTGGTTTATGCAACTGCAGACAAGAGTTCTTGTAAGGGTTTGACATACTTCTTATAGAAGCTTCTCCTACAGACCATACTTGGTTTACAATTATGGACCAACTGATAGTGAGAAGAATCATGCTACACGTGGAGACAATTCATAATCAAGTATCAAACAGGAAACTTACTGCTTTTGCAAGATCAAACCAGTGAAACGCGCGCAAGAAAGCATCTTCTTTTGATGGACGATTATCATGATTCCAAAATGTTATGTTTTGGAACTTTGCATTCGCCTGCCAAGAATCAGTCATCTCTGCATCAGTATCATATGCTTTTCTCTGCGTAGAGGTTTTCTTTCCTATGACAAAGCCTGCGTTGATTGAAAAAGAAACTTTGGTTACAACTAATTTCACAAGCTTAGGGAGCTAGTATTTGATCTGTTAGATATGAAAATAGATTACAGATAGAAAAGAATCAGTGCCTAACATTTAAAACCACTTTGGCAAGCTGCACTAACAACCCCTATATGTAAATCACAAAGTCATCTTTTAGATTTAGTCTAAACATTTTTACTTTTTTGGTCGAAGACATGTACAAGTTTTTACTTTGATGTAAATCACTTGGTCTTCTGTTGTTGATATCACAAACGCCGAATTCAGGGCAAGTGATTCAAATTGATTCATACAACTTTCTTCATTTAGAATAAATATGTTACCACTGATTACAATAAGCAAACTCTGAAGAGTGAAAAATTACTAAGATTTATCTCATTATGGCATATTTTTATATCCACATACAACTAATCAAATAAACAAATCAAAGTTTTCGTTAGCAAAAAAAACATTACATGTCTAAAAACGCGAAACTTGAAGGTAGCTAGCCATATGTGCCAAAGTGTGAGCCTATTGATATGTTGATAGCAAACCTTGTTGGAATATAATCTTACTATGTTGTTCGAATGAACTTGCTTGTAATTATACAGAATTTGTTTTTACATACAAATATTCGACACTAATGACTTGCTGTGGTTGTGGCTTTATATAGCCAACGAACCGACACTTACAACAGACACGACACTTCATGAACCGACACAACTTTTGACACATAACTACCTATAACCGTTTTTAACTAACTATAACCGCTATTCGGTTATAAACTTTCTAACTTGACACTTTTGGTCCTACATACTAGATATACTTTCTAATTTTAACCCAAAGTTTAGGTTAACAATCAACAAACCTCTTGTCATGGTTGCAAAAAGCTCTAGGCGCTAGTCACCGCCTAGCTAGTAATCGGGCGAGGCGGGGGCTAAGACTTTTCTCCATATAAAATTTAAAATTATATGTATATTGATAAATGTAAAAATATAAGGTGTTTGTGGATAGGTTGGCTAAGAGGTGGCTGGTGGAAATGAAGTCTGGGAGAATGGAGTGTTTGGAATAAGGTGTTTGTGAGCAGATGGGTAGTAATTTGGTGGTGAAATCTACCTATCTGTGTACTTGTGGAGTAACAGTTGAGGTTATTAGATATCCTTAATTGTATAGATATCATAACTAGGTGAGCTTAAAAAAGATTGGATGTTAGGGTTTAAAATGTTGTTTGTGTATGTGACTGCAAATTTTATATTAGCTAAACAAAGTGAATTGGTAAGAGATAAGAAATGGGTTTTAGAAAGCAAGATAAATATACCGGAATAACCGTGAGGAAGCGAAACGGTTGCGCCGTGCAGCTTCCTTCCTCTAAAATAAGCTTCCTTGACATTTAGTCCATCCACCTCAACCCCTATAATTATATAAATTCACAAAATTAAAAAGCAAATCTATTACTAGTAAAAAAGTTTATGTGTGTTACCTTACCTGTGAGTTTAGGCTTAAAGTAATCAGAGACAGGTGCTGGTCCGTTGAGCTTTATAACACATGGAACCTGATGGATCTCATCCGTAACATCAACCGCACATGACCAATCCACATCCATCGTCTTTTCTCACTTCCCGCGCTTTTCTCGCTGATTTTGGAATCGGCGGGATCAAAATAATAGGGATGCTTGCTTTATAGAGGCTTTTATTTATGGCCTTTTCTCTATTTTAGCCTGTTAGACCTTTTCTTTTTTCTTTAACCCATCTAATCCACTTGTTAGTGGTCATTCAAAAAAATGAAAACAAAAGAAAGAAAATGACAAAAATACCAATTTTTACTAACATATTTTACAAAATACTCATTAATTTTTTTTTTTTTTCTTTCTTTTTTCTATCAAGATAACCACAAAATCCGCAAGGTTTGCTAATTTCTTACAAAAAAATTAGCAAGATTTAACCACACAAAGTCAAATCTTACAAATTTTTTAAAATTTCTCCATTTCGTTTTGCTTTTCTCGTTTAGTAGTAGCTTTTTCACAACAACTTTTTCTCGTTTAGTCGATGTGCTATTTTGACCATAACTTTCCTATATAAACTTCTTTTTGCATGAATCAAAAAACCACTTGAAGAGAAAAGAGAGCTCTACAACTTTCATATTTTGAGCTAAGCGTGAAAACCGAAGCAAAGGGGAGAAATTACCAAAAATTCGCAAGGTTCGTGAATTTATAAAAACAGCTCGCAAGGTTTGACCTCGCAAAGTCAAACATTGCGAATTTTTCCAAATTGCTCCTTTTTTCCTTCGGTTTTCACGCTTAGCTCAAAAAATGAAAGTTGTAGATATCTCTTTTCTCGTCAAATGGCTTTTTTAATCACGCAAAAAGAAGTTTATATGAGAAAGTTATGGCTAAAATACCACAACAACTTTTTCTTGTTTAGTTGTTGTGGTATTTTGGCCAAAACTATACGAACTTCCTTTTAAGTGATTCAAAAAGACATTTGACGGGAAAAGATAGATCTACAACCTTCGTATTTTGAGCTAAGCGTGAAAACCGAAGGAAATGAGAGCAATTTCCAAAATTTGCAATGTTTGACCTCGCAAAGTCAAACCTTACAATGTTTTTAAATTTTCTCTTGCTTTTCTCGTTTAGTAGCTTTTTCACAACAACTTTTTCTCGTTTAGTCGATGTGCTATTTTGACCATAACTTTCTCAGATGAACTTCTTTTTGCATGAATCAAAAAGCCACTTGACGAGAAAAGAGAGCTCTACAACTTTTATATTTTGATCTAAGCGTGAAAACCGAAGAAAATGGGAGAAATTTCCAAAAATTCGCAAGGTTTGTGAATTTATAAAAACAACTTGCAAGGTTTAACCTCGCAAAGTCAAACATTGCGAATTTTTGCAAATTGCTCCTTTTATTCTTCGGTTTTAACGCTTAGCTCAAAAAATGAAAGTTGTAGATCTCTCTTTTCTCGTCAGTGGGCTTTTTTAATCAAGCAAAAATAAATTCATATGAGAAAGTTATGGCTAAAATACCACAACAACTTTTTCTTGTTTAGTTGTTGTGGTATTTTGGCCAAAACTATACGAACTTCCTTTTAAGTGATTCAAAAAGACATTTGACGGGAAAAGATAGATCTACAACCTTCGTATTTTGAGCTAAGCGTGAAAACCGAAGGAAATGGGAGCAATTTCCAAAATTCGCAATGTTTGACCTCGCAAAATCAAACCTTACAAATTTTCTATAATTTCTCCATTTCGTTTTGCTTTTCTTGTTTAGTAGCTTTTTCACAACAACTTTTTCTCGTTTAGTCGATGTGCTATTTTGACCATAACTTTCTCAGATGAACTTCTTTTTGCATGAATCAAAAACTTGAATTTGAAAAAGAGAGCTCTACAACTTTTATATTTTGATCTAAGCGTGAAAACCGAAGAAAATGGGAGAAATTTCCAAAAATTCGCAAGGTTTGTGAATTTATAAAAACAACTTGCAAGGTTTGAATTCGCAAAGTCAAACATTGCGAATTTTTGCAAATTGCTCCTTTTTTCCTTCGGTTTTCACACTTAGCTCAAAAAATGAAAGTTGTAGATCTCTCTTTTCTCGTCAAGTGGCTTTTTTAATCACGTAAAAATAAATTCATATGAGAGAGTGTGAGATATTGGATTTCATAAGCACATAATACATTCAATATATGGATCGAATTATGCAAGAGAGTTTAGAGAGAGAAGGTAGAGTGGGAGCCTTTCTAGAGAGAGAAAGTAACAAAAGAAAGAAGGTTAGATTAAAAGGTCCAACCCTCTACCTTGGGATGTAGAGGGTATTTATAGTTACAAACTAAACGTCCTCCTTCGGACTGTGGATCGTGCATACGATTGGTAAAGACCCGTCCATCCTCCACGGTGTTGCACTAAACTAAATAACTAACTAAATAACTAGTAAATAACGTAATGTCTACGAGCTAACTTATGCTAGATTATATATGGGGTGACCGACACTTCACTATGGAATTTCTAATTCCTAACAATCTCCTCCTAAGGGAGGTCACCCCATGTTTTACATTTTGAATCCTAGCATTCTATTTAATCTTCGGTCTTGAGCTCGTAGACTTTAATTCTTCAAATTCGCATCTTTGTGCTTTAGCAAAGGATACTTCAAAGTCCGCATTGATTTGTACTTTTAGTGGAGGCCTTTAACTGATCCACATCTTTGATGATCTTCGAGCTTTCATTGAGATCATCAGCCACAGTAAATCTCTCAGGATCATCCATAGTTGTGTTGCCTTCATGTGATGTTGTGACTTTTGGACCGACATGCTCACACTTTTGAATCATGACATCTTTCCAAATGTAGTAGCGGAAGCTTTACTGGTTCATGATATTTGCGTTAGCGTAGAAGCGTAGCATAGTATAAAAATATCGAACGGGTTATGTAGATATGCACAAGTCATGATTTCTTCAATTAAGTGTGGATGCCGTGAGCATGCGGCTTTGGATTGACTCCTCAATTACGATCATTAAACCGTCCAAATGTACTTGCAAACAACAATTAGCAATAAAACACACGAAAGTGTCTTTGATCACTTTCGTTGAATTGAGGTACACGCCCACGGTTCCCGTTGATCAGCATACAAGTCTTGCGTGATCGGGTAGGATTCCTCAAGAATCTCCTGATAGGGTTTCGCTATTTGTTCTAGCCGTTCTCAAACCGGAACGTCTCAAAGAAGACAACACGGAGTGAGTGAACCAAAGAATTGAGATTCACTGATTGATGAAAAAAGATTTGAAAAACAATCGCGTATTGCTTAGAAGAAGAGTTTTGCAATACGACGAAGGTTTTATGAGAAAGATCAATTTTCAATTAAAAATACCTTTTGTATTTGAAAGAGAATACACATTCGATGTGTTAGAGAAAAGAAGATTTGCACATCGAACGGTTTATCCAAAAGTATTTTTTCAATCAGATATACTTTTTGAGTTTGAAATATGAATACACATTCGACGTGCTAGAGAAAAGAAGGTTTGCACATTGAACGGTTTTTCCAAAAGTATTCGTCAAATCCAATCCTGGACCAAGGTTGATTCACGAGTGATTCGCCCCATCGTTTCTATCTAGTTGTCACAAGTTAGATCTTTAGAAAAGATCTCACATGTCACCCACCAAGAGCTTTTTGATGTTGGCTCTAGAAGGATTTCCATCTTCATTGTGAATATTTTACATATCACTCGGATGTTCTGGAAATACCACAAGGATAATGCGTAGGACTCTTAATATATAATCTTACTTTCCACATTGTGTGAAACAGCAAGTCTTCATTAATTTAGTGTCCTAAAGAGATATTGTGGATGATCTCTTGGCTCTAGACTCAATCGTGCACATTTGGTTTCTATGCCGGAGACTAGGGAGAGGGTCTCCTTCTTCCATATCAACAATCTCTAAGAGAAAGTCGATAGATTATGTAGGTTCCCCGTGAGAATGAAACAAGTCCCTTTTAAGAGAAACTTGAGTAGCTTGGGAAGTTTAGTGCAAAGGTGCATCACCGGGTCCGTGATGTCTTGTCTTCAATACCGTGTTACCTTAGTAACCACCGAGCATATGAATTGAACCCGGTTTCTAAGGTTGAATTATTGGAGGGCTATTTCTTTTCACCCTTTTCTCATTCATTTCTTTTTTCATTCTTCAACCCCTTCACTGCTTACCGAGACTTCATTACTAGAACCTTGTTGGGTTTATTCCAGTACTAGATACGTCTCGGTCCGCACTCTTCCCGTATCACTTTTCTCCTTTTTTCAATATACCTAAGGACTCTACACTATCTAGTGGATTGTCCCTGGGTAGATCCCTCCGGTACTGGCTGGATCGTGGGAACGAATACCTAACCTAACCATCCTTATAACACCATGCATAAAGTAAATTGGTCGGTCTTTTGGTATTGTTCTTTCCTTCCTTGAAACCAATTGAAAAATCATTTGGAAAAACAATCAAGGTACTCGTGATACGAGATCAAAGCATTTTGTACCTTAATAGTTTTGATCATTTAGAAAACCTCCCCCTCAACATGTGCATATGATTTAGAACTTGTTTAGCACATGGAGGCAAGAGGACTTTGAAATATTTTCTTTGATCACTATTTTCATAGAAAAAGCCATTTGATTTTCTTGGTAAATTCTCCCCCTCAATATGTGCGTAGGATATTTGAAATCATTTTATCACATAGAGGCAAGAGGTTTTTGAAGTACTTCCACGATTGCATTGCCATACAGAAAACCATTTAGAAAATCAATCAATGTACTTTATGTTGAAACATAGAAATCTTATGTACCTTGAAAGTTTGTTTTCTTTTTGAAATGCTCCCCACAATATGTGCTTCGAGATTCAAAAGTGTTTAGCACATATGGGAGAGCAGCCTGCACAATTGAATCAAATTGATCATCATTTATCAGATTTCATATTAAATCACAAATTCTCCCCCGATCAAAAATGTCAAACCATTTGAGATTTTGGATCATAAGTGATTTAATAAGGTTTAGAAAACATGGGAGAAAATGTGGCCATGTTTAAATACTCATCTTGTTTTTGGATAAATCCTCCTCCTCAACATGTGCATTTTGTATTTGAAATCGTTTGGCACATGGAGGCAGGAGTGCCTATAAAGGACTAAAACCGATTCCATTAAAACAGATTTGAGATTTAAATCACGATCTCTCCCCCGATCAAAAATTTCAAACCTTTTGAGATTTGTGATCCCAATTGATTTAAATCATTTAAAAGATTTTGGAGAAAAGGCGTGGCAAAATTTAATTTTGAAAAATGACTGATAAGGAACAGTTTTTCGACATTAAAGATTGTTAGTGTCAGGTATGATAGTTTTTTAAGAGATCCTTAAGTAAAATAAAACGAAATCACAATCAAACAAGAACAGAAAACATTTCATTTTGTAAGATCTTTGAGTTTTATAGAGAACCATACCATGACATAACATTAAATCTTTAGATCACCACTTTATTTTTGTACAAACCGGACTTTTATGAAGAAATATTGTTTGAAAATAATATATTTTAAATCACTCTCCCCCTCAATCGATGACTGTAGTCGATGATTGAGTGACTTAAGTTTTGATAAAATGAAGTCCGGTGTTTTTCAAAATTAAGTCCAAATTATTTTCAAAACAATATTTTCCATTTTCAGAACAATTTATTCAAATTTTTCAAAATTGTTTAAAAATGGTATCCTGCACAAAGATACGTTAGGTGGTTGAGAAGCTTCTGTTGATGTTGTTGATGTAGGGCTTGGAAGAAAAACCGTCCGCAGATGCAGTGAGACTTCTTACGTTGCATTTTAATGCCAACTGAGGTCAAATTAAGCTCCGTTTCTTCACTTGCTGAAGAAAACCATCTGCTGATGCAGTGAGACCTCTTACGTTGTATTTCATGCCAACTCTCCATTGAAGTCAAATTAAGCTCCGTTTCTTCATTTGTCGACCCAAGATATAGTTGCCATTTCCTTTCGGCATCCAATCATCATAAATAGTGGGATCCGGATCGGGAACATTCTTATATACCAATATACCTACATACATTAGTGAACACACATACAGATATATGGTGGTCGACATCACCCAAACAGCAATCGACTAATGACAGTCAATTCAACATATCAATCAGATCATACAAAGGCATGGGAATTATGTGTTTATCAAACTCTAATCATCTAATCCTAACAATCATATCCTAGGCACCTAGTCCTTCAACGTAGGTTAACATGTTTTTCAGTTAAACATTTAGGATAATTAGATAAGTCCGATAGATGATATAAATTTGAAAACATTCTTCCCCTCAATCAATGACTCATTTTCGAAAAGATTAAAAGCGAAGTCATTGATTGAGTTTGCAAATTTTATAACAACTCACGAATCGATTGATTTTTCAAGCAACTCATTTACCACCATTAAGTTAAAACAATATTTTTACGGAGAATTTTAGAGCGGAAAAATATTTGTGTAGGAACAGCAGTCCTTCGACATACTTTCCTCATTTTGTTTTAGGATAAGTGCATGAAATTTTAAAAATGGTTTAGCGCAGCACTTTCTTTTCTTGAAGAACGGGTTGCTATCTGAAATAATAGCAAACCATGGTTTACGCACGGGTTCTGAGCCTCTGAAGTAGCGTAAGCCATATTTGAGACATGTTTTTGAAAAGAATATTTACACCTCATGCTCGAACTTCATCTATGGTCCCATGCCATTATTGAATGACATTTATAAGACCGCAGATGTTATCGATACCAGAAGACATGTCTTAAAAAAAAACAATGTTTTTGGTATTTTTCAAATTTTCTAATTTTTATGGATTTTTGAAGGTTTTATATTTTTCTATTTTCTTTTTGTTTGTTTTATATTTTTGTATTTTGCTTTTCTAAAAAATATATACAAAGATAGAGAAATAGTTTAAGAAGATGATGATACGAGTACCGAGATAAGGAAATCGTTCAGCACTTTGTAGAAGATAGAAGTCATCATCTCTTAAACTTTCACCACCAAAGCTTTCGAGGCTCTTGAATCGTCGTTAGAACTTGAGCCTTCTGAAAGTGAGACTTTGGTAGCTTCCTCCCAAACCGACAGACTATAAAGACCATTTCCCCAAGAAGTAGAAATGAATAAGAACGGTCTCATTGAATGAAGCTCAGTACCCCGAAGAATCACGAGAACATCGAAGTAACAAGTTGACACATTGATCGTCTCGATGGTTATCAAATCCGATCACATGAACCCGATTTGCGTCCCCGATGTACACATTACTCTTCGAGATTGACCAGTTGTCTATTCAGGGAACAATATATCAACATCTTCATTTTACGGTGCATTCGGTTATCTTCCATATAACCAATCAGCCCATAATGTACACACGTACCCAACCAGAGTAGACACAACGACATCCACGGTAATGGTTGAATCGATTTTCTCTGCGAGATATCAACTCCGAATAACCGATTAAGCTCGATCATGTGAACATGTTGTGCATCCCGATGTACACATATCTCTCCCCGATAGTTTGCGATCTCATCGAAATCATCATTACATTGTGTACATGAAGCAATAACCAGAAGCACTACCATACACCATATAGAAGATGTCGATAAGCAATATCATCTCACGCTCCAAATATTCTTCTCATATTTCTTCCTACTGAAAGTTGAGTTAACACATACCAAAAGTATCCAAAGACCACTTCCCCCAAATGATTGGAATATATCCTTCCCCAAATAGTTGGAATAATACACCAAAGGCTACGAGTTAAACATCGAAGTTTCTCGCGGTTATGACATTTGTCTTTCCGGATTACTTCAATAGAGAAGTATTAAGTTCATCACGTATACCGTTGTGTGTTTAGATGTGTATCTCCTTCCCTGCTGGTTTTGATACCTCGTAAGCAACACATTATACATGCCAAATACTCTTGAAATATAGAAGAACAAACAATTAGCTCAACTAAATCCTGTGAGAATCAACTGCTATAGAAACTCTCTCTGACTATCTTTATCAACCCATTCGTAGACAATTTGAAGTGACCACTGATGAAGAAAACCCGATATACCAAACTTGAAACTGAAGTAGAATTCCCCGCATTTGCATCTTAAGCTTGCACTAATGTTGGAAGAACGGTTTCAAGAATTTATGCTTCAAGCAAATCTCTAAGTACTCAATACTCAAACAAAGTATGAGACATTAACACCTCTTGAGATTATCCACATCGTCATTTGCATGTGACACAGAGTAAAACAACGTAATCTCTAATAGTGATAGTTAACTGTGTCTTCAACCAACCACCGATCTGGTAACTAGATAAACCAAGTCTTCAACTTAACTTCTTAAGCCCGAGCAAGTTATCAAATAAGAACACGCCTTTGTGAAAGTCAACTTCAATCTCAAATAAGTGATAAATGATTAACTCGAACTAATCAACTTGTGTCAAATGGCCAATACGGAATAAACATACAATGGGATGTACATTGACCCATGAATGAACCTAAAACAAAAAAATTCTCCTCATCAATGCATTCTTCCTAAAAGTATACATGTAAAGATCGACCGAAGATTCACCAATAACTTCGAGCGGATGAGGTAGTCATTATATTCAATGTTCATTTGATTGATTTACAGAGTGCACCTTGGAAGGAACAATAATCCGTGAAGATTTGGCAAAGGAATACCAAAGAGCGGATCATTATTCATGAACAATGATCCGTGAAGATTTGGTAAAGGAAATAAAGAAATGGATCATTATTCATGAGTGCAACTACAATATTATGATAATCATTATCAATGCCTTGAGGAATAACCGAGATTGGGCTTTGAGTAGTCCGAAGTTGTACTTCTTAGATGATCAACATTCACTAGCGGTTGGAAATACTCATCAAACATATCTTGAAACAATGAATCCCAAACAATAAATCCCATTTATCCTTAGTGAGTGAAACATTAGGCTTTGGAGGAGAGTCATCAAACATTAAGTCGTATGATCATTATTCAAACATCCATCATCATTTAGTATATTCACTCTTCTCCCCCTCAAAAATTGCATCCGGAGTTGCCATTTTTGATTTAGTGTGAATAAGAATATACACTAATGAACGTAGATCCACTTGATGACTGAATGAGCATGGGAGAAACATGAAGCATGTTGATGAAGAATGTCGATGAGAATGGTCATAAACATGAAACTCTTCTTCAAGATAAAGAGCACTGCCGCATTACACTTTCTTTTCTTTGGGAACGGGCTCGAAGTGTTATCTGCAGACGCCATAGTGTTGAAGAACAAGGCCTGAATCGATGTGAACAGATCGCCGGCATATTGAATATCAATGTTGAGTAACTTGAACCCGTGAGTTATGAGATATCAATCCTTTGGTTATCCATACTTTAAGCCAGTCCATGTATTGAAGGATTGAAGTATTCAAGAATCGGACTACCCTGCACTAATATTACAAACTTGATTGCATATATTTTGGTTAGTGACATCAGTATCCAAACCTTTTGGGGTTTCACGGTCAACTTTGAGATTGCCATTGGTAAACATCTTTCCTGAAGGTATCCACCTAAGTCCAGCATCCTTAAAAATTCTACCAGATGGTATCCACTTATGGCAAGGTCTAGGATTGTTAGGCTTCTTATACATAGTGAAATACTTATCCTTATTCCTAGTTTCCACAGATTTAGCAGTTGGTATCCATCTAGGCGAAGATTTTGGTTTGTTTTGCATCATAACATGTTGAACCTTAACCATGTAGGTGGTCTTAGTGGATTGTACCTTGGCATGTGAATTAGGAAAATGTTTCTTATGTGGAAAAGACTCAGAATTTCTAGTTTTGTTTTCTACATGCTTAGCATTCATATGCACATAATTACTCTTAGATGCACGCCAATCCCTAGTCTTTTGAGTGTTCCTAGGTAGTGGTTTACAACTACTAGCAGTGCCTTAAAATCTCGTAGAATTCCTCACCCAAGGTCTTGCAACTAAAATTCCGTCTTTTCTCGAACTGCCTTTTCCTAGGTTTTTCTAGATAATAGTTCTTCCACAAGTCATTCATATCATATGAATTATGGGTTTTAATGCTTGGTTTTGACATCAAGCTTTCAAACTAATCCTAGAGGTGCCGAGTAGAGCAAACGTGTTGAGGGTTAACGAGCTAGAAGCCTTATTCTTAGGTAACTCAGTGAAGTGACCGGTTTTGACAAAACTTGTTTCATCAACTTGGGAGGCAAACCTTTTGAAAATTTTGGTCTTTGATATAAACGAGGCCTAACAATGGACCGTTTCTAATGGGATGAGAAACCGTTTCCCAAGGTTGATGGTTTTGTAAACTTAGTGTTCACACTTTTCCCTACAGCTTTCCTAAGCTCATTTTTAAGGCAACAATAGCTAAACTCTTTTCCCTAAGTTGAGCTTTGTGTTCATCAATTTTTGCTAGCAAAGAGTTTGTTTGTTCTATTGACTTAGTTCTAGCATCTTTGATAGAGTCACTTAGTTCTATGTGATGCTTTCTCAAAGACTCATTTTCCTTTAGTAATGGCCACACAAATCGCTAATTCATCATTTCTCATTTGAATATCATCAATAGTATTAACATCAAAATTACTTGTAACCAAATTACTTTTCACATGCATATAGAAATATGTTTCTTCAAATTGTTGATAGTTGACTCATTGTTTTGAATCTGAGCTTTCAAAGTGTTAATTTCAAAAAGTTCACGGAATTCGTGAAGTTCCATTTTACATGGTTTGTTAAGTTGAAAACTTTCTTCTTACTCAGATTGCAATTTCAAGTGAAACGCAATGTTTTTCAAGTTTTGAGAATTTGTTTGAAAGTTCATCAAAAGCCTTTTTATCAACCATATCATTTGTTTTGAAATTATTAGACTCAGCTTCAACCAAGGAATATTTATCAGAATCATGTTTAGCATTAAGATCAGAATGTTTAGGTACCTTAGCAGATGCACTATGTTGATCGGCTAGGGTACCTCATGATGACACCCGCCGGTTTCGGTTTGATATATTCATCCACATCGTAACAAGAGTCACCGGACTACTGGTTGTTTCAAGCTTATCTGCTCTGCTCTCGTATTCAGGTCAACGATTCATCACCCGATGCCTTTACCGTCTCAACACTACCATTTTTATTTGCACTTGACATTCATTTACCTTTCGACATCAGTATCCACATCTTGTCTCATGAGTTACCAACATTTGTTGCATCATTCTTTGTTGTCTCATGTCTCGATTCAAAGAACATCCCATCTTTCAAAGAGATACATTACCCAAGTCATCACAACTATCTCTCAACCGCACCACACATCCACTTTTTCATCTTTCTCTAACTTCCTCAATATATCTCCACATTATCCATCGATGGATAAGCCTATACAATTTCATTCCAAAGTGTTCTTGAAAGACATCATTTATGTCTTGATCATAATCTGTAAATTCTTATAATGAATGACCGAAATTGGGTGATCACTTGAAGTGCAGCACTAGAACTATCCTTTTGAACCTTTTCTTTATCAAGTTGTTGTTCTAATTGTTCTAAGTTCAATAGTAATGTTCCTGTTAATGTGGATGAATCTTGACGAAAAAGGGCATTGCATGTTCGCTCCATTCCAATCGTGTGAGTAAACATGAGGTGTGAGTGAAGTTGTTCATAAGGTTCAATGCCATTTCCTTTTGCATTCCAGAGTCTAATGTGTGCAAATCTTTCTCATTGGACTCAGATCATGAAGAACTCAAATCATCATTGATTGATTCCATCATCAAGAATCGCTCAAGATATAGCTAATATTCTCATGGTTGTCTACAACATCTACAAAGCATCATACGCTTTGAGTACTTCAAATCTCCCAATCGAGTGTAAGACATGATGTTGATGTATACACGGATTTTACAAGTTCAGTGATTTAAACCGGTAGAGAATCTTTCACGGATTTTACTAAAATCAAGACCAAACCGCTAAGCAATGACCAATGGAAAGTGTTAAGATGATCGATGGATCGACACAATGATAGACAATTGTTGTGTTAGAATTTATGATTGTTTGTAGGATTAGCAAGAGATGTTTGGTCGAGATTTGGATTGGTTGATGCACGATTTTACGGAGAAATTTAGGTCCAAAAACTTAAAAAGCTCAATAACTTCCTTCCGGAGGGGATTTGGGCCTCAAAAAATTCGTTTCACGACTTTGTGGTGAAATTGCACCATATTCACTGTTCCGCCGCTTTGACTGTATTTCACTGAAACGAGTTACGGGTTCAAAAGTTATGGCCGCTTGAAGTTTTGCCAAAAAGTCAAAACTTTGGTCAACCGCTTCAACTCAATCGCATCCAGACAACCGCTAATAGAAAAGTCGCATAAAACACAACTCGTGATAGGCAACTCACTTAGGCTGACAACTCGCTTAGGCAACTCGCTTAGGCTCAACTCGCATTAGATACGCTGAATCTGGACAAAGCCGCAGCCAAAATCGGCTAACTCGCTTAGGCAACTCGCTAAACACCTCGCTAAAGAAACAACTCGCTTAAAACCCAAGTCGCATAAAAAGTAAACTCGCTAAATAGCCAAGTCGCATAAACCAACTCGCTTCCAATAACAAAGCAACTCGCCTAAATGACAAAGCAACTCGCCAAGAAACGCTTACCGTGGTCAACTCGCTTAGTACAATATTCAAAAACAACAACTTTAACAATCAAAAAAGTTCCCCAACCGATGATTCAAGCCTTCCAATTAAAAACCTAAACACATATGATGATCCTAAACACAAAAGTACAATCAAAATTCAAACTTTAACACAAGAAATTGACCAAATGATTCAAACTCTTCTAAACACTTATAACCCCAAAAACCTTATGAAATCCACCAAAACAAAGAGCATGAAAGATGAGTGATCAAACCATGGCTCTTGATACCAATTGTGAGATATTGGATTTCATAAGCACATAATACATTCAATATATGGATCGAATTATGCAAGAGAGTTTAGAGAGAGAAAGTAGACTGGGAGCCTTTCTAGAGAGAGAAAGTAACAAAAGAAAGAAGGTTAGATTAAAAGGTCCAACCCTCTACCTTGGGAGGTAGAGGGTATTTATAGTTACAAACTAAACGCCCTCCTTCTGGACCGTGGATCGCATACAAAGGGTAAAGATCCGTCCGCCTCCACGCGATGTTGCACTAAACTAAATATCTAGTAAATAACGTAATGTCTACGAGCTAACTTATGCTAGATTATATATGGGGTGACCGACACTTCACTATGGAATTTCTAATTCTTAACAGAAAGTTATGGCTAAAATACAACAACAACTTTTTCTTGTTTAGTTGTTGTGGTATTTTGGCCAAAACTATACGAACTTCCTTTTAAGTGATTCAAAAAGACATTTGACAGGAAAAGATAGATCTACAACCTTCGTATTTTGAGCTAAGCGTGAAAACCGGCGAAATGGGAGAGAAACTAAAAGGCGCCATGGCGCTTAAAGTAGAGGTGTGCGTGGCCTACGCCAAAGCAAATGAACCAAGCGAGGTCTAGGGCGTCGTGAAAAGGCGTGAGATAAGGCGCGTTGCTTTTGGTAAGGCGTGGCGCCATTTTTGAAGAATATAGGGATTTACTGATTTGGGCTTGAGTTTCTAGTATTTGGGCTATTTCCTTCTGGGACTCTTATTTCAAAACTTAATTCCTATTTTGGCCTTATATTTGGGCCTGTTATTTGAATTGGGGCTTTGGATATTGAAATTGTCGTTAAAAATGATACAAAATTATAAATACATAAATCTATAAATATTCTTTTGCCGCCTTAAGCACGCCTTATGAAACGCAACGGCTTCGCAAAGGCTTGAGACATGGCTATGCCGCCATGCCACGCCTCACGCCTTTTAGAACATTTCAAATTCCAAAATTCCCAATGTTTGACCTCGCAAATTCAAACCTTGCGAATTTTGTAGGTATTTCATATTTTTTTGATAAAAATTAGGTATTTTGTTAAGTATGTTGGTAAATATGGCTATTTTTGAAATTTAGCAAAAAAAAAATTAAAAAAAAAAATTTAAAAAAAAAATCTGTTTTCGGTTTTGGTTTTTTTATTTCATAAAATGAATAATAAGAAATTGGTTTAATGATTTTAATTTGAGTTCATGTCTCTTTAATCGGGCCTACCTAAAACGTAAATAAATGTATGTCACTTTAAATATGTTCTACTATTTATTCCAAATAATACATACCCGATTATTTAGAGACTTAGCTAAATCACGACATACTCGAACTTAGTATTTATTGATGCCCTTGAAGTTACACTTAAGTAATATGTGTAGGGTTTTGGTGGTCATCCGCACAGTTATCAGACATGCACAGTGGAAAAATAAACCACAAAAAATGCGTAGACCAAAACCCTAGATACAGATCTACTAAACATTGATATAACCTATACCTAACACGTATAAAGGGTGTTTAGAAAATGTAGAAAACTAGAAGGGGGGGGGGGTTGAATAGTTTTTCCGATTAAAACTTTGTTTAAAGTATTTAGATCGACTTTTTCAATCCATTTAGATCGTGTATCGGATATTGATAGATAGACATATAAATAAATAATGCAAAGAGATAAAGAGTAAAGGAACACAAAACCACGACACAAGTATTTATAGTGGTTTGGCTACAAAGACTCCTTCCTTGCCCTACTCCACTCCCCGAGTACCCAACTCGAGAGTTTCTAAGCACTACACAACACAAGCTCCTTAATATGGCGGAGAAGCCTTCATAACGTCGCCTACACTTTATCCGGTACAAGACTAGACACCGAGTTCTTCCACGATGTAGAACGAAACCTATCACAACATCGCCTACACTTTATCCGGTACTAGGCTAGACATCGAGTTCCATTACAAAGGAGGAACTACTACCCAACACTACAACCCAAAGGAGACAAACTCCTTTTTACAACACTTCAAAGGATATCACACCTTTTACCCAAACTAAACAAATATACAAAGGATTTCCATATCAATGTACACCTTCAAAGACTATACACCAATGCCTTCAACTTGACACACTAATGGAGGGAGAGAAGAACTATCAAAAAGATGCACTTCAGTGGTCTTGATGATGACGAAGCTTAGCAGCTCATGACCTTGAGCTTGCACGTCTTAAAGAGGTTGTGATCTCGCCTTTAAGAGTAACCTAGAGAATCACACAAATAGAAAACTACATAGAATGATCCTTTGGATCTGAGGTTAGAGATGTTATAATATAGAGAGAAGATATGTCTAAAAGGAGGTGTTTAGAAAGAGAGAAATGGCTCACTATTTATAGGCAATCTGCCTATAGTTCACCCGGATCCGATGGATCCCGGATCCGCGCAATCAAGGGATCCGGCAACTGGGTCAGGCTAGTCTGGATTTTGGTTTTCAAACCGGGTTATGGGTTATGCGTTATGGACCATGGGTCATGGACTTTGAATCATGGATATCCAACAAGATACATTGTACCTAGTCAATGGGTCGGGTCCTGGTCATGGATTTTGGGTCATGGATCATGGATAATATCCAACATGATTTCATGCATGATGTCATGCAATGGATCATGGGTCATGGATCATGCTCCATGGGTATGGTTCATGAAATTTGGTTTTTACACATCATTTATCCATTACAAGTTATACTAAGCACATATACATTTCTATAAAATATAAGTAAACAAAATTACTTGTAAGTGTTTTATAAAAATGGTTTTGGTTTTTTATAACAAATCCAACTAAACATGTTATGATGATTTTATATGTTTAGTAAAAGTGTGTTAGTAAAATATCGGCTCAAAGCTTTTACGTATTTTATTTATTTCGTTAAAATGATTGTACGATTGTTATCGAGAAAACATTAGAAGATCGTAAAATATAAATAAACGTTTTTACGGTTTATTTTTATTAACAGAAAACTTACTTGATTCGCCTGTTGTTAATAAGTGGTATGTGTGGAAACACATACTTTTTCTTTATCAAGACCGGACCCAAAAGACCAAAAACTGACCCAATAATGTCAAATATATAATGTTTTCGAGTTTATGCATGTGCAGGTTACGGATATAACAAAACAGACAAAAGGTGTAACATATTGGATTTCACAAACACACTAGATCATAACCACAAGTAGGCATATAATATGGTTTTAGAGAGAGAAAGTTAGAGGTTGGGAACTTTAGTGAGAGAAAGAAAAATCTTATTATGAGCTCCAACTCTCTACCTTGGAAGGTAGAGAGTATTTATAGTACTTACATAAATCGCCACCTACGGGCTGTGGATCAGGCATACAGTGGGTAAAGACTCGCCCCGTCTCCTCCACGGTGTTATAAACTAAATACTACTTAACTTGTAATAATCTACGACTACGAGCTTTCTAGCCATTACATATACTGAGGTGACCGACTTTTTAATAACTGATTTACTAAATCTTAACAATCTCCCCTATGGAGGTTACCTCAAACACACATTAAAAATTACATTGAATACAAAATGATATTACATTATAAATTGTTCTTGCATTCTTGAT
>OU343220.1:78340696-78494597 GCA_910596185.1 Chrysanthemum makinoi
ATCTCTTACCTTCACGGTTTGGCGCCAGCTATCCGGACGAACGATGTAGAAGATCTAGGAAAATCAGCTAAAGGTGATATTGTGTGGGATATGAAAGTGTCGAAGACATGAAAGTATCAAGATATGAAAAGTAAGTCGCAGCACTGGGAAAAGTCAAAGAGTCAAAATCGGCTAAAAGACAAAGTCAAAAGTACTCAGACCTTAAAAGTCAAAGTACCAGAAGAACAAAAGAACCGTTATTCGTTTATGGAAAGTATTGTATTCTATGTTTAGATTACTTGTCGCATGTTGCTATCAATTAGTAAACCGACTAGATATCCTTGAGCCTATAAAAGATTCCTAGATTGGCATTAGATGTACCAGTCTATGAGTTTTAGAGTTTACTAACTAAGTTAATTAGTGTTTTAGAGAAGTTCGATTATCTTAGTTTAGATAGGAGTATATATAATAAGCGATTTAGAGTTTATAATAAAAGGTTATTCTTCAGCTTTGTTAAGTAAATCCGCTGCATCTTGATAAAGATTGCTCGCTGTTTCTTTGTTAATAACTTAGGATTTATCCGAGGTTATTAAACCTCAACAAGCTAGTTAAGATAGTTTGATTAAAGTATATCGATCCAACAAGTGGTATCAGAGCTTGTGTGGAAACTCTGACTATGAAGAAACCCTACTTCAACTATATTCAAGATGTCGACTGTTTTTCCACCACCCTCAATCACCTCACCGTAATTCCAATAATCAAGAAGGAGAATATGATCTCGTGCATGAAGATGAGGCAAGACATTGCCATTCATGCATCATGCCTTATGGAATGTAATTGTGAATGGGAATGAAGTTGTACCTGCACTCCCATTGATATTCTCGACAACCCAAGGTACCTAAACCCTACGACACAGCAACCTTAAGGAATCAGAGGCGCACCATTCTCTTTATCCGCCATTCCATGGTCATCTTCAAATTTCATGATGCTAAAGATGCTAAGCAGCCTCCGCTGCTCTCAAGACCCGATTTGAGGGAATGAAGCTCTAAAAGATGCATCAAACTTGCTAAAGCAACAGCTTTTGAAACTTTCCAGCGAGTAGCCTGGATGCTGTGATATGATAGGTTTCCGTGAATCTTCTCAAACATGTTGGAGCTACAAGCGTAAGTATCAGTTGAAGATGCTAATTTGAAGTTTCTAAGGAGTTTGCCATCTTCATGGCATGTGATTGCTACAATGGACAGAGGACAACAAGGTTTGGATGTCATGGACTTTGATGATCTCTATCATCAACTTAAGAAAAATGCATGAGATGAGAGGTCAAACAAGTTCTAAGTCTCACAGTATTGCTTTTCTATCATCTGAAAAGAAGGCCAGTACTTCCATAAAAAGTACTACTTCTCCTCAAAGTATCGCTTCTCAAAGTCACTGCCTATACACCCCCTCATATGTTCAACAGGCCCCACCAACTACCACTATGGCCTCTGATGAAGTTATGTGCTCCTTCTTTGCACAACAAGCTAGTTTAATTGGCACTTATGAAGAAGATCTATACAGATCGAAGAAGATGCACTTGAAGAAATTGATATCAGGTGGCAAGTTGCTATGATCACTGTAAGGATCAAAAAGTACATGAAGAAGACAGGCAAAAGCATTGATTTCAAACCAAAACAGGTCATAACTTTTGACAAATCTAAAATTGAATGCTTCAATTGTCAAAAGACCGGTCACTTGCAAGGGAGTGGTTTGCTAAGTATCAAGCAAACAGATGATCTGAAAAGCCAAAACTTGAGCTTAAGGAAATTCCAACCATCAAACAAAGGCTTTGGTTGCTCAAGAGAAGTTATCTAAGTTGATCGGAGTGAAGAGTTTGATCATGAACCAAGAACTTATTGCATGGTAGCAGTGGAAGAAGAAATTGAAGATTCAGTAGCAGCTGGATGGAGCACTGCTTTTTGTCAAGAACCCAATACGTTTTGGAATCATGATGGCTTTGGAGGATTTGATTGGAGCAAGGAAAGAGAAGATGATCCTGTTCAACTTGCATTGGTGGCTACTTCACCAAATCAATCTCCTATCTCTGAGGTATGCTCAAATTGCTATGATTTTTACCATAAATTACTTAGCTTATGTGATCAGAGATAATTGTGTTAAGGCTAGGTTCGAGGTAGCAGGGTTATCAAATAACCTTAGAATCTATGGAAGCCAAAATCTTAGCACATGAAACTAATGGAAGCTTCAATGAAAAATATGCACAAATGGATTACCAGCTAAAGCTTAGTGAATGGAAATTAAATCAGAAAATTGATGAAATTGAGAAATTAACTAAGGAAAGAGATGATTTGTTAGCTAAGCTTGTCGTTGGGGTGAAGCCGGTCATTTACATGTTTCTTATGTTCAAAAAAAGAAAGAGCCTACCTTAAAACTGGATTAGGTTTTGGAATGGATTTTAGTAAGATAGAAGCAAACCAATCTAGTAATCGGATGAAGTAGTATGAGGATATAACCACTAGTGATGAAGAACTCATTAATTATGTAGATACATCTAGTAATGATGGTTCAAGAAGTGACTCACCTCCTGAATATAAGAAAGCTAATGATTATCATGTCGTTCCATCCTGACCGGCATTCATCAACCCTTAGGCCTGATGTTTCGCTTTTGAGTAGACAGTCTAGAGTTTAGGAAAAAGCTAGTTGCTCTAATCTAAGTCTGAAAACCCAAAGAACCTCAAGAAAACGATGTTCAAAATCAAGCAAGCTTTAAATCAAAGTATCGCTCCACAAGTGACCTTCTTCAAAACCTTTTCAAAACAAGACTGCAAAACCTTTTGGGATAATTTTGGTCAAAAAAGTTTAATCACTACCAAGAAGGCAAAATAATTTTGGGTATAGACATAGAAGATGTCACTTTGACAAGATGGGTCAAACTCAGGTTTTGGTGTTTTTAGTCCTACTCATCTAATTAAAGATTGTGAACATCATTCAGAATACCTTATAAAATTTCCAAAGAACAGACTTCCAACCAAACCTAGAGAGCACAAACCAGCTTTGGAATAATTCAAATAGGGTCAATCAAGTAAATTTCACCTGATCATAGATACCCTACCAATGAAAAACCTTTTTCAAAACCTACAAGACTTTCAAAGTACCGTTAACTCGCCCCAAGATTCTCAAAGTACCGCCGACAAAACAAGGTACCATCACACTACTTGGTATAGGAATCCTAAGAGATCTCACTATCAACCTAGAAGGTATTACAATTCATATAGGAGATTTAGATCACTGGAACCAAGTGTTAAAACAGAATCGGTTCGAGGAAAGTATCGAGAGGACATGCAGTATTTCAACCAAAAGTGAATCGATGTTTTGTGATGACAAGAAAAGAGATTTGTGTTGAAAACCGTAAAGTTTTGAAAATCCACATGCTAAAGATCAAAAGATAATTCCGGATCATCATTTGAAAGATAGTGGAAATTACATACTCAAAGAATTTGAGTTTGTAACTCCACAAGGGGAAACACAAGTCGTAAAGAATGGCTTGGGTTCCTAAAAGTTTCTAACTCTTTCTTTATGTGTGGCAACCCGTAAGAGGAGCTTAAAGATCATCTTATTGTGGATAGTGGTTCTCTGAAGTATGGAGAGACAAAGAGATCCTGCCTGATTTTAGGAAGATTAGTGGAGGAAGAGTTGCATTTGGGAATGATCCATATGGAGGAAAGATTACCGAAAAGGGACTATCAAAGGTGGCTTATAGATTTTGAGAATGTTAGATATGTGAAGGAGTTAAAGTTCAATCTATTGTCAGTTTCACAAATCTGTGATAAAAGCATCCCTGTGTTATTCACTGACACATAATGCCTTATCCTTTCCTCTGACTTTAAGCCTGTTGATGATGAATTAGTAGTTCTTAGAGTAACAAGGACAAATGATGTGTATAGTTTAGACATGAAGAGTCTACATTCCTATGGAAGAGCCACATGTTTGGTGGCTAAAGCAACATCTCAAGAGGCACATCAATGGCATAGAAGATTGGGCCATGTTAACTTCAAGAATATCAATAAACTTGTCAAAGGCAATCTAGTTAGAGGTTTACCTTCAAAGACTTACAAGAATGATCAATCATGCTTGGCATGCAAGAAGGGTAAACAACACTAAGCTTCCTGCAAGAAACTGAGGAGAGAGAACTATTAGAGAACCTTCGGGACTACATATGGATTTGTTTGGACCTGCTTCTGGCAAGTTTAAACAAAAAAATTAATTGCTTAGTTGTACAGTGATTGCTGGGTAGATTCAGTTGGGTATTTTTCTTGCGCTTTTAAGGATGATACTTTCGGCTATTCTATTAATCGATTATAGCTCTTGAAAACCAATTGAGACTCAAAGGTATTAGATGTGACAATGGAACTGAATTCAAGAACAAGCTTATGGATGAATTTTGTGCAAACAAAGGTATAAAAAAGGAGTTTAGTATTGCAAGAACACCACAACGTAATGGTGTTGCGTGAAAGGAAGAATAGGACTTTGATTGAAGCAGCAAGAACAATGTTAGCAGATTCGCACCTACCTATTCAGCTCAAGCGAAGCCGTAAGTACCTGCTTATGTACTTAACAGAGTCTCACCACTAAAACCACGATGAAGACACCTTATGAATTATTGATGGGCAATAAACCCAACATCTGTTTTATGAAACCTTTGGATGCCCTCTTACTATTTTAAACACTCTTGATAATCTAGGGAAGTTTGATGGCAAGTCTAAGAAGGATACTTATCGGGTTATTGCACTAACAAGTAGGGCTTTAGAGTATACAACAAGGTTACTAAGGTTCAAGATTGTCTTCATGTTGAGTTTTAGAAGATCAGACAATGAGAAAGGTAAAGGTCCCCTGATTGATGTTTGATTGAGGTTTTAACTCATCTATGAACTATAAACTTCTAGAGAAGAAAATCAACCGTGTACGTGGAGAAGATTTACAATATGTTGTTCATGGAGTTCATATTAGACCCGATGTTGTTCCCCTGAAGATCTCGTTAGTCCAAAACAAAGCACCGGTTCCAAAAAAGTACCGTTGCCCCACAAAAGTACTGCCTCCTTAATCTTCATCTGCCGAGGATCAATCTATTCAAGAGGAACTTAATCAGATGCTTCTTCAAGATGTAATAGCACATTCTTACATCATGAACAAAGGAGAACTTATGAAGAGGCAAAGAGGAAGAACAAGACCCAGAGTACTCTCACAGACTGGACAAGACTTTCGAACAAAGTACTGGCCGCACTCCGACAGATACTTTAGCTGATCTGGATGATCATACCATGCCGGATTAGAAGATACTGATGATGAATTTGAAGATGAAGGTATTTTCCCAAATTCCAATGAAGGTGATGATGTTACTAATTTGGAGGATACTTATGGAGTTCCACAGTCTCCAAACTTAAGAACTCATAAGGGTCATCCATGATCAAATTGGTCCTTCTACTGAGTGCCGACTGACACAGAGCTAAGACTTTTTCTACACCTCACAATGCTTTACTTAGCTTTGTGTATAAACAAAACAGGGTGAATCATAAGGACCATCAAACCTGTCTATTTACTTGTTTTATCTCTCAAGAAGAACCCAAGAATATTGCTCAAGCTTTGACTAAAAGAAAGCTGGGTTGAAGCTATGCAGGAAGAACTTCTTCAATTTAAACTTCAAGAGGTTTAGGTTTTATGTGATCTTCCGTATGGGAAGAGAGTTATTGGAACCAGATGGGTTTTGAGGGTCAAAAGAGATGAAAGAGGTAATGTTATCAAGAATCAAGGCAAGTTAGTAGTAGCACATGGATATAGACAAGAAGAAGGAGTAGATTATGATAAAGTGTTTGCTCAGAAAAGAATTGAAGCTATTAGAATATTTCTTGCTTTTGCCTCTTATATGGGATTTCAAGTTTACCAGATGGATGTCAAGAGTGCCTTTTATATGGCAAGATTACAGAGGAAGTTTATGTCAAACAACCTCCTGGTTTTGAAGATCCTAAACACCCAAACAAAGTCTACAAGGTGGTTAAGGCTCTTTATGGCCTTCATCATGCACCTAGAGCTTGGTATGAGAGACTCTCTACATTCTTATTGCAACATGGATATAAAAGGGGAGCTATTGACAAGACTTGTTTATAAGAGACAAGAAAGATATCATGTTAGTTCAAGTGTATGTTGATGATATCATATTTGGGGCTACCAAAACACCATGGTTAAGGAGTTTGAAAACTGATGCAGTAAAGAATTTCAAATGAGTTCAATGGGAGAGTTGACTTTCTTTTAGGACTTCAAAGTTAAGCAAATAAAGGAAGGTATTTTTATCAGTCAAGACAAGTATGTTACAGACATACTTAAGAAAATCAATTTTGATGATATGAAGGCTGTTACTACACCCATTAAATCTATCAATTCATTGGGCAAAGATGAAGATGGACAACCGATTGAAGTCAAGCTTTATAGATCAATGATTGGCTCTCTTATGTATCTCAACGATCAAGGCCTGATATTATGTTTGCAGTTTGTCTATGTGCTAGATATCAAGTCTCACCAAATATCTCTCACATGAATGCGAAAAAGAATCTTCTGTTATTTAAAAAAACAACCAAAGTTGGGTTTGTGGTATCCAAAAGAGTCACCTTTTTCACTTAGAAGCTTTTCGTGATAGTGATTATGCAGTGATAACTATGATAGAAGATCAACCACTGGAGGATGCCAATATCTTGGAAGAAGATTAGTCTCCTGGCAATGTAAAAAACAAACAATTGCAAAGAACATCCTCTACTGGGTTAATATGTAGTCAGCAAGTCGCTTGGACAAGTTTTGTGGATGCAAAATCACCTTGGACTATGGATTCAACTTCAAGAATACTCCTATTAACATTGATAATGAGAGTACTATTTGTATTGTGAAGAATCCATTTTATCATTCCAAGACCAAGCACATCCAGATTAGGCATCACTTTATCAGAGATTGTTATGAGCACCGGCTTATTAATGTGATTAAGGTCACACGATGATAATGTAGTCAACTTACTCACCAAAGGTTTTGATGTTTCTAGATTCACTCCAGGTGGTGAGCATTGGCATGATTAACTACCGAGCTACATTTAAGGGGAGGACTATTTAGTATTTGTATAGTCCTGTAATGCTCGGGGAGGATAGTTATGTATACTTAGTTGATATCGAGATATTGGAAAGTATTGCTTTTAGTGAAAGTACTGCTTGGAAAGTACCGCTGGGAAAGTACCTACGTGGAAGTAATCGTTTGTCTTATTAAAGTACTGCTCCAACGGTTATCTTGAGGGTAATTAATGCTAATCGGAACAATGTTATTTTAGGTTGTGATTTTTCAAATCTCACCTATAAATACCTAATTTCCAATTTTCCCTCTCATATTGATCCATTAACATCTTTTCCATCTTTCTCTCATCCTATTCATATTCTTCAATTCCAATTCTTTTGTGCTTACATCAACAATGGCGACCAAGCTTCAAAGCATAATATGGTCGCTAATTTGGATAAGACCGACGCGGATATACTCTTCATGATATAATTGATTATCTTACTAGTTCGCCTATCGCCACGCCTTTTAGTGGAGCCATAATTGAGCCCGATTCAAGAATTTTGGGCTAATGCTAGAGATAACATGGAGAATGATGAATTTTATATTAGATCAACAACTTTGCGGAAGAACTATTAAGATTACTCAAGACTCCATTCAGAAGATTTATTGAATGATGCAGATGGGGCTCTAAGGTTTGATAAGCAGTTGATATGGGATACTTTTCGTCATATTGGCTATGAAGGATCTTTGAATGAACAAACGCTAGAAAACAATTATTTTGTCTCTGATTGAAGTTTTGGTTCATGTGTTGCTCCATTGCATAAGTGCTAGAGTACCTCTTGGGAGCTTGGGTCAAATATTGCATCTGCTATGGTCAAGTTAGCTACTGATAGAGTTTTAACTCTAGGCTAATATCGGATGGAATGCTCTCACATATTTCACATGGATCTACTTGGCTAATGTACCCAAGGTTTATAATGCGTTTTCTTAAACAAGCAACTTTCTCGATGTGCCAAACCTAACAGCTTTATTAATTGCTATTGTTCAACAATCCAAGATTTTTACTTTTATGGTAAAAAGGAGTGTTTTATTCAGGGGTCCAGAGATCTCCTTTAACAACTTCCATGATGGATGTTGTTCGGCCGTTGAGCCGAGCATCAAGCCGTGATGATATCGGTTGCACAGATCCGCAGGTACCGTGATTCGCAAGTAACGCTTTCAAGTACCGCTTCACAAGCATCAAAAGAAGGTATTGCATTCTACAAGGTACTTTCTCCTAATCAATTTCATGTTGCGCTTTCACCTTCTTCATCTCCACAAGTGGTCTCTGCTCGCTTCTCAACCGAGGATCATCCACCTATTCAAGGAGAGGATTCACATACCATACATCCTGATGAAATCACATTAGATAATTATGTTTTGACAAGGAGTTGGTCAAGTTGAAAAGACTACGAGGTTCAAGCCAAACAGATAAAGAAATTAAACCTGGTTTCGAAGGCTAAAGACTTTGTGTGGCCATTGGTTCAAAAATTTCAACTGTTAAATCCAAGAAAAGGCCAAAAAGCGTCTAGGAAAAACAAACGCCATTGTGTTCATCACAACAATCTTCACAATTGGGGAGGAATTTAGAAAAGATAATTTGAAAGAAGATGTTGAGAAGAAGAAACAACCCAAAGTACCGATGAACAAGAAAAGATCATTCAAGGTACCGATGAACAAGAGGAACAAGTTCAAGTAATCAACAACAAGGTATCAACAACAGTAATCTGCTTTTCAACAGAAAGTACTTTTAGACAAGAAGTGATAACTCCAAGAGTTTTGAATTTTGAAGAGGAAGTCGGTCCTTCTACAACCTATACAAGAAGAGGAGGAAGCTATTCTCAAACCATTCATTCTCGCAAGTGATGATGAGTTCATTGCTACAATTTTAGAAGATTTATCACAACCTAGAGGTGGTGTTACTATTAGAGAAGTGCAAGAAGATGAACAATAAAGAACTTCTCAACCCCGCAATTGATCCTAAGGATAAAGGAAAAGGTGTTTTAGTAGAAGTAAAGAAGAAGAAACTTACTTTGGCAGAGATTAGAGAAATTAAAGTTGCTAGGAATGAAGTCACGCTAGAAAACTTCAAGAAGAGTTAAATGCTAAAGATAGAGCAGCTCAAGAAGCTGAAGAAGCTCAAAGTAGAGAAGCGGCTAAAAAGTTGCAAGAGCAATTAGATGTCAAACCGATGAACCATTACAATCACCTACTCCTGTTAGATATATGCCTAGAAGACCTAATTTAGCTAAGGACAGGAATGCTATGATGGCATATTTGAAAGGTCGAGGGTATAAAGGATTGCGGAAGTTGAACTATGTTGACATGAAAAGACTCTATGATGTCGACGTGCTTATAAGAAGAGTGTTGCAGATATCAAGGATTTTAGAGAAGAAGTTTTTGGACCTGCCTAAAGGAAAAAGAGCTTAAAAAGAAAAGAAAAACCGGGGTTACGAGAGGACAGCCAAAGAAAGAAAGAGTTGAATTGAGATCCAGTCTAAAGATGCATTAAGAAATTATCTCAGAGTGGTAGATTTTGATTATTCAAAAGAAGATACATACTTGAAGATGAACAGATCTCGATTAGCTTTGATATTGTGAAATCCAAAGAAGGAGATTATATGATTTTTCATAAGGAAGATGAAAGCTTCAAAGTTTTCAATAGGTTATGGGATTTGTTACATATTATAGATAGAGTGGATTTATTCTATCTATATAATGTGGTAAAAGCTTATGTTGGAGATATTCCATCGGGAATTAACTGGTTTTGCTTGGAGATCTTATAACCATGGGAAACAAGAGGAAAAGCATCGATGATATATGGAAAAATCAAGAAAACCGGGAAATTGTTTGGTCGGAGATTCAAGAATCGGAGTTCATGTGTTTTGAGCTAGAGAATGGTAAAATGATACACATGTTTGTAAACATAAGATATCCTCTCACAGTTGAGCTCATGAGAAGAATGCTAGAGCATGGATTGGAAGTATAAGAGGATAATGAAACCTGCTTGCATGGTTATCAATCTATTTATCAACCGACTACCATTGTGAAGAAGATGAGTAAACTGGTATGAATTTTATTGAATAATTTATTTGATAAATCAGACTTTATTCAAAGTATCGATCAAACAACTTTCATCAAAGTACCGCTTGCGCTTTTAAACCAGCTAAGTAATTTTTGAAAGAACCTTTGTTAAGTAACAAAATTTTGAAACAAAGGTTAAATAAATGGATTTTGAGATGGCAACATCAAATAGGTAATCAATCCACTATGGTTACAAAAGGATTATTAATCCATGAGCAACAAGCCTGGTAAAGATATATCAAATGCGTTTTTAGTTGACAACTTGCTAATAAGTTGTATGGTAATCAACTCACCATATCTGTAATGTGAAGAGTTAGCCCCAAGAAAATGGCTTGTGGTAAAGGCGCTGAAAACCATTATTGGTAATTAGTTCACCATTAGATAGAAGAACTAACTAGTCCAATAGGGTACAACTTTTGGTAAAGACAAATCAAATCATTGATAAGTCATGATTTGCTAAAAATCATATGGTTATCAATGTACCATGGTCTTAAACACCAAAACATTTGGCTACTCCAAAGATAATGGCTTTGTTAAAGAGATCTAAATCCATTAAATTTTCATGATTCACCTCCTCATGAGTTAACACACTCGAAGTGATGAGAATAGTATGCAACTTAAACCCAATTAATGTACAAATTGTCATATGTTGCTCAGGTTGCTAAAAAGATGGAGCTTTACTGGATGTCACCGAGAAAGAACAATTCTAAGAGATACTTTGACAAGCACACACACTACAGAGATATATTGAAAAGACTAAGAAACAATCTGATCTTAAAGATGAAGCTGTTTGGTATGTGCTAAAACACATACCTTTTCATTATCAAAATAGACCCAAAAAAACCAAGAAAGAGCCGCTTGCTAATATTTTGTGATTTTCTGAGTTTGTGCTTGCGTAACTGATATGTAAAAACACGCAAAAGGACCAAATCAAATCGATCGCAGAAACTACACTAGAGATTAAGAGATGGGCCGAAAGGAAGGTCAATTATGCATTTATGAAGATTTCTAATCTCGGAGGATGATTTGTGAAGATTTGATCAAAGTTTGAAGAAATGTTTAAATAGTCCCCTGTGTTTCAGATTTGTCGAAATGGCCCTTGAGATTCGAAATTTGCAATTTGGCCCTGGTCTATTGAAGATTGTCAAGAGTGATCCCTTGAAGATACTCTTCAGATTTTTACATGTTCCAGCCCCCGGTTTCGAAAGTACAACATTGGTCCCTATGGTTACCATTTATCACCAAATTAGTCCAAATCCAATATTTACACTACACTAAATCCATTATCCAACAAACTATACCCTTCGCCCAATATAAAAAACCCAAAACCCGAGTCCACTTAACTAAACCAACCCAATTTGCTACACTCCAACCTAATAAACCTATTACCCGACTTTAAACCCAAGTCAACTCAATATGCCTGGTCAAACATTTTAAACAACAATAAAATAAGTAATCAAGCCCCAAACAGTACCCAATCCACCCTTCTTCCCCTGTCTCTCCCAAAACACACCAGACCCACAAATAAAACCTCTCCCAAACATCAACCTCTGTACTAGCATCTCTCAATCCTTCTAGAAATCTTATCCCACCTGACTTGTCAAGATAAGAGTGACCATACATGGCATTTGGAGCTCAGCCTATTGGCTTAGACACATCAATGGGCGAAATGGTGCATTTTGATTGGTGCTTATGATGATGGAAGGAATGAATGGCTCAGAATCAGCCTTCTAGGCTCTTCCAAGGATCCAAGAGACCTCTACCTCCTTTACAGGCAAAGGACCCTTTGGCTCTCAAGAAAGTCGCAATCCTTAGTTTTCATTTAAGCTTATTATCATTTCATTTTCAGTAGTTTCTTAAAATGTTTTCTTAAGTTTTCATTGTATTTCTCAAGTTCTTGTATCAAAGTTTAGTATTAATAAAAGTTCAAGTTTTCACCTTTTATCTTGTAAATTTTAAGTGATCAATAAGCATTAATGGAATAATGGAGTAGGTTCATTTAAGCTTTTTGTAGCTTTTGTGAGCTTATATTGCACCCTCACTATCACTTGCCTTCATTTCATTAACAAACTGTCTCGATCAACAAAAGTCAACAAGGTCCTTCATTTGGCTTTAAAAATGGATGGGTTGATTGTAATGGTGATTTTGGTTGTTAGTTGGTAGTTTGGTACTATTACTTTGCTCAAATTCAGCTGGATTCCTTGTAAGATTGAACTTAATCTCATAACTAGTTTAGTATAAAGCATAAATTATTGTTTAGATCTGTTATTGTCTTGTTGTTTCATCGCTTCATTAGCTTTAATCTAGTATAATAAATCTGTTTTGAGGATTAAAGCTATGTTTACTGTTTTAGCTTGATATTCTTGCATTATCTATTTATAAAGGGTGTTTGGTTAGCCTACTAAACCTGTTTTCGAGGTTTCTTGGTAAAAGATTTTTGTTGCATTTATCTCTAATATCACCAATAATATTGTTTCAACAAGAACTTGCACAAGTTTTTCTCTAAAAGTCAAAATGATCTAGTAACTCGCTTTCGATTGCTTACCGTTGGAATCAGTTAACCCATAACAACTCAAATAGGTTTAAAACTTGTTAAGTTTGCTTGATATAGTAGCATTACATCATATTTCATCAAGATCAGTCCTAAATTTGCATTGGAATCTCACTTAAGTCAAACCTTCAAACCATTAAAAAGTCAAACATGTGTCAAAGATGCATTATGCGTAACTTGTAGCTTCACGTGCTCATAAGGCTTTGTAGGGTCCGGATTTTTGGCTTAGGTGTAGTCTACTAGGTGGTCTTTAAGACTCATTATCTGTTTTTGGCTAAAGTTTTCCTGATAAGCTAGTGCATAAGCTCAAAGTTGGTGGCCGATCAATGATGTCGCTCCAAATCAGCTAGCTCCATAACTTGTGAGATCATACGAGGTTAGGAGTAGTTAGATTTAGCTTACATTAGCTTATTTGAGTATGATCTAGGGTTTGTAGAAGTTTGGTGGCTTATTGTAACTGTTTGCTTATTCTTAAGTGCTTGTTATAGCTCCATTTACACTGCAGCTCTTGATTCTGTCACATAAGCACTACATTTCTCATTTTTCTTAGAACCAGATATATATTTCAGAGTTTTCCTGAATTTTTCATTAATTTTGGTCACCATTTAGTATTTTCTTTAATTAAAAATAGATTTTAATCACTTTTAAATAGGTTTTATTGCAATTAATTAAAAAAAAAAAAAATAATTTTTCATTTTTTCCTGTTTAAGAAAAATATAAAAAGCATAAAAAAGATTTTTCCATATTTTTCTCCTTTTATTTTGTATTTTCACAAATTAAATTAGATTAAAATAGTTTTAAATTAGTAGAAAATAGAAAAATAATCTGAAAAATACAAAAATAGTTTTGAAAAGTCTCTTATGATATTTTAGATTTTTAGAAAATAGTTTCATGTTTTTCTCCTTAAATTTCATAATTTTTAGAATTTAATTTAGATTAAATAGTTAAAAATTAGTTTTAATTTAAATAAAATCCAGAAAAATCCAAAAAAAATAGTTTTAATTCTAAATTAGTTTTTACATATCATTTTTAGTATAAAAGTAGATTTAGGCATTTTTAGGGTATAATTTAGACGTAGTTGCATTTTAATTACGTTGTTAATTTCTTACGCTCTTAGGATTTCAAAAATAGATTCCCTTAATTACTTTCCCTATTCTAGTTTTAATAATCAAAATCAAACAAATCAAAACATCGAGCATTAAATTCAAAACCAAGAACGACGTTGAAATTCACCTCGGGAAAACGATTCGGGTTGTCTAACCGCATACCACGATCACACACGGATTTGATTTATTATTCTTTTTCCTAAGAGAATTTGAATCTATCGTGGATTATTTTTGATATCGATATTGAGGTTTTATCCACACACATAACCTTTAAGCCTTCATTATCAAATCGCTGTCCCAGCCGCTTAAGCTTCTTACTAGTCATTCACAAGTGGCATAAATTGTGTGAGTTGCTTGACGCCATTTACTGCGATGAATCAAATTTTGGCGCCGTACGTGAGAGGTGTCACGACAATATCGCTTAGGTTTGACGGTTAGTGACTCGAGATCCTTCATTCGTGAAGTTACTATTTTTCTATAAAATCAAAAAAGTAAAAAATATTTTCCTTTTTCTTTTTATATATATATATCATATTAAAAATACAAAAAGATTTTCTCTTGTGTGCTAATAAATAGAAGACACCAATTATATAACATTCTCAACGGAGGTGTTATCATTATAAGTTCCCGAACTAAAGATCAAAAACTTGCCTTTGTGTCGCATGTGAATTGATTTACTTCTATCAGATAAACAAACCGTGTGGTGGGTAAGGGACGGCCCGACATTAAATTGCGGCAGAAGAAGCTGTTTTTTAATAAGCTTCATACGACTACAAAGCTTCTCCGCTTCGCTTGGCGCTTGTCTTGTAGAGGTGATTTATTCACTTGGGATTATTGGTTTAAGTTCACAGGTTTTCAATACCGCTCTTTTTAATTGCCTTGGTTTTAAGTGCATGCGACTCGCCTCAATCACGACGTAGACGAATCGAGAATAGACGTATCTGAAGTTACGCATTATCGCTGAAGAACCCGTCATGGCGTATAACTCGAACGATGAACGAAGTTATCAAGCTCCGTAGACGGCTACGTGATGCTATCGACTTCCACCAATTGACACCGAAAATTTTGAACTAAAAACAAATCTAATACAACTGGTGTCTAATAAACCTTTTGTGGTTTAGATCATGAGGAGCCCCACGCACACCTCCGTTGGTTTAATCAAGTTGCTTCTACGATTAACTTTCGGGCGCCACTCATGAGCCGCTTAAGTTGAGAGTGTTTCCATTTTCCCTTGAGGCAGCCCGGACTTGCCTCAAAGAACCCCCCTACCAATCACAACATGGGAAGATCTTTCTAAGAAATTTGTGAACCAATTCTTTCCTCCGTCCAAAATAACAATGTTACGAAATCAAATCATAAATTTTCAACAAAAATTTGACGAGAGTTTTGGAGAAGCATGGGATAGATTCAAGGAACTTTTACAAAAATGCCCGAATCACGGTTTTACCGATCTTCATCAGATTGATACGTTCTATAATGCTCTTACTCCATCCGATTAAGATTCGCTTAACGCTGCCGTAATATTTGAGTCGTATGCCGACATAACGACATTCAAAATAAGTCAAAAGTTTCTTCGTCTAGGAACCGTCCGGTTGTTTCTAAGATCACTACTAATGATAATTACGGTTTGAAAAGTGAGTTAAGTGGACTGACTGATGCTATTAATTCTATGATGAGAGAGTTTAAGATTCATATAACCAATCCTACAAAGCCGTTATCAAACATGTGTTATTTGCGGTGGTCCTCATCCGTATTATAATTGTCAAGCCACCGATGGCGATCTCAGAAATGCTTCCGTAGCATTCGCTAATCCGTTCAAAATCGAACCAAGGATACCGTACAACCAAATGGGACCACCCGGTTTTGCACCTGCCTCAACAAAACCAAAACCGCTATCAACCAATCTACAATCAAAACCGAGGAGCCAATCTCAATCATGGTAATCAAAACTACCAAGCTCCTCCACCTCAAGTTTATCAACAACCTCCTCAACAACAATATCAACAACTTTCTAACAAGCTATTCTAAACAACGAGATTCTGTCTTACATGAAGAATTCTGACAACACCATTAAAAGCTTGCGTAATCAAATCACCAAGATAAGGAATGATTTCAAAGAGACATGGAAGTTACGAATAACAAGAATATGAGAGAAATGAGGGATATGATGGCTAGTTTCTTTCAAGCTAATCAACCTTCTACGCCTTATTCTCAACCTCGAGTTCTTCTTTCGAAAATACTATTCCTAACCCGAGAGTGACATGAAAGCTATCACTACCCGAAGTGGTGTTATATGGACCTACTCGGTTCCTACCACTATTTTTCTTCCGCCCGTGGTAGACCGTGGAGACTGGGGTGACAAAGGACCCGTGCTTCCTACCGATAAGGGAGTATCGAGAATGTCAACCCACGGTTGTCCCAACGCCGAGCCCAAGGATGCTCAAGCATGCCGAAAAGACTAACTCAAAAACAACACTTCCGCATCTGCCAATGATCAAAAGCAACGGAACAACCAAATCTTCAAATGGAAAATTTTTCAGATATTTCAAGATCTTCACTCGAAATTAGCTTCAGGATGCTCTTTTTCTCATGCCTAAGTTTGTTTCGACACTAAAAGGAATGTTAAGTAACAAAGAGAAAATTGTTGATTTGGCAAAACGCCTTTGAATGAGAATTGTTCGGCGTTATTCTCAAGAAACTTCCGAAAAGTTAGTGACCCCGCAAGTTCCTCATCTCGCGGTGATTTTCAAGGAATTATTCGGTTCGCCTTTGGCCGATCTTGGCGCTGAGTATCAATTTGATGTCAAATCAATTTACTTATAAACTTTCATTGCCTCCACTTACCCCGACATGTATGACCCCGAGCTAGCCGATCAATCTACGACAACACCAATCGGTATAGCCGAGGATGTTTTTGTTAAAGTGGGGAAGTTCGATTTCCTCGCAGATTTTGTTGTAGTTGATTTCGATGCCGACCTCGTGGTGCCCCTTATTCTCGGAAGATGCTTCTTAAGGACGGGCCATGCATTGATTGATGTGTATGAAGGAGAAATCACTTTAAGAGTTGGAAAAGAAGCCGCCACGTTTAACGTTAACCATACTTCTAAATCTTTTACCAAACAATATGATGTGGCCAAAATTAGTAACACCGAAGTGACAAAGGACCCGAGAATTCCTACTCATAATGGAAGTACCAAAAACGTCCAACCTCCGGTAGTTCAAAAAGTTGGGCCTAAGACATCGAGAATTGATTCAAGTCTTTCACGTTTCACGGTTAAGAGTTTGTCTACGATACGTGCCGAACAAAATAAGAAACTAGAAAAGGAGACTACAACGGTTGTGGTGGAAAATGCTAGCTCTAAGAGCACACCACTTGTCCCACCTCCGCTTTCTGTGTATCGGATTGATCTTGTTCCTAAAAACACCGAGTTTTCTTTGAGTGGCAATCCCACTCCTTCTTCTAAAAATATCCCTTCCCATACTCAATATGAGGAGGATGATTCTATCATAAAAGAAATTGCGGCTTATTTGAAAAGTGATTCAATTTCACCGGAAATTGATAATGCCGACATCGATATCGAAGGAGATATTCGTTTGAATGAAAAAATGCTTTACGGAGATTCTAAAGTCAAGCCGTCTTTTAATCCTTTGGAGCCCGAGCTCAAGGATTCTTCCATTGATTTACTTCTCGAGGAGTTCGCCGATGAACTCGCTCGCATGGATCCCCTTCCACCGGGAAGTGAGGATGACATCTTTGATTTTAGAGCCGACTTACGCGAAATTGAATACTTGTTATATCAAGATCCGTCGATTTACTTTGAGAAGTTCACCGATGAACTTGCTCCCACCGACTCGATTCTTTCCGAGAATGAAGAAGAATATGATGATCCGTTTTTCCCAAAGAAAGATAAGGAAGTTAAGATTTCAATTCATGAGCTTGTTAATTCAGAGATTCCACTATTATTTTATCCGAGAGTGATTCCTCTTCTCGTGAGGATTTTCACGTGGATGATACTTTGATTTCGTTCCTTTCCGAGGACAAGATTTTTAATCCTGGGATACTCTTCGAAGAGTACATTCTTATCACCAAAGTTATTCTAAAAGGATCCTATCTTGGATGCCTTCATTGTTGAACCTTTGAAATACACCTTTCCTTACCATAAGCTCCCGTCTTCTTTGGAGTACTCTCATCTTGATCCGTCATCCTTTCGTCCACCCGCAAAACCACCGGATGATGGATCATTCTTTCATATACCTTATGTGCTGATGCTCGACATTTTCTTCCCACCCAACCCATCCAGTCCTCATTCCTTCGGAATGAAGACACGTTTTTGACCGGTATCTCTACCACCTTCTTCCCAAGGACAAATGAATTCGGGGATCGAGTCGGCTAGCTAACTCGCTTAAGAAAAAACAGTAGAGCTTCGTGGGAGGCACCCCATGCTTATCCATCTATCTTCTTTCTATTTTCTAATAAGTGACGCGAAGGGGTCTGCCTCTTCGATTTCTCGTGTTTGGTTGTTTGTGATGTTGTGTAGGATTTTCCAATATGAAGACTCTCGTGCTCAGTAGCTTGAATTTTCCACTCGAGTTTCATGATCGATCGCGATGGAAATCCGATATCCTAATCTTATCGACTAACATTTATCTTCTAGCATACTTAATAAACGGCTTTTAGATTTCGTGATACCCTTGCTTTAAACATTGAGGACAATGTTTCGTTCTATTCTGGGGTAGGGTAATCTTCGATTTGATTTGACCGCACTTGCTTATTTACATTGTGTTTCTCTCGTAACCCCGTTTTTCCTTAGAAAATGAAAAATTGTGCAAAAATGAGAAAATTTAAAAATTTTTAAGCTTTTGTTAAGTCTTTTGATTGAAAAGTTGGCTAGTCTCTTAGATCAGAAGCTATAAAATGCGAATTCTAGCTCACAAGGCCAAGGATTTGCAAGTTTCCCTGAGTGATTTTAAATATGCATGACTTGATTTCATTAGACGAAGCATTTGCTAAGTTAATATATGTTTTTACACCTTGATTGACTTTCATTTGGTGAGAGTAGGAATAGAATTCTGACTTGACCGGGGCGTGTTGAGCCCTAGCTTGTTCCCTTAACCATAGATAATCAAAAATTATCGGCTAAGCATCTGCGGATCTCATTATTTGGGATTTTAAATTTGCAGATCAGAAATGATAGAGTTACTTATGAGTTTAGATGCTAAGCGTGGAGTAGTTGGTTCTCTTTAGAGCCCATCGAAGGTACTTATGGCTTTTTGCTCCCACAAAATTGTTTCACCCCATATCTGTCTAAATAATTAGAGATGTCGAGTTTTTGGCGATAGTTAGTTCTTTATCTTCTCAAAAGAATCTTTGTTTTAAAAATTGGGTACACATCAAGGATCCGTAATAAGTAATAAGTAATAAGTGATATGTGAAATGTAATAAGTAAAGTTGTGAGATGCGGTGTCGAGATCGGACCCTTGGATCTTTAGCCGGGATTGAGTGAGGTCTTAGTCTAGCCAACCGGGATCCTCATTTCATGAAGCCTATAGTCTTTGAATTACCCCGTGAAGCTCCGTGGTTCACAGCTCATATAAGAAAGGTATAAGTGCAAAAAAAAAAAAAAAAAAAAAATTTGATGTTGAAAAATGAAGAAAAAATGAAAATGAAAAAGTCAAAAGTTAGTGAATAAAAATTCCTTGATGTGGACCTCATTTTTACGACAATGGTTCTCGAGAGAAGACGGATAACTAATTATCGACTTAGCTTTGTATCTTTATCGGAATAAAAGTTATCGAACGAGAATTTGAAGAAATTCATTTCTCACAAAAAAAAAAATCTAGAGGAAAATAGGAAAATGGGAACGAAAGGTAAGTACACAAGTAACTTCCATGGGTAGTGTTAGCATCTAGAGTCGTATGTAACAATGATTTCGGTTTTGCGCTTAGTTTGGGACTTGTGAAAATCGGACGATGTATTCTATCCGTATGGTCACTTCACGCTGTGTTGTGTTTTCTACTCCGTGATCCTAACGTGTCGTTTGAAAAATGTTGGAGTTATTGATCGACATGAGAGTTCAACAAACCGTCATTCATAATCGGAATGTGCTTAATCATAATATCTATACATGTGAAATAAAAGGTAAACGGGGCGGTTTTAGAATTAAGGCTTTCTTAATCTCTTTTGAGGAACATTGACTACTTCGTCTCTAATTGGTTTGTCCTCAACTGTTTGAAGTTTCTTACGGTTAGTCATTCACAAGTGGCTAGCTTGTGTGAGATAACTTAACGGTTTGGACATATCAATGGTTTAGTAGAAAGAGATTGAAATCCTTGGTTTTAAAAACGTGAGTTGATTGCAGTTAACGTGAGGACACGCAACGGTTTCGTCTGGGTATTTTGGTATGTGCTAAAACACATACCTTTTCATTATCAAAATAGACCCAAAATAACCAAGAAAGAGCCGTTTATTGCTAATATTTGTGATTTTATTGAGTTTGTGCTTGAGGTTGCAGGAATACGGATATGTAAAAACACGCAAAAGTGGACCCAAATCGTGACGTAAATCCGAGACGAGAGATTAAGAGAGCTTAAGCTGAGCCGGAAGGTCAGAATTATGCATTTATGAAGATATCTAATCTCTGAGGATGATTTGTGAAGATTTGATCAAAGTTTGAAGAAATGTCGAAATAGTCCCCTCGGGTTTCGCAAAGATTTGTCGTGAAATGGCCCTTGGAGATTCAGAAATTTGCAATTTGGCCCTTGGTCTATTGAAGATTGTCAAGAGTGATCCCTTGAAGATACTTTCAGATTTTACATGTTTAGCCCCTGAAGTTTCAGAAAGTACAACATTGGTCCCTATGGTTACCATTTATCACCAAATTAGTCCAAATCCAATATTTACACTACACTAAATCCATTATCCAACAAACTATACCTCTCGGCCCAATACAGAAACCCAAAACCCGAGTCCACTAACTAAACCAACCCACTTCCCCGTTTACACTCCAACCTGAAATAAACCTATTACCCGACTTTTAAACCCAAGTCAACTCAATATGCCCGGTCAAACATTTTAAACAACAATAAAATAAGTAACCGCGCCCCAAACAGTACCCAATCCACCCTTCTTCCCTGTCTCTCCCAAACACACCCGTACACCACAAATAAAACCTCTCCCAAACATCAACCTCGTACTAGCATCTCTCAAATCCTTCTAGAAATCTTATCCCACCTGACTTGTCAAGATAAGAGTGACCACATGGCATTTTGGAGCTCGGCTATTGGCTTAGACACATCAATGGGCGAAATGGTGCATTTTGATTGGTGCTTATGATGATGGAAGGAATGAATGGCTCAGAATCAGCCTTCTAGGCTCTTCCAAGGATCCAAGAGACCTCCACCTCCTCAAGGCCATAAAAAGGACCCTTTGGCTCTCAAGAAAATCGTGCAATCCTTAGTTTTTCATTTAAGCTTATTATCATTTCATTTTCAGTAGTTTCTTAAAATGTTTTCTTAAGTTTTCATTGTATTTCTCAAAGTTCTTGTATCAAAGTTTAGTATTAATAAAAGTTCAAGTTTTCACCTTTTATCTTGCAAATCTATTTTAAGTGATCAATAAGCATTAATGGAATAATGGAGTAGGTTCATTTAAGCTTTTTGTAGCTTTTGTGAGCTTATATTGCACCCTCACTATCACTTGCCTTCATTTCATTAACAAACTGTCTCGGTCAACAAAAGTCAACAAGGTCCTTCATTTGGCTTGAAAATGGATGTGGGTTGATTGTAATGGTGATTTTGGTTGTTAGTTGGTAGTTTGGTACTATTACTTTGCTCAAATTCAAAGATTTGGATTCCTTGTAAGATTGAACTTAATCTCATAACTAGTTTAGTATAAAGAGCAGCTTAGCTTATTGTTTAGATCTGTTATTGTCTTGTTGTTTACTGTTTCATTAGCTTTAATCTAGTATAATAAATCTGTTTTGAGGATTAGCATAAGCTACTTTTGTGTTTTAGCTTGATATTCTTGCATTATCTATTTATAAAGGGGTGTTTGGTTAGCCTACTAAAAATGTTTTCAGAGGTTTCTTGGTAAAAGATTTTTGTTGCATTTATCTCTAATATCACCAATAATATTGTTTCAACAAGAACTTGCACAAGTTTTTCTCTAAAAGTCAAAATGATCTAGTAACTGCTCTTGATTGCTTACTGTTGGAATCAGTTAACCCATAACAACTCAAATAGGTTTAAAACTTGTTAAGTTTGCTTGATATAGTAGCATTACATCATATTTCATCAAGATCAGTCCTAAATTTGCATTGGAATCTCACTTAAGTCAAACCTTCAAAATGATTAAAAAGTCAAACATGTGTCAAAGGAATGCACTATGCAGAACTTGTAGCACGCACAGGCTTCAATAAGGCTTTGTAGGGTCTGATTTTTGGCTTAGGTGTAGTCCACTAGGTGGTCTTTAGGACTCATAATCTGTTTTTGGCTAAAGTTTTCTGGATAAGCTAGTGCATAAGCTCAAAGTTGGGTGCACGATCACTGTATGTCTGTTCCAAATCGTTAGCTCCATAACTTGTGAAACCGCTTATCGAGGTTAGAGTAGTTAGATTTAGCTTACATTAGCTTATTTGAGTATCATCTAGGGTTTGTAGAAGTTTGGTGGCTTATTGTAACTGTTTGCTTATTCTTAAGTGCTTGTTATAGCTCCATTTACACTGCAGCTCTTGATTCTGTCACATAAGCACTACATTTCTCATTTTTCTTAGAACCAGATATATATTTCAGAGTTTTCCTGAATTTTTCATTAATTTTGGTCACCATTTAGTATTTTCTTTAATTAAAAATAGATTTTAATCACTTTTAAATAGGTTTTATTGCAATTAATTAAAAAAAAAAAATTTTTCATTTTTTCCTGTTTAAGAAAAATATAAAAAGCATAAAAAAAGATTTTTCCATATTTTTCCCCTTTTATTTTGTATTTTTCACAATTTAAATTAGATTAAAATAGTTTTAAATTAGTAGAAAATAGAAAAATTAATCTGAAAAATACAAAAATATTTTTGAAAAGTCTCTTATGATATTTTAGATTTTTAGAAAATAGTTTCATGTTTTTCTCCTTAAATTTCATAATTTTTAGAATTTAATTTAGATTAAATAGTTAAAATTAGTTTTTAATTTAAATAAAATCCAGAAAAATCCAAAAAAATAGTTTTAATTCTAAATTAGTTTTTACATATCATTTTTAGTATAAAAGTAGATTTAGGCATTTTTAGGGTATAATTTAGACGTAGTTGCATTTTAATTACGTTTTGTTAATTACGTCTTAGGATTTCCCGTAAAATAGATTCCCTTAATTACTTTCCCTATTCCCGTAGTTTAATAATCAAAATCAAACAAATCAAAACATCGAGCATTAAATTCCAAACCAAGAACGACGTTGGCAATTCACGCCTCGTTGGGAAACGATTCGGGTTGTCTAATCCGTACACACGATCACACACGGGATTTGATTTATTATTCTTTTTCCTAAGAGAATTTGAATCTATCTTCGTGATTATTTTTGATATCGATATTGAGGTTTTATCCACACAGATAACCCTTAAGCCTTCATTATCAATCGTCCAGGCGTTTTAAGCTTCTTACGGTTAGTCATTCACAAGTGGCTAGCTTGTGTGAGTTAAGCTTGACGTCTCTTTCATTGTGAATCACTGTTAAAGATACATTCACAAAGGAACTTGAAGTCAAGCAAGTAGAATTCAAGTTAGGGGAGGATTGTTGGGATATGAAAGTATTGAAGACATGAAAGTAATCAAGATGAAAGTACTGTAAGTCGCAAATACGGGAAAAGTCAAAGAGTCAAAGTACCGCTAAAGACAAAGTCAAAGTACTGCACCTAAAAGTCAAAGTACTGCAAGAACAAAAGAACTGTTATTTGTTTATGGAAAGTATTGTATTCTATGTTTAGATTACTTGTCGTACAAGTCTATCAATTGTAAACCGACTAGGATATCCTTGAGCCTATAAAAGGATTCCTAGATTGGCATTAGATGTACGAGTCTATGAGTTTTAGAGTTCACGAATTCACAAGTTAATTAGTGTTTTAGAGAGAAGTTCGATTATCTTAGAGTTGTATTAGAGTATCTGCATAATAAGCAGATTTAGAGTTTATAATAAAAGGTTATTCTTCTTAGCTTTGTTAAGTAAATTCCGAGTACTTGATAAAGATTGCTCAGTGTTTCTTTGTTAATAACTTAGGATTTATCCGAGGTTGTTAAACCTTAACAAGCTAGTTAAGATAGTTTGATTAAAGTATATCGATCCAACATATTGGAATCTTCATTGGATACTTTGATAACTCGAGGGCATTCAGGGTGTACAACAGAATAACTAGGAAGATAATGGAGACGATGAATGTGAATTTTGACGAACTTTCACAGATGGCTTCTAAGAGACTCGTTCTAGAATCCGCGCTTAACCCGATGGCTTCTAATCAAAACAGATTAGGACTCGAACATAACCAGCAGACTTCTGGACATATCAGTTCAGGACTCGTACCCAAAAGAGCTCCATCTACTTCGTTTGACAAACTTTCAGAACAAGAATGGGAGAATTTCTTTGAGTTAATGTTCGATGAATACTATGGTAGAACTTCGACAAATGCATCAAACCATCATTCCGCTGCACCCGCTCAAAATCATCAACCACCATCATCAATAGAATATGCATCTACCACAGTCGAAACCAATGCACCAACTCCATCAACATCATCTACATCGACTCCAGCAAATCCTATTCTTGAAACCATTTTACCAACAGTTGATGAGCAAAACCAAACCACATCATTTCAAGAAGAACTTACTCAAAACCAAAACAATGCAATGTTAGATGAAGGCGTATTCGAAAACCCGGTTGCTACGAAATCAGCTGAATCATCTTCAAGCTTACGAGAACCATCTAACTCGCATACGTTAAACCAACGTGTTAATAAAAATAAGTCGTAAAAACGTTTATTTATATTTTATGATCTTCTAATGTTTTGTCGATAACAAACGTAAAATCATTTTAACGAAACAAATAAAATACGTAAATGGTTTGAGCCAATAGTTCTCTAACACACTTACGTTTTCACATAAAACACTAAAACGAGTATAAGTGTTTTTATGATTTAGTAATACATATGTATAACAACTAGTTTTTACATATTGGGCGAATATATACATAACTAGTATGTATTACAATGGGTGATACAATTGGGTAGAAACTTAAATATTTGACCCTTTGATAAAATACATTGAATGTAGTTGGGTACAACCCAAAGTCCATGACCTATACCCATGGAGCTTGACTCATAACCCATTGCATGACATCATGCTTATGTCATATATGGATAATATCCATGGCCCATAGTTTTAATCCATGACTATGGTTTTAATCCATGAACCATGGACTAGATGCATTGCATCTTGTAGGTACATTGTATCTACTTGGATATCCATGATCCATAACCCATGACCCATGACCCAAAACCCATGGGCAAAAGGGAGCGTCCCACGGATCCCCAGCAATACATGGGATCCGTGGGACGCTCCTTTTTGCCCATGGGTTTTGGGTTCGTGGGATCCGTGGAACAATAGCTGTTTTTCCTTAATAAATAGTGAGCCATTTCTTCATTGTTTCTCACCCCTTTCTCACATATTTTATCTTTGAGTTATAAACTCTCTAACCCCATATCCAAGTGATCTATGTATGTAGCTTTTATTTTTATGTGATTCTATAGGTTCCTATTAAAGGCGAGATCACCATCTTTTGAAGACGAGCAAGCTCAAGTCCATGAGTTGCCATGCTTCGTTATCATCAAGACTACTGAGGTTCTCTTGTTGTTAGTTCTATTCTTTCTCATAAGAAGTGTAGTGTTGAAGACATTAGTGAAAGATGTCTAAAGGGTCAAGACGAAGACATTAGTGAAAGGTGTCGAACGTCCGTATTGAAAGCACTAGTGAAGGGTAATTAGAAGTCAAGGCTAAAGGCATTAGTGAAGGATTGTTAGGAATTAGAAATTCCATAGCGAAGAGTCGGTCACCCCAAATATTATCTAGCATAAGTTAGCGCATAGACATATCGTTATTTATTAGTTTATTAGTTAGTTATTAGCTTAGATTAGTTTAGAGTAACACCGTGGGGGAAGGACGGGTCATTACCCACTGTATGCCTGATCCACAGCCCGACAGGAGGGCGTTTAGTTTGTAACTATAAATACCCTTCCCACTAAGGGAAGGGTGGACCTTTCACTTAATCTAGCCGTCTCTTTTTTTCTCTTACTTTCTCTCTTTGGAAAGGATCCCATCTTCCACTTTCTCTCTCTAAAATCTATCTCATTCGATCCATACTAGTACTTGATTATGTGTTTGTGAAAACCAATATCTAACAATTGGTATCAAGAGACATGGTTTGATCACTCATCTCTCATGTTCTTGGATTTCTAGTGGTTTTCATAAGGTTTTTGGGTTTGAATGAGTTTAGAGTAGTTTGCATCATTTGGATCATTTCTTGTGTTAAAGTTTGAATTTTGATAGTACTTTTGTGTTTAGAATTATTATAAGTGTTTAGGTTTTGGTTTGGAATGCTTGAATCATCGTGGTTGGGTTGTTTTTGGATTGAAAAGTGGTGTTTTTTGAAAGTTTCTAGCATGCGATTTGTGTCTCGGATTGACTTTCTTCTATGCGATTTATCCTAAAAATTAAGCGATTTATCACATTTTGTATGCGATTTTTCATTTTCTGTGAAGCAATTTGTCAAGTATATGATTTGTCTATTGAGACAAAACGACAAGAAGACAAAGTAGTGGAAGTAGTGGGTGTACTTGTGTACTATGCGATTTGTCTATTTATACGGTTTGACTGTTATGCGTTTTGTCAACTTAAGCGATTTTTCTCTTAAGCGATTTGATTCTTAAGCGTTTTGACTCTTAAGCGATTTGTCATCAGTGCGCGATTGTCACCAGTGCGATTTGTCATCAGTGCGATTTGTCTTTTATGCGGTTTCTCATGGGTGCGATTTGTCTTGTATACGGTTTGATTGAAGCGGTTTGACCAAAAGTTGACTTTTTTACGTCAAAACTTCAAACGGCCATAACTTTTGAACCGTAACTCCGTTTTGGACGAAATACCAGTCAAAATGAGTGGAACAGCATTAATATGGTGAGGTTTCACGTCAATGTCGTGAAATGAATTTTTTGAGGCCCAAATCCCCTCCGAAAGGAAGTTATTGAGGTTTATAAGTTTTTAGACCTAAATTTCTCCGTAAAATCGTGCATCAACCAATCCAAATCTCAACCAAACAACATCTATGCTAATCCTACAAACAATCATAAGTCCTAACACACAATTGTCTATCATTGTGTCGATCCATCAGTCATCTTAACACGTTCCATTGGTCATTGCTTAACGGTTTGTTCTTGATTTTAGTAAAATCCCGCGAAAGATTCTATTTCTCGATTTAAATCACAGACTTGTAAAATCCCGTGTACATAGCAACATCATGTCTTACACTCCTGATTCATTGATTTCAGAAGTACTCAAACTGTATGATGTTGTGGACAACAATGATAATGTATGCTGCTAACGAACGGTTAAAGATGATTGAATCAATCAATGAGGATGTGAGATCTTCGTGTTAGCAATCAAGAGAGAATTACACCTGTTTAGACTACAAAATGCCATGCAAAAGGAAAGTAGCATTGAACCTTATCAACAACTTCACTCACACCTTATGTTACTCACACCGATAGGAACGGAACGAACATGCAATGCCCTTTTCCGACAAGATTTATCCACATTAACGGGAACATTACTATTGAACTTAGAACAATTGGAAAAACAACTTGATAAAGAAAAGGTTCAAAAGGATAGTTCCAGTGTTGCACTTCAAGTGATCCACAACCAATTTCAGTCATTCATCAGTGGGGAATTTACATCAGATTATGATCAAGACATGACTGAAATGTCTTTCAAGAGACACACTGGAATGGAAATTAGCGTGTTCATAGAGACACTTATCCATCTCATAGATAATGTGGTTAAGTATATTGAGGAAGTTACTCAGAAAGATGAAAAAGTGGATGAGAGTCTGGTGCAGTTGAGATAAAGTTGTGATGAGTTGGGTAATGTATCAGTTGAAGAATCGGGTGTTGCTGAATGCAGAATGTCAGAGACAACAAATAATGATGTAACCAGCTCTTCAGTTACTCCTAACATACAAGAAGTAGATGCAAAGTAATCGTAGAAAGGGGAATGAATGCTGTCGGGCACAATCAAAAGATTGTAATGTTGTGTGGGTCTAAAGCAATGTGATGATGGATCAGTTGACACTGAATACAGAGGCTCAGAGATAGATAAGCTTGACACAACCAGCGGTCCAGTGACTCTTGTTACACATGATGTGGATGCAAATATCAGACCGAAAATTAAACAGGTGTCATGTAATGAGGTACCCTTAACTGTTCAACATAGTGCATCTGCTAAAGTACTTAAACAAACTGATCATGATGTTGAACATGACTTTGATAAATGTTCTGTAATTGAGGCTGAGTCTGAGATTAAGTGTTTCAAAACAAAAGATATGGTTGATAAAAAGGCTTTTGATGAACTTTCAAACAAATTCTCAAATCTTGAAAAACATTGCATTTCACTTGAAATTGCGAAACAGAGTAAAGAAGAAAGTTTTCAATTTAACAAACCTTGTATAAATCCGGAACTTCCTGAATTCCATGAACTTTTTGAAATTAACACTTTGAAAGCTCAGCTTCAAGACAAAGAGTCAACCATTTACAATCTGAAGAAACATATTTCTGTCTTGAATTTGAAAAGTAATTTAGTCATGACTAAACAAGACATCGATGCTATTAAAACAAGAGATAATGAATTGGAAATTTATGTGGCTAAATTACTTAAGGAAAATGAGACTTTGAAAAAGCATCAAACGGACCTAAGCGAGTCTATCAATGAAACTAGAACTAAGTCCATGGAAGAAACAAAATCTTTGATAGCAAAAATTGATGAACTCAAAGCTCAAATTCAGGATAAGAGTTTTGCGATAGTTGCCTTAAAGAATAAGCTTAGAAAAATTGTAGGGAAAAGTCTGAAAACTAAGTTTACAAAACCATCAACCTTGGGGAAGCCAGCTTCTCATTCCATTAGATACCGGTCTGTTGTTAGGCACCTACTGCATTATATCTGAAAGAACAAATTTTTCAAAAACACGGTTTGCCTCCCAAGTTGATGTGAAACATGTTTTGTCAAAACCAGTCACTTCACCTTATTTGCCTAAGAATTCACATGATATGAATGACTTGTTCAAGAACTATGATCTAGAAGAAGCTAAGAAAAAGGCACAGAATCAAAAAGATGGAATTTTAGGTGCTAGACCTAGGGTGATGAATTCTACGAGATTTCAAGGCACTACTAGTAGTTTTAAACCATTACCTAGGAACACTCAACTAAACACTAGGGATTGGATTGGATCTAAGAGTAGTTGTGTTTCAAATAAAGCTATTCCCATAGCAGATTACTCTAAGAACTCTAGATCATTTTCTGAATCCAAACAAGCTGTTTGCTCAAATTGTCTGAAATGCATCTTTAAGGCACATCATGATAATTGTTTTTCAAAATCCCTTAAGAAAGTAAATGCTCATGCAAAGGTTCAAACTGTTAGTCTAGGATTTCACTAAGTCATCTATTGTGTATATGAAGCAAAACAACCGAAAAACTTCGCCTAGATGGATACCAACTGCTAAATATTTGGAAACTAGGAATAAGGATAAGTCTTCCACTGTGCATAAGAAGCCTACAACTCCTAGACCTTGCAATAAGTAGATACCGTTCTGTAGAATGTTTAAGGATGTTGGACTTAGGTGGATACCTACCGGAAAGCTGTTTACCAATGGCAAAATCAAGGTTGACCGTGAAGGGTTTGGATACTAATGTCACTAACCCATATATATGCAATCAAGCTTGTAATGTTAGTGCAGGTAGTCCTTACTTAGTTGCAGATACTTCGATCCTTCAATACATGGACTGGCTTATTGTATGGATAACAAAAGGATTGATATCTCATAACTCACGGGTTCTAGCAACTCAACCTTGATATTCAATCGGCTATGAGGTTTGAACACAACAGTTCAAGCCTCGTTCTTTAAAGAAAAGAAAAGTGTACGCTTCAGTGCGCTTTATCTTTGGAAGAAGAGAAATCTTCTTATTTATGACCATTCTCATCAACATGCTTCATACTTTTTCCATGCGCTTTCAGTCATCAAGTGAACCGAACTACTGTTGATTATTTTCTTATTCCACTTGCTCAATTATAATGACGATGGCGACATCATATGCTACCTTTGAGGGGGAGAAGTGTGAATAGAATACATTTGGATGATTTTCACTTATTCAATCAAGAATGGCCACTCCGTATGCAATTCTTAAGGGGGAGAAGAAGTGTGAATATACTGCATGGTTGATTGATATCTGAGAATAAATGGTCAAACGGCTCCAAACTCGTGTAAGAGCCGAGCTTTTTCTTATCGGGTCATCTTTACATGGAGTTTTCTTCTAAGAGCCGTTGGTTTACATCTTCACACGGGCTGATTTGATTAATGACAAAGTGCTTCCAGTTGTGGGGCTGATTTCCTTGATGAACATCTTTATGTTCTTGTTTGATTGGGAGGGATTTGAGTTAAGGGGATTTGCTATTTGTAAGTTAACGGGAATGCATTTGATGAGTTGAAGATGTTAACTTTCTGATCCCCAAATGGACAATCTTGAAGAAGGTCGAGTCTACAGTCTGTTCTACATTTTCTGCTGCATGTTAGAAGACTAAAGACGTGTTGCATTTAACGATCTAAATACTTCTTCATATTTCGAGCATGCATCATAAAGATTTTCAGTTTAGGGGAGAGCACTAATTGGGGGAGAGTGAAATGTCAGATTCAATCCCCAATTAGACTTGCTCACATTCTTCAGCAAGTTTATTCTCACAAAGATTAAAAGTGTTCTTCTCAAAAGATTTCTAGTACATGGGCTTATAATATGTTGCTGATTCTGAAAGTTCAAAACCAGCAAGGGGGAAGGAGACACACATCTAAACGCGAGTAAACTTGATGAACTTAACTCTTCTAAGTGATTGAAGAAATTTCGGGAAGACAAATGTCATTACCGCAGAGAAACTCAAGGTTTGACTTATGGCGTTTAGTGTTCTTATTCCAACTATGTGGGGGAAGAGATTGAAGAGTTAGTTTCTGGTGATAAAAGAGGTACACAAGTGTGTGATGATTTCGATGATACCGCAATCATTAGGGGAGAGAGATTGTGTACATTGGGGACGCTCAGCTGTTTCACTTGAGAGCTTAATCAGTGATTCAAAGATATAATCACTTATTTCGGAGTTGACATCCGCAAAGATAATCAGTGATTCGGCCTGCTTCTTCAATGTTATCGGTTATTCTCTCTTTGGGCATTCGGGAACTTCGGGTTCTTGAGCTTCATACACTTTCTTCAGGGGAGAGAAAAGTATACATCGGGGTTATTCTTTGGCTATCGGACTTAATCTGCTACTTCGATGGTATACGTTTCTCTGTCTTCGGGTATATGTGTATTCGGGTTCGTGAGCTCTAGTCTAAGAGACTAACTGCATCAATTCATCTACCTGGGGGAAGTGGTCTCTTGACAACTTTTGGAATGGATCGCTTCAGAATTCAGTGGAAAAGGAATTTGAGAAGATTATTTAAATGTGGGATGATACGTTGTTGTTCTTCTTGTTGATGATATAACCCCGAACGAAGAATCACAAAGATCATTCTTAAAAGGAGCAGCAAGATCGATGATAATGGTGTGCTTCTTTGTGCACCTGGCTAAGGCAAGCTTGAAATAGAGCTTCGAATCTGCTCAACAAAAGGATTTTCGGTTTGGGGGGAAGCTGCCAAAGTCTCGTATTCTTAAAGGCTCAATTCCTTCTTTTCAAGAGCCTTGGAAGCTTTGGTGGTGAAAGTTTAAGAGATGATGACTTCTATCTTCTGCAACGGGGCTGTTTGATATCCTTATCTCGGTACTCGTATCATCATCCTTCTTAAACTATATCATCTACTCTATCTCTGTAAATATTTATCAAAAAACAAAATACAAAAATATAAAACAAACAAAAAGAAAATAGAAAAATATAAAACCAACTAAAACCCATAAAAATCAGAAAATTTGAAAAATACCAAAAATATGTTTTCTCAAAACATGTCTTCTGGTATCGATAACATCTACGGTCTTAGAAATGTCATTCAATAATGGCACGGGACCATAGATGAAGTTCGAGCAGGAGGTGTAAATATTATTTTTCAACACATGTCTAAAAAGTATGGCTTGCAGTTACTTCAGACTGTAACCCGTGCTAAAACTATGGTTTGCTATTATTTCAGATAGCAACCCGCTCTTCAAAAGAAGGAAAGTGCTGGGCTAAACAAATTTTCAAAAATCTCGTGTACTTATCCTAAAACAATATGAGGAAAGTATGTCGAAGGACTGCTATTCCTACATAAATGTTTTTCCGTCTAAAATTCTTCAGAAAAATATTTGTTGTGTTCAAAAATGGTGGAAATTAAGTTGCTTGAAAATCAACGGGCAGTATTTTTACAGATCAACGGGGAACCGTGGTTCTTGCAACTATATTCAACGAAAGTGAACAAAGACACTTTCGGGGTTTTAGGGCTAACTGTTGTTTGCAAGAACATTTGGACGGTTGCAGCTGATCGATATTGAGGAGGCAATTCACAACCGCATGCTCACATCATTCACACTTAATTGAAGAAGATCATGACCATCAAAGACATACTACAATGATGCTTCCGCTACTCTGATGAAAAGATGTCATGATCCAGAAAGTGTGAGCATGTCGGTTCAAAAGTCACAACATCACATGAAGGCAACACAACAAAAGGATGATCCAGAGATTTACAGTGGCTGATGATCTCAATGAAAGCTTGAAGATCATCAATGATGTGGATTTGTTAAAGGCCTCTACTGAAAGTACAAAATAATCGGACTATGAAGAGTCATTACTCAAGCACAAAGATTGCGGAAGTTGAAGAATTAAAGTATACGAGCTCAAGACTGATGATTAAATAGAATGCTAGGATTCGAAATGTAAAAGATGGGGTGACCTCCCTTAGGGGGAGATTGTTAGGAATTAGAAATTCCATAGTGAAGAGTCGGTCACCCCAAATATTATCTAGCATAAGTTAGCTCGTAGACATATCGTTATTTATTAGTTTATTAGTTAGTTATTAGCTTAGATTAGTTTTTAGAGTAAACCGTGGAGGAAGGACGGGTCTTTACCCATGGGCCTGATCCAAGCCCGACAGGAGGGCGTTTAGTTTGTAACTATAAATACCCTTCCCACTAAGGGAAGGGTGGACCTTTCACTTAATCTAACCTTCTCTTTGTTTTTCTCTCTTAATTTCTCTCTCTAGAAAGGATCCCATCTTCCAATTTCTCTCTCTAAAATCTATCTCATTCGATCCATACTAGTACTTGATTATATGTTTGTGAAAACCAATATCTAACAAGGATGCCTAGAAGTCAAGTCACAAGGCATTAGTGAAAAGTGCCTTAAGATCGAGTCAAAGGCGTTAGTGAAAGGTGCCTAAGGTGTGCACTCGATATGGTGTGCTCGATGTACAAGATAGATTAGTATTAGGTCAAAGGATATTGATATCCTTGTTGATGTTGTTATAAGGAGTGGATCTCCTTTGGGGTTAGTTATTGTTGTAGTGTTGGGTAGTAGTTCCTGCATTGTAATGGAACTCGATATCTATCCTAATACCGGATAAAGGGTAGGCGACGCAGTGATAGGTTTGGTTCTACCTCGTGGAAGAACCCGGTGGTTAGCCTAGTACCACAAAAAGAGTAGGCGACGTTGTGAAGGCTTCTCCGCCATAAGGAGTTGGTGTCGTGTAGTGTTTACGAACTCTCGAGTAGGTGACTCAGGGAGTGGAGTAGGGCAAGGAAGGTGTCCTTGTAGCTGAACCACTATAAATACTCGCATTGTGGTTTGTGCTTCTACTCCTATTCTTTCATCACATAATTATATATGCTTGTCTATCAACATCCAACACACATATTTAAATAGATTGACATAAGTCGATCTAAATAGTTTTAAACCAAGTTTTAATCGGTAAAACTATTAAACCCTCCCTTCTAGTTTTCCACAATTGGCATCAGAGCTTCGTTACCAAGTTTCTTAGAGTATATTGTACTTTAAAAACTTGATACGATCCATGTTTAATTGAAAACAACAAAGAAGGTCTTTTACAAAAACAAATACCTTGTTTGGATGTTGATTAGATGACAACATTTTTCTTATTTTTTAAATTGCACTAATCTACCTTGTCATGTTGCTTAGTTAAAGCTCATACCTATCAAGCCATAGGAATTGCTTGGTAACAAGAATACCTTCCCTAAGAAGGTATCTTATACACGAAGGAACCGGAGTTGTCTACTGCATTTGTTTTGTCATTAGTAAAGACACTCCTAAGTGCATTAGAGGTATGATCTCCCACTTATCTCTAAATAATATTAGCTTAAATGATAAGTATGCTTACATAGGAATTTATATGACTATCTTTTCACATACTCATATATTACATGTAACTTCGTTAGGAAACTTTTCTTGCATACGTGTTACTCTTTCGTCTAAAATCTAGGTTTAAAGAATTTGTGTTTTATTTCACTTAATCCAAAAGTCATATCTTTCTAATAATAAAACAAAACACAAATCTCAAAAATTCCTCCTTCCCCATAAATATCCCTTCCGATCGCTTCCTCCACCAAACCCTCATTTTTCAAATCTTCCACTTTCAAAAATTACCTCTCACTCAAACTTCATCTTCCTTCTCATCTCATCTCATCTCAAACCAAAACCAAGAAGGATCTTCTTCAACATGGTGTACATCACCCTCATACTCATCGCCTTAACACTCATCGCTCTAGTGTTCCCCATGATTAAGTTTTCTTATGGAGACATATACTTTGTGTTGTTAATCTACATTGGTGTTATATACCCAATCCTTTGTATCGTTCTTAGCATTGAAATGAAATATTACTAATGTTCTAGTCTATCTAGTTTATTTCTCGTAATATGTTTGACATTTCGTTTATTTCTCTATCTTTCGTATTTTTGGTCTTAAGACACATTAGAAACCAACAATGCATGCCAAAGTAAACATTGGCTAAAATACATATCTTTGTAGAAACATATAAGATGAAAAAATCCTTTTTTGTCAAAATCTTGTGTCTGTCACTACAGATCCACGGATCCCTGGAGTTCTACTAGCCGGATCCCTCATGGAAGGGAACCGTGAGAACCGTCCTTCTGAAAAACAGTTTTTCATGCAAATTAAAAACCGTTTCCTTCTTAAAAAGAAATAGTCTACTAGAATGTCAAACATTAAGTGAGTTAATTATCATTGTTAATAAATATCTAGTAAAAACGTTAGGTAATCATTGTTTTGCCTTTAATACGTCTCATCTTATTAACTCTTCACTTCTATGGGTTTCGTCATGTCGCATGAGTATGAGTTCGATTTTTCACTCACTTGCGTTTACACCCCTAACATCTCTCTTGAACCCAACACACCTGGCAATCATGTCCGTGGGTTCAATAAATCTCGAAACCCGTCACTTCCGTGAAAGACGTATTGTCGACACTCCTCTACAATACGAAGAAGGTATCAATACCTCCTTCCGAACCATAGGACTAGAATGTCTTCTCGAAATTAATGAGAAAATATCTCCGAGGTTTGTATTGGAATTCTTCCGTCAAGTTGAACTCGTTCGTAACGAGGATCGCTCTCTATCTCTTTGGTTTTGGATCAAAAACCAAAAGTTTGTTCTAACCCTTGTACAATTTGCTCACATCCTCCGAATTCCAAATCATGGACAATGTGCCTTCACTGAAGATTGGTCTCTTGATTCTCTCTTCAACCATCATGAAGAAAATAGTCCATATTGTTCACACATACCTTCCCCTCAAGATTTGACTTGCATGTTATGCAAACCTCGACCCTATTACTCGGATCTAAACATTATCTATACACGGGATATCCGAGAAGAGTACAAGTATCTCGCACTCATCCTACGATAAAATGTTTGGAGTCTTAAGGGAAATCAAGAAATCCTTCCCGGTTGTTGTGCTCACATAATGTATTGTTTGCTAACACAACAACCATACAATCTCGCCTATTTCTTCGCAAGGCGAATTGTAAATCTTCAAGGCTCCAAGAACAAACTAATCCCTTATGGAATGTTCTAGACACGTCTTTATCATCACTGTTAGGATTTAGAAAATCCATGCTGAAGTGTCTGTCACCCCAACGTATGTTTAGCATATTATAGCTCGTAGACGTAATAGTATATTAGTTAGATTATTAGTAGTATAAGTAACACCGTGGAAGAAGGACGGATCTTTACCCATTGTATGCCTGATCCACAGCCTGAAGGAGGGCGTTGTCAATTTGTATAAATAGCCATCTCCCCACAAGGGAGAGGGTTGGATGTTCATTTGGCAATCTAACCTTTCCTTTGGATTTTATCTCTCTAAAACATCTCACTTTCTCTCTCTAAACCTCATTCCATACGCCTCATTAAGAGCCATGGTTTGATCACTCATCTCTCATGTTCTTGTATTTCTAGTGGTTTTCATAAGGCTTTTGTGTTTGAATGAGTTTAGAGTAGTTTGCATCATTTGGATCATTTCTTGTGTTAAAGTTTGGATTTTGATAGTACTTTTGTGTTTAGAATCATTATAAGTGGTTAGGTTTTGACTTGGAAGGCTTGAATCATCGTGGTTGGGTTGTTTTTGGATTGAAAAGTGGTGTTTTTGGATTGAAAAGTGGTGTTTTTGGATACTTCTAATATGCGATTTGTCTCTCGGATATGGGTTCTTCTATGCGATTTGTCCTAAGTGTTATGTGACTTGTCTCTTCTGCGATTGCTTATTGAAGCGATTTGTCAAGCATTTTATGCGATTTGTCAGTTTCAGTGAAGCGATTTGTCTTATATGCGATTTGTCTATTGAGACAAAATGACAAGAAAGGACAAAGTAGTGGAAGTAGTGGGTGTACTTATGAACTATGCGGTTTGTCTATGATGCGACTTGACTGCTAAGCGATTTGTCGTTGAAGCGATTTGATTGTCTAGGGTGCGATTTGTCTTGGACTGCGATTTGTCAGAACTGCGTTTTGTCAAGAGAGCGATTTGTCAGGACTGCGATTTGTCCTGAGTGGAATTTGTCTGAAGCGACTTGTCATAAGGAGGATTGTTTCAAGAGATTTGTGTTTAACTGTCTGACATTTTATTGAAAATTAAGACTTGTCATATGATATTAACACAGTGTCCTACACCACTGATCCCTTAATCTCCAATGTGCTCAAACTATATGATAATGTGGAGAACAAAGAAAGTATTTACTACTCAGAATGTTTAACCATGATTGATTCAGCCAAAGATGATCTAGAATCTTCATACTCTGAATCCAATGAGAAAGAATTGCACCTATTAATGCTACAGAATGCCATGCAAAAGGAATGCTGCATTGAGCCCTATCAGCTACTTTACTCTCACCTCATATTGCTTCTATCCATAACAATGAAACGAACATGTAGTGCCCTCTTCCATCAGGACTTATCCACCTTAACAGGGACTTTGCAGTTAAACTTAGAACAATTAGAGCTACAAGTTTCCGAAGAAAATGTTCAAAAGGATGGTTCCAGTGCTGCACTTCAAGTAATCTACAAACAAATTCAGCCATTCATCAGTAGGGAATATTCATCAGATTATGATCAACACATGACTGAAATTTCTTTCAAAAAACATATTGGAATGGAAATCCATGAGTTCATTGAGACGTTTATCTGTCTTATGGACAATGTGAAGATGTACATTGAGAAAGCTACCCAGAACAGTGATTACATGAATGAATGTGAGATGCAGTCAATGGAGAGATGTAATGAGTTGGGTAACCTATCGGGTATTTCTGAAGCCAGAATTACAGACACATAAAAAATGGATGCAACAAGTTGTTCAGAATCTCTTGCCACACAGAAGGAGGATGCCGAGTGCAGAATGATGAATGAACAAACATTGGGTGCATAATCTTCATTAAGTGCATAACCTTCGGTAACTATTATTAATAATCCATATGTGCTTAATTCGGTGCAAACTAATGACCGTACAGAACAAATGGCTGATAGATTGTTCTGTGACTGAGGTTGAGTCAATGATAAAACATATCATGACTAACGACGTGGTTGATAACAAATTTTTTGATGAACTTTCAAACAAATACTCAATTCTTGAAAAACATTGCATTTCTCTGGAAATTGCAATACAACGAAAAGAAGAAAGTTTTATTGCTACAAATTTTGCATAAATCCGGAATTCCTAGAATTTCGAGAATTTTTTGAAATTAACCAGTTAAAAACTCAGCTTCAAGACAAAGACTCAAACATATCTAATCTGAGAAAACACATTTCAGATCCGCATAAGGAAATTAATATGGATGTGAACAATCTTAATATAGAGGTTAGTGATACTGTTAAAGCTAGGAATGATGAATTAGCACTATGTGTGGCCAAATTATAAAGAGAAAATGAGTATCTGAGGAAGAATCAAATAGAAGATAAGACCAAGTCTTTAGATCAAACAAGCTCATTGTTAGTAGACATTGATGCCCTCAAAGCTCAACTTCAGAACAAGAGCTTCGCCTTAGTCGCTTTAAAAATGAGCTTAGAAAGGTCATTGGGAATGGTGAGAACACTAAGTTTGCAAAACCATCAACCTTGGGGAATCCAGTCTTACAAATTGCTAAAGAACGATCTGTAGTTAGGCAACCCAATGCATTTAAGTCAGAAAGATTTAGACCATTAAAGTCAAGGTTTGCCTCCCAAGTTGATGAGAACATTGCTTTGTCAAAACCGGTCACTTCACTAATTCATTCCGATAAAATGACAGACAATGCTCAGATTCATGCTCAAAGCCTTAGGATCAGGAATGTGAAAAGATCATCTAGAGTACGTAAGAAGTATCAAAAGGCTGACCACTCCCCTAAGAAACAAGTTAACTGCAAAATGTCTAAAATACAGAATAGGGAAATGGTTGCATCTTCTACTGTCACTAAGGGATCAGAAGTCAAAGAATCTTGAAGAGTTAAAGTCGAAGATTAACAGAAAATGTAGAAAGACAGTAGAATAAAGTCAAAGTCTTGAAGAGTTGAAACCAAAGTTATCCTTAAGCGCGACCAAGAGTAACAAAGTTTTTCGTAGAATCCTAAAAGACAAAGTGTTGAAGAAGTCAAAACTTGCAAAGCTGCTTATAACAACTCATCTAAATAATGAGTACTTTAGGCAAAGCTTAAAGTCGGTTGTAATTGATTAATAGATAGAAAGTAATGTTTATCTAGAACTTTCTATGTATTGTTTACTTGACGTACAAGGATAAGAATTGTAAACCAATTAGGGTTATCCTTAAGCCTATAAAAGGACCACTAGATTGGCATTAGAGTTACAAGTTTTTCATATATGTTTTTAGAATCCTAAAGTACGATCATTATTTAGAGTTTATAAGTCCCTCTTGTTGGATCGATGTACTCTAACCAAACTAACTTAAATAGCTTGTTAAGGGTTTAATAACCTCGGATAAATCCTAAGTTATTAACAATGAAAACACTGAGTAATCTCTATTAAGTACGCGGAATTTACTTAACAAAGCTAAGAAGATTTAACTTTATTAATAACTCTAAAACTGCTTATTATGCAGATTCTTTAACAACTCTAAAACTCTAAATAATGATCGTACTTTAGGATTCTAAAAACATATATGAAAAACTCGTAACTCTAATGCCAATCTAGCATTCTTGTTTCTTCAGTCCTATATAGGATCTTAAGGATAACCCTAATCGGTTTACAATTCTTATCCTTTTACGTCAAGTAAACAATACATAGAAAGTTCTAGATAAACATTACTTTCTATCTGGAAACATTAATCATCCTTTGATTACAACCGACTTTAAGCTTTGCATCTTTGATGAATAAGCAGTTCTTTGACAAAATTTTACTTAGCAGATCTTAATTCAAACTTTGACTTCTTCAAAGAGTTCTTTTTCACTTTGTCTTTCTCAGCATCATCATCTTTATAATCTGATACTTTGTTAATCTTCTAAGCTTTAACTCTTTACTTTGACTTTACGTTCCCAACAATCCTCTTTAAATACCCTAACTTGAATTCTACTTGGTAGAGTTAAATTGTTTGATTTCAAGTTCCTTTGTATATTTAGCTTTAACATCTTTGTCTTCAAAGAGGAATTGTGACTTTATCATCAAATTTTATCTTTGTAGATTCTATGCTTATATCATCATCAAAGTAGGTTTCTTTTTTTTCTTCTTGAAAAAATATTCTTTAGATCATTAAACAATCTCTTTCTTTTCAGCAACATTTAGCAAGCTCCATCTTTTTAGCAACATAAGACAATTTGTACATTATTTCAGTTTAAGTTTCAGTCTATTCTCATCACTTCGGTGTGTAAACTCTGTGAGAGGTGAATCATTGAAAATTTAATGGATTTAATGTCTCTTTACTAAAGCCATTAACTCTGGAGTAGCCAAATGTTTTGATGTGTAAGATCATGGTACATTGATAACCATATGATTTTTAGCAAATCATTAGCTATCAATAGATTTGAGCCGTTTTGCCTTTTGTCTTTACCAAAAGTTGTATCCTTTTGGACTAGTTAGTTCTTTCATCATGGTGAACTAATTACCATATAATGGTTTTTCCACGGCCTTTACCACAAGCCATTTTCTTGTGGGCTAGCCAACTCTTCACAGTAACTGATATGGTGAGTTGTTTTCTCAATCATTACCATACAACTTATTAGCAAGTTGTAAACTATAAAAGCGGATTTGAAATATCTTTGAGAGAGCCGTTTGCTCATGGATTAGCCAATCCTTTTGTAACCATGGTGGATTGATAACCGATTGGTGTTACCATCTCAAAAACCATTTATTTCTTTTAACTTTTGTTTCAAAATATTTATCACTTAACAAAAGTTCTCTTTTCAAAATCATTAAGCTGGTTTTAAAGCCGCTTTAAATCGTTGATGAAAGTGAAAATCTTGTTTGATCAGTAGTAGCATACTTTGAATAAAGTACTGATATATCAAAAATTTATTCAATTTAAGATTCATACCAATTATTCATCATCATCAGCAATAGTAGTCCATCTGATAAACAATTTGATGACCAATCGTGCAATTTCATTATCTTCTTCAACTTCCATTCCATGCTCCAGCATCCTCCTCATGAGATCCGATGTAAGAGGATATCTTCTATCTGCTAACATGTGAATCATAGTCCCATCTTCTAACTCTAAAACATGCACTCCAGATTCTTCAAAGAATCTCCAGCAAGTAATCTCCCAATCTTCTTGTTTTTTCCAAATCTCAGTGACTCTGTTTCTGAACCCTCAGTTCCCAAACAGGTTGTGAGATCTCCAAGCAAGATTAAACCAAATCCTTCTGATGGATTGTGTTCAAAATATTCTCGTACCACATGATATAGATTAAATAAATCCGCTCTATCTATTATATGCAATAAATCCCATAGCATATTGAACACCTTGAAACTTTCATCTTCTCTGCGTGAAACATCGGATAACTTCCATCCTTTGACTCTACAACTTCAAAAGTAGTTATTGGAGATTTGTTCATCTTCATTTCAGCATCATCTTTAGAATACTCAAAATCTACAATCCTTAAGAATTCCTCAGTTCATCATTTGTTTCAGATCTTAATTCAACTTTCTTTGTTGCTTAGTTGATCTTTAACTCAGAGTAGTTCTTTTTCTTTTTAAGCTTCCTTTTCTTTCTTCTTCTTTCTTAGCATCATCATCTTTATAATCTTTGATACTTTCAACTTGTTTCGATAATCTTCTCTAAATACTTCATATAACTCTTTCATCTCAACATACTTTAACTTATTCAAACCAATATATCCTTCCTTTTTAAATCGCTACCATCATTGCATTCCTTTCCTTAGCAAGATTTGGTCTTCTTGGTAGATTCTTCACAAGCAAAGAAATAGGAATAGGTGACTGTAATATTTCAGCATTTTCAGCATTCAATTCCTCTTGCAATTTCTTACCGCTTCTCTATTCTTAGCTTCTTCAATTTCCTTAGCCTCTATCCTCACATTCAATTCAGCTTGAAACTTTCTAGCTGCTTCCTCATTCATAGCAACTTGAGCAGACCTTATATCGTAGGCTAAAGTAGGTTTCTTTTTCTTCTTTGTTTCTACCAATTTACCTTTTCCTTTATCTTTTGGATCTATAGAAGGTTGAGACGTTCTTGGTTGTTCTTCGTAATTCACACGGAATGCTAACACCCCTTGGCTTTGATAAATTATGCAAGATCTCAGCAATGGTTTCATCATCACTTGCAGTATGTATAGGTTTGGGTGTATCTAGGGCTTCCTCTTCGGTATGACAGTTGAAGGACCAGCTTCCTCTTCAAAATCTAACAATCTTGGTGTAATTAACTCTTGCCTCTAGGTTCCTTGAAAAGCAACTTTGATCGGCTGGTACCTTGATCATCGGTACTTTTAACTCTAGTGCTTTCTTCCTCGGTACTTTCAATATTAACGAAGTCTGTGCTCTTTAGTACCTTGAGGTTGAACATCAAGATTACCTTGAGGTTTATCAGTACCTTGAGATTCATCGAAATTTTAGGTACCTTGAGATTCAGCTTCTTCATTCAAATTCTTATCTTCCAAATTCCTCCCCAATTGGAATGAAGATTGCTTTTGTACTCTATCAAAAATAAGCCGTTTGCCTTTGGTTGTCTTCTTAAATTGTCGAACTGGCTTGCCTTGCTTTCTTTGAGACTTGACCCATAGGCGATGATGTTGAACCAATGGCCAGACAAAATTCTTGTGTCTTCTAAACTTAAGCTTCAACATGTCGAGGTGATGATTTAATGGTAGCTTGAGCCTCAGTTGTTTTCTTCAATCGACTAACTCCTTGTCGAACATAATTATCTAACACTGCTCGTCCCAAACCTTTAGGGGTATAGTATTTGGATCTTTTTCGAAGATGATGAGAGAATAGGTACATCTTGATGCGGTGATGCCATAGGAGGAGTAGTATGGTGGGATGAGGTGGGAGAAACTTCAATACCTTCATTAACATCAGAATCTTGGGAAGCAGTACCTTGTGTTGAAGTTTCTTGAGAGGGCATGGACTGGGAAGCGGTACCTCTGTGGCTGACCTTGAGTAGCGGTTCCTTCAAGCAGTACCTTCTCTATCTTCACTAGCTTGAGCCTCATCTCTAATAGCTTGAACAATCTCCATCATTGAAGTAGTCAATGGAGTATCCCTTCCAGTGAATAAATCACTCGTCCTAGCCATGAAAGTGAAAATCTTGGTGGTTGCACCACATTATGAGGTATTAATTCAGGTAGTAGATAGTGGCTTTGGTACATCAGCAAGTTGTTTGTTCAGGAACACTTGAATAAACCTTGGATACATCAACCATTTTGAACCATGTGAGATGTGTGAGAGCTTTCCATCTAAGATTAGCCTTGAAAAGTTGAAAAGTCGATTTGTAGCCAATCCCACTATAGCAGATGCTATGTTAGACCCAAATTACTCCCATGATGTACTTTTAGCACTAATACAATGAAGCAATACATGAACTAAATACTTTCAGTGAGGACAAAATAAGGGTTTCTTGAATGTTTGTTTAGTTAAGGACCCTTCATACCCAATGTCTCTGAATGTATCCCAAATCAATTGCTTATCAAAACGAACAACCCCTTCTTCATCATCAAACAATAAGTCTTCACGAATTGAGGCTTGAAGAACCTTCACTTGGTTTCCCGGCAACTCTAGCTTGAATATATGAATCATCATTCTCCATATGAACCCTAGCAGTCGCCCAAAATTGTTGAATCCGAGGGGCTCAATGAGATCTGGTTCCACTAAAAGCGCATACTAATTGGTGACCCGGAGAAAATCAATGATATCATGAAAGATCACATTAGCTTCAGTCTTATCTATATTCGCCACCATGTTGTGTTTTGAAAGCTATCATGATTTGCCATTGAGGATATGTGTACACAGAAAGTGATATGATGAATAATATGGGTGATAGAGAGAGAAATATGGAAAATATTATAAGGTATCAATATGAGAGGAAATTTTTTAGTTATTTATAGGTGAGATTTAAAAAATCACGACCATTAATAACAAAGTTACCGTTAGTAGTATTGGTTACCCTCAATATTACCGTTGAGCGGTACTTTGATACGACAAACAGTTCTTTCCACGATTGTGCAGTACTTTCTAGAGCATGGAAGATACTTTCCAAGGTGACTTTCATAAAATCAAAAGCGGAACGTGTTTGTTTTTTCCAAATGGGGAAGATTCTCCGGCTTTACAATAGCAAATACAAAACAAATAAACATGAGTATCCTCTCAAGCAATGCATAGGACTATACTTACACTAAATAGTCCTCCCCTTAAATGTAGCTTAATAATTAATCATTCCAATACTCACCACCAAGTGATTAAATCTTGAAAAATCAAATCCTTTGGTGAGTAAATCAGCTACATTATCATCTGTATGCATCTTGACAACATTAATGAGCCTATGCTCATAACAATCTTTGATGAAGTGGTGCCTAATTCGATTATGTTTGGTCTTGGAATGATAAATTAGATGTCTTCAAGATGCTTACAAATGGTACTCTCATTATCAATATGGAGGAGTATTCTTGAAATTGAACCCATAATCCAAGAGTTGATTCTGCATCCACAAAACTTGTCCACAACAGCTTGCAGCAGTCACATATTCTGCTTCAGTAGAGGATGTTCTTTGCAATAGTCTGTTCTTGCATTGCCATGAAACTAATCTTCTTCCAAGATATTGGAATCCTCCAATGGTTGATCTTCTATCATAGTTATCACCTGCATAATCACTATCTGAAAAAAGCTTCCAAGTGAAAAGGTGAATCCTTTGGATACCACAACCCCAACTTAGGTTGTTGTTTCAAATAACTAAAAATTCTCTTCATTGCATTCATATGAGAGATCTTAGGTGAGACTTGATATCTTGCACATAAACAGACAGCAAACATGATATCGGGCCTAGATGCAAGTAAGATACATAAGACAACCAATCATTGATCTGTATAACTTGACTTCAACTGGTTTTCCATCTTCATCCTTGCCCAATGAGTTGATAGATTTAATAGGTGTAGTAACAGGCTTCATTTCATCAAAATTGAACTTCTTAAGTATGTCAGCTACATACTTATCTTGACTTATGAAAATTCCCTCCTTTGGTATCAGAGCGGGGAGCTCTTAATATAGGGATCTACAAGGTTAAACAAGCTATTTAAGTTAAGTCCCTCTGACTAAGAAGAAACTGTTTAAACCTAGTTAAACAACAAAAACCTAAAGATGTCGACTGAAGCTGTTCCACCACCATCCATCACCTCACTAAGGATTCCTATCATTAAGAAGGGCGAATACGATCTATGGAGCATGAAGATGAGGCAGTATATTGCAATCACAGACCATGCACTGTGGAATGTGATTGTCAATGGTAATGAAATTGTGGAAGAACCTGCAGGACATTCTGGCCAACCTAAAGCACCTAAACCCATCTTGCCAGCTGCTACAATAAGAAATCAAGAGAAGGCTCTCAACATACTATTGTCTGCTATTCCAGATGGTCATCTACTCAAGTTCCATGATGCTAAAGATGCAAAGCAACTCTGGGCTGCTCTCAAGACTAGATTTGGAGGTAATGATGCTTCCAAGAAGATGCATAGAAATTTGTTAAAGAAGCAGTTTGAAACCTTTATTGTTGGAGAAAGAGAAGGCCTTGATGCTGCCTATGACAGATTCCAAAATCTACTCAGCATGCTGGAGTTATACAAAGCAGAGGTTGCAGTTGAAGATGCTAATCTTAAGTTCTTAAGGAGTTTGCCATCGTCATGGCATGTGATTGCTACAATGATCAGAGGACAACCTGGTTTGGATGTCATGGACTTTGATGATCTTTACAATCCTCTGAAGGTGTATGAGCATGAGATGAATGGCCAAACAAGCTCAAAGTCTCACAGTATTGCTTTTGTGTCATCTGAAAAGAGGGGCAGTACTTCTACTAAAAGTACTGCTTCTCCTACTCACAGATCTTGTTTCTCAATCTGCTGCCTACACTACCCCACTTTTGCTCTGCAATCCACACCAACTAATACCATCCACTCAGATGAAGTCGTGTGCTCTTTCTTTGCACAACAAGCTACTCTACCTGTTACTTATGAAGAAGATCTCTCACAGATTGAAGAGGATGCTCTTGAAGAAATTGATATCAGGTGGCAAGTTGCTATGATCACTGCAAGGATCAAGAAGTTTATGAAGAAGACAGGAAGAGGCATTGACTTCAAACCAAAACAAGGAATCACTTTTGACAAATCCAAGATTGAATGCTTCAATTGTCAAAAGACTGGACATTTTGCATGGGAATGCAGGTTTGCTAAGTATCAAGCAAACAGGATGACTGAGAAACCAAAGCTAGAGTTGAAAGAAATTCCTATTACAGAAACAAAAGCTTTGGTTGCTCAAGAGAATCTATCAAAGGTTGACTGGAGTACTGAGTTTGATGATGAACCAGTAACCTACTGTATGGTAGCTGTGGAGGATTCAGTGGAAGAATTTGACTAGAGCACAGCTTTTGATGAGGAACCTGGACATGCTGCTATGGAGTCTAAAGATGGTTATGGAAGCTTTGACTGGAGCATGGAGTATGAAGATAAACCTGTTCTGCTTGCCATGGTAGCCACTTCACTAAGTTCATCCCCTATCTCTGAGGTATGTTCAAAGTGTCATAACTTTTATCAAAAAGTGCTTAATGATTATGTGACTGAAAGAGATAAGTGTAGAACAGCTAGGGCTGAAGTAGCTGGTTACCAAATAACTTTAGAGTCAATGGAAGCCAAAATAATAACACATGAAACTAATGAAATGGCTTAGGCAGAAAAGTATGAACAACAGGATTATCAGTTGAAATTAAGTGAATGGAAGTTAAACTGTAAGATATCTGAAATTGAGAAACTAACTAAGGAGAGAGATGAATTATTAGAAAAGTTTTCTGCTTGGGGACAATCAGGTCTTTCTCATGTCACTTATGTTGAAAAACAGAGAAGAGCTTACATTAAAACTGGCCTAGGTTTTGGTATGGACTTTAATAGCATAGAAAACCCACCTAGTGATCAGGATGAATGTGACTTTGAGGATATAACCACTAGTGATGATGAACTCATTAATTATGTAGACACATCTAGTAATGAGGAATCAGTTAGTGAAACACCTCCTGAGTTTAAGAAAGATAATGCCTATCATGCAGTCCCTCATCCCAATGGTAGTCATCAACCTCTTAGGCCTGATGTTTCTCGTTTTGGAGTAGACAGCTTAGAGTTTAGGAAGAAACTTAAAGGTCAATCTAGGTCTGAAACCTCAAAAGAAGCTGTTGAAACACCTAAGGTAGATGATGTTAAAAGCCAAGCAGTACCTTCACCCCAAAGTACTGCTACACCTTAAAGTACTGCTACACCTTCAGCAGTACCTTTAAGAAAACCTTTTCAACATACTGCTAAACCTTTTTGGGATAATTTGGTCAAAACTGTTTTCATCATTCACCTAGAAGATAGGATAGGTTTGGTCATACACATAGAAGAAGAAATTTTGGAATTACAGATCAAAAACTATGTTTTGTTTATTTTAGTCCTAACCATTTGATTAAGGACTGTGACTTACATTCAGAGTACTTAAGTAAGTTCCCAAAGAACAGAACTGACAACCAAAAACCAAGGGAGACTAGACCAGCTTGGAATCATTCACATAGGGTTAACCATAGAAACTTCTCACCAGAATATAGGTACCCTCACTAGAGAAGACCTTTTTCAAAACCTCCAGTACCTTCAAATACTTTCCAAGGTACTGCTAAGCCAAGAACAGTACTTTCCCAAAGTACTGCTCAGTTTTCACCAAACACCTCTTGGAATAGGAACCCTAGGAGATCTAATTACTATCAATCTAGAAGGCGTTACAACTCCAAGAAAGTAGTTAGATCTAGAGACTCTTCACCAGAAGTTAAAACTCAATGGGTTAGGAAAGAAAGTACTGATGATGAACAAACAGTACTTTCAACAAGTACTGCTGAAACAGTGATTTTTGATAAAGATGATTTTGTTGAAAATAAAAAGGAGGTTTTTGTTGAAAAAGAAAGTTTTGCTGAAAATCCACAAGTTTTGAAACAAAAGATAATGCTTGATTCTGTCTACAAAAACTGTGAAGATTACATACTTAAGGAATTTGAGTATGTTACTCCACAAGGGGAACACAAGTTAGTAATGGCTTGGGTTCCTAAAAGACACTAACTTTTTTATCTTTGTGCAGGGCAACCCAGAAGAGGAGCTTAAAGATCATCTTATTGTGGATAGTGGTTGCTCTGGAAGCATGACAGAAGACAAGGAGATTCTGTCAGATTTTAGGCCTTATTGTGGAGCAAGATTTGCATTTGGGAATGATGCTAGTGGAGGTACAATTAGTGGAAAAGGAACCATCAAGACAGGAAGCATAGATTTTGAGAATGTTAGATATGTGAAGGAGCTCAAGTTCAACCTTTTGTCAGTCTCTCAAATCTGTGACAAAAAGCATCATGTGTTATTCACTGACATAGAATGTCTCATACTTTCACCAGAATTCAAGCTTGATCATGATAACTTGGTGATACTCAAAGTACCAAGAACCAATGATGTGTATAGTTTGGATATGAAGAGTCTTCACTCTTCTAAAAGAGCTACATGTTTAGTAGCAAAGGCATCACTTGAAGAAGCACATCAGTGGCATAGAAGATTGGGCCATGTGAATTACAAGAATATCAACAAATTGGTCAAAGGAAATTTAGTTAGAGGTTTACCTTCAAAGACTTACAAGAATGATCACTCCTGTTTGGCGTGCAAAAAGGGTAAACAACATAAAGCTACATGCAAGAAGCTTGAGGAAAGGACTGTTAGAGAACCATTGGAGCTGTTACAGATGGATCTATTTGGTCTGTTTGTTACAAGTTTGAACAAGAAGAAGTACTGCTTAGTAGTGATAGATGATTGCAGTAGATTCAGTTGGGTATTTTTCTTGGGATTTAAAGATGATACATTTGATGCTATTCATGATCTTATCATAGCCCTTGAAAACTAATTAAGACTGAAAGTTAGAGGTATTAGATGTGACAATGGAACTGAATTCAAGAACAAGCTTATGGATGAATTTTGTGCAAACAAAGGAATCAAGAGGGAGTTCAGTATTGCCAGAACACCACAGCAGAATGGTGTTGCAGAGAGAAAGAATAGGACTTTGATTGAAGCTGCCAGAACAATGCTTGCAGACCCACACTTACCTATTCAATTCTGGGCTGAAGCTATAAGTACTGCTTGCTATGTACTTAACAGAGTATCAGTCACCAAACCACAGATGAAGACACCTTATGAGTTGATGATGGGAAACATACCTAATATTCATTTTATGAAGCCTTTTGGATGCCCTCTCACTATTCTTAATACAATTGATAATCTGGGTAAGTGTGATGGCAAGTCAGAAGAAGGTTATTTATTGGGATACTGCACCAACAGCAAGGGCTTTAGAGTGTACAACAGAGTCACCAAGAAGGTTCAAGATTGTCTTCATGTTGAGTTCTTAGAAGATCAAGAAAATCAGAAGGGTAAAGGTCCTGATTGGATGTTTGATCTTGAAGTTTTGACTCCTTCAATGAATTATGTTCCTGTTAGAGAAGAGAATCAACCTGTACACAATAGAGAAGAGGTACAATATGTTGTTCATGGAGTCCATATTAGACCTGATGCTGTTCATGATGAAGAACCTAAAACTGTTGAGACAGAGAAAAGTACTGATGAGCCAAAATCCTCATTGTCTGCTGAGGATCAAGCTATTCAAGATGAACTTAACCACATGCTTTTTCAAGATGTTCAAGCACACTCTTATACTGATGATCAAAGAAGAGCTTATGAGGAAGCAAAGAAAAAGAACAAGACTGCAGAGTTCACTCACAGTACTTTGGATGACTGTACTTTAGACCAAAGTATTCTTTGCACTGTTATGACACTTTGGATGATTTGGATGATCCTACCATGCACGGCTTAGAAGATCTTGATAATGATTTTGAAGATGAAGGTATTTTCTCGATTCCAATGAAGATCTTGATTTCACTAATTTGGATGATAATTATGGAGTTCCACAGTCTCCTATCTTAAGAATTCATAAGAATCATCCTACTGATCAAATCATTGGACCTTCTACTTCTGGAGTGATGACAAGACACAAAGCAAAGAGTTTTACTAAACCTCATAATGCTTTACTTAGCTTTCTCTATAAACAAAATAGGCTGAATCATAAGGACCATCAAACATGCCTGTTTACTTGCTTTATCTCTTAAGAAGAACCCAAGAATATTGCTCAAGCATTGACTAAAGAGATTTGGGTTGAAGCTATGCAAGAAGAACTGCTTCAATTCAGACTTCAAGAAGTTTGGGTATTATGTGATCTTCCTGATGGTAAGAAGGTCATTGGTACAAGATGGGTGTTCAGAGTCAAGAGAGATGAAAGAGGGAATGTTATAAAAAACAAAGCAAGGCTAGTTGCACAAGGCTACAGACAAGAAGAAGGAGTTGATTATGATGAAGTATTTGCTCCTGTAGCAAGGATTGAAGCAATTCGAATTTTACTTGCTTTTGCATCATATATGGGATTCCAGGTTTTTCAAATGGATGTCAAGGGTGCCTTTTTATATGGCAAGATTACAGAGGAAGTATATGTCAAACAACCTCCTGGTTTTGAAGATCATAAACATCCAAACAAAGTATACAAAGTTGTTAAGGCTCTTTATGGCTTACATCAAGCACCTAGAGCTTGGTATGAAAGACTCTCTACCTTTTTATTGCAACATGGTTATAGGAGAGGAGCTATTGATAAGACTTTGTTTATCAAGAGAGATAAGAAGGATATCATGCTAGTTCAAGTGTATGTAGGTGATATCATATTTGGAGCTACCAAACAATCTATGGTCAAGGAGTTTGAGAAGCTGATGCAGAATGAATTTCAAATGAGTTCAATGGGTGAGTTAACTTTCTTTTTGGGACTTCAAGTTAAGCAGTCAAAGGAGGGAATTTTCATAAGTCAAGATAAGTATGTAGCTGACATACTTAAGAAGTTCAATTTTGATGAAATGAAGCCTGTTACTAAACCTATTAAATCTATCAACTCATTGGGCAAGGATGAAGATGGAAAACCAGTTGAAGTCAAGTTATACAGATCAATGATTGGTTGTCTTATGTATGTTATTGCATCTAGGCCTGATATCATGTTTGCTGTTTGTTTATGTGCAAGATATCAAGTCTCACCAAAGATCTCTCATATGAATGCAGTGAAGAGAATTTTTAGTTATTTGAAACAACAACCTAAGTTGGGGTTGTGGTATCCAAAGGATTCACCTTTTCACTTGGAAGCTTTTTCAGACAGTGATTATGCAGGTGATAACTATGATAGAAGATCAACCACTGGAGGATGCCAATATCTTGGAAGAAGATTAGTTTCATGGCAATGCAAGAAACAGACTATTGCAGCAACATCCTCTACTGAAGCAGAATATGTGGCTGCTGCAAGCTGTTGTGGACAAGTTTTGTGGATGCAGAATCAACTCTTGGATTATGGGTTCAATTTCAAGAATACTCCTATCAATATTGATAATGAGAGTACCATTTGCATTGTGAAGAATCCAGTTTATCATTCCAAGACCAAACATATTCAGATTAGGCACCACTTCATTAGAGATTGTTATGAGCATAGGCTCATTAATGTTGTCAAGGTGCATACAGATGATAATGTAGCTGATTTACTCACCAAAGGATTTGATGTTTCAAGATTTAATCACTTGGTGGTGAGTATTGGAATGATTAATTATTAAGCTACATTTAAGGGGAGGACTATTTAGTGTAAGTATAGTCCTATGCATTGCTTGAGGGGAGGATACTCATGTTTATTTGCTGTATTTGCTATTGTAAAGAGGAGAATGGAAAAGTAATGCTTTTTGATTTTATGAAAGTACTGCTTGGAAAGTACTGCTCTGGAAAGTACTGCACACGTGGAAAGAACTGTTTGTCGTATCAAAGTATTGTTCCAACGGTAATATTGAGGGGTAACTACTACTAATGGTAACTTTGTTATTAATGGCTGTGATTTTTTAAATCTCACCTATAAATAACTACTCTCCGAATTTCCCTCTCATATTGATACCTTATAATCTTTTCCATATTTCTCTCTCTATCACCCATATTATTCATCATATCACTTTCTGTGTACACATATCCTCAATGGCAAATCGTGATACAGTTTCAAAACACAACATGGTGGCGAATTTAGATAAGACTGAAGCTAATGTGATCTTTCATGATATCATTGATTTTCTCACTGGGTCACCGATTAGTTATGCGCTTTTAGTGAAACCAGATCTCATTGAGCCCTGGATTCAACAATTTTGGGCAACTGCTAGGGTTCATATGGAGAATGATGATTCGTATATTCAAGCTAGAGTTGCTGGGAGAACTGTGAAGGTTACTGAAGCCTCAATTCTTGAGGATTTATTGTTTGATGATGAAGAAGGGGCTGTTCGTTTTGATAAGCAATTGATTTGGGATACATTCAGAGACATTGGGTATGAAGGGTCCTTAACTGAACAAACATTCAAGAAACCCTTATTTTGTCCTCACTGGAAGTATTTAGTTCATGTATTTCTTCATTGTATTAATGCTAAAAGTACATCATGGGAGCAATTTGGGTCTAACATAGCATCTGCTATAGTGGGATTAGCTACAAATCAACTTTTCAACTTTTCAAGGCTAATCTTAGATGGAATGCTCTCACACATCTCACATGGTTCAAAATGGTTGATGTATCCAAGGTTTATTCAAGTGTTCCTGAACAAACAACTTGCTGATGTACCAAAGCCTACTGATCTACTACCTGTTGTGGTGCAACCAGCCAAGATTTTCACTTTCATGGCTAGGACGAGTGATTTATTCACTGGAAGGGATACTCCATTGACTACTTCAATGATGGAGATTGTTCAAGCTATTAGAGATGAGGCTGAAGCTAGTGAAGATAGAGAAGGTACTGCTTTTGAAGGAACTGCTACTCAAGGTACTGCCTCTGAAGGTACTGCTTCTCCTGGTGCTGCCTCTCAAGAAACTTCAACACAAGGTACTGCTTCCCAAGATTCTGATGTTAATGAAGGTACTGAAGTTTCTCCCACCTCATCCCACCATACTACTCCTCCTATGGCATCACCAGATCAAGATGTACCTATTCTCTCATCATCTTCTGAAAAAGATCCAGCTACTATACCCCCTGAAGGTTTGGTGTTGGATAATTATGTTCTGACAAGGGAGTTAGTCAGATTGAAGAAAACAATCGAGGCTCAAGCTACACAGATTAAGAAGTTGAAGCTTAAGTTTAGAAGATTCAAGAATTTTGTCTGGCCATTGGTTCGACATCATCGTCTATGGGTCAAGTGTCAAAGAAAGCAAGGCAAGCCAGTTAGACAATTTAAGAAGACAACCAAAGGCAAAACGGCTCAAAAGCAATCTTCATTCCAATTGGGGAGGAATTTGGAAGATAAGAATTTGAATGAAGAAGCTGAATCTCAAGGTACTGATGAATCTCAAGGTACTGATAAACCTCAAGGTACTGATGTTCAACCTCAAGGTACTAAAGAGCAGGTTAATATTGAAAGTAATGAGGAAGAAAGCACTAGAGTTAAAAGTACTGATGATCAAGGTACTGCTGATCAAAGTACTACTTTTCAAGGAACCTACAGGCAAGAGTTAATTACACCAAGATTGTTAGATTTTGAAGAGGAAGTTGGTCCTTCAACTGTCATACCAGAAGAGGAAGCTGATACACCCAAACCTATACATACTGCAAGTTATGATGAAACCATTGCTGAGATCTTGCATGATTTATCAAAGCCAAGGGGTGTTAGCATTCCAGGAATTACAGAAGAACAACCAAGAACTTCTCAACCTTCTATAGATCCAAAAGATAAAGGAAAAGGTAAATTGGTAGAAAAAAAGAAGAAAAAGAAACCTACTTTAGTACAGATAAGGGCTACCCAAGTTGCTATGAATGAGGAAGAAGCTAGAAAGTTTCAAGCTGAATTGAATGCTGAGGATAGATAAGTTAAGGAAATTAAAGAAGCTAAGAATAGAGAAGCAGCTAAGAAATTGCAAGAGGAATTGATTGCTGAAGCTACTGAAATATTACAGTCACCTATTCCTATTTCTGCTCTACCAAGAAGACCAAATCTTGCTAAGGAAAGGAATGCAATGATGGCGTATTTAAAGAAGCAAGGATATATTGGTTTGAATAAGTTAAAGTATGTTGAGATGAAAGAGTTATATGAAGCTGTTAGAGAAGATTATCAGATACAAGTTGATAGTATCAAAGATTATAAAGATGATGATGCTCAGAAAAAAGAAGAAAGAAAAGGAAGCTTAAAAAGAAAAAGAACTACTAAAGTTAAAGATCAACGGCAGTCAAAGAAAGTTGAATTAAGATCTGAAACAAATGATGAACTGAGGAATTACTTAAGGATTGTAGATTTTGAGTATTCTAAAGATGATGCTGAAATGAAGATGAACAAATCTCCAATAACTACTTTTGAAGTTGTAGAGTCAAAGGATGGAAGTTATCTGATGTTTTACAGAGAAGATGAAAGTTTCAAGGTGTTCAATATGCTATGAGATTTATTGCATATAATAGATAGAGTGGATTTATTTAATCTATATCATGTGGTACGAGAATATTTTGAACACAATCCATCAGAAGGATTTGGTTTAATCTTGCTTGGAGATCTCACAGCTATTTGAGAAACTAAAGAAACAAGTACTGCTGAGATTTGGAAAAACCAAGAAGATTGGGAGATTACTTGCTGGAGATTCTTTGAAGAATCTGGAGTGCATGTTTTAGAGTTAGAAGATGGGACTATGATTCACATGTTAGCAGATAGAAGATATCCTCTTACATCAGATCTCATGAGGAGGATGCTGGAGCATGGAATGGAAGTTGAAGAAGATAATGAAATTGCATGTTTGGTCATCAAATTGTTTATCAAATGGACTACTATTGCTGATGATGATGAATAACTGGTATGAATCTTAAATTGATTAAATTTTTGATATATCAGTACTTTATTCAAAGTACTGCTGATCAAACAGTACTTTCATCAAAGTACTGCTTGCAGCTTTAAAACCAGTTAATGATTTTGAAAAGAGAACTTTTGTTAAGTGATAAATATTTTGAAACAAAAGTTAAAATAAATAAATGGTTTTTGAGATGGTAACACCAATCGGTTATCAATCTACCATGGTTACAAAAGGATTGGCTAATCCATGAGCAAACGGCTCTGGTAAAGATATTTCAAATCCGTTTTATAGTTGACAACTTGCTAATAAGTTGTATGGTAATCAACTCACCATATCAGTAATGTGAAGAGTTGGCTAGCCCACAAGAAAATGGCTTGTGGTAAAGGCTGTGGAAAAACCATTATATGGTAATTAGTTCACTATGATGTAAGAACTAAGTAGTCCAAAAGGGTACAGCTTTTGGTAAAGACAAACCAAATCTATTGATAGCAAAAATCATATGGTTATCAATGTACCATGGCCTTACACACCTAAACATTTGGCTACTCCAGAGTTAATGGCTTTGGTAAAGAGACATCAAAATCCATTAAATTTTCAATGATTCACCTCTCAAAGGAGTTTACACACCTGGAAGTGATGAGAATAGACTGAAACTTAAACTGAAATAATGTACAAATTGTCTTATGTTGCTGAAAAGATTTAGCTTGCTGAATGTTGCTGAAAAGAAAGAGATTGTTGAATGATGCTGTAAAGAATATTTTTTCAAGAATACTTTGATGATGATATAAGCACAGAATCTACAAAGATAAAATTTGAAGATAAAGTCACAATTCCTCTTTGAAGACAAAGATGTTAAAGCTAAATATACAAAGGAACTTGAAATCAAACAAGTAGAATTCAAGTTAGGGTAGGATTGTTGGGATACTGAGAAAGTCAAAGTCTTGAAGAGTTAAAGTCTGAAGATTAACAAAGTAATCTGCAGAAAGACAAAGTCTTTGAAGAAGTCAAAGTACTGCTAAGTAAAATTCAAAGTACTGCTTATTCATCAAAGTACTGCAAAGCTTAAAGTCGGTTGTAATTGATTAATAGATAGAAAGTAATGTTTATCTAGAACTTTCTATGTATTGTTTACTTGACGTACAAGGATAAGAATTGTAAACCGATTAGGGTTATCCTTAAGCCTATAAAAGGACCCCTAGATTGGCATTAGAGTTATGAGTTTTTCATATATGTTTTTAGAATCCTAAAGTATGATCATTATTTAGAGTTTTAGAGTTGTTAAAGAATCTGCATAATAAGCAGTTTTAGAGTTATTAATAAAGTTAAATCTTCTTAGCTTTGTTAAGTAAATTCCGCGTAGTTAATAGAGATTACTCAGTGTTTTCATTGTTAATAACTTAGGATTTATCCGAGGTTATTAAACCCTTAACAAGCTATTTAAGTTATTTTGGTTAGAGTACATCGATCCAACACTAAGTTTCGTAGATCTTGTCTTAAGTGGATGCCTACTGGTAGATTGTTTAAGAACATTGAATCCAAATGGAATCACACTCCTAGCTCCTGTCTCAAGTGGATGCCCACTGGAAAAATCTTTAAGAATGTTGGATTTAAGTGTATTCCTATCAGAACACTGGCCTTTAATGACATTCCTAGGCCTGACTGTAAAACACCCAATGAACAGGATATAAATGCTACTAATACATCCAAATGTTATTCTACATGTGCTATTAGTGCAGATATTCCTCAGTCTTTTTTCAGGTACAATGCTCAATTCAATCATGAACATCATGACTTGGTTTCCAACTGAATTGAAGACTACTCATTCAAGAATCCTAGCCTGTCAGAATTGATTTACAAGTGCTATGACTCCTGATCACCTTTGCTCAGGACTCGTACCTCATTGGTTGAGAAACAAAAATAAAAACAACAAAAATTAATTTATTACTACATTCTTTTATACACATATACATGATAGTTAATTAAAAATTCTGTAAAATCCATAAAAATTTGAAAAATCTGTTATGGATAATATCTACGGTCCTAGAAATGTCATTCAATAATGGCACGGATCTTTCGATGAAGTTCGAACAGATGCTCTTCTATTTTTTTTTTAAAAAACAAAAAACAAAAAAACAAAAAAAAAACATGTCTATCAACACTCACATACCTTACATGTCCTGGATTCATACATGTGTTATATTCAATCAATGATCACTCATTAATATTCGTGTCATTGATTGAGGGGTAGAATTAATCACTCTATCATTCCTGACTGCAAATTACTCTCTGCGTGATTGCAATTATCCTTGTGTTATGCATGTGCTTCTATGTTTCCAATTAGTGCCACAAGTCTTGCTCTATTCAATATGTGCAAGATTGAGGGGGAGAATTAATCCCTCTACCATTCCTGACTGCAAATTACTCTCTGCATGATTGCAATTATTCTTGTGTTATGCATGTGCTTCTATGTTTCCAATTAGTGCCACAATTCTTGCTCTATTCATATCATTATGCCTTATGCATCGTATGCATTGCTTGTCTTAATTGTGTATCTCTTTCATGCATCTATCATGAGTCTCATGTCCTTGTTGGAATTTTTGTTGCTAACCTTGAATGATACTTTGAGTGATTGAATCTGTCAAATTATGTTATGTTAGATGTTGTGTGTATGAGGTTTGTCAAAATCCTTTGTTTTAATGTGTTTTGTAAAATCAAAGTTCATCATGCGATTTGTCATGGATTAACACTGATGCGATTTGTCACAACGTAGGGACTAAATGTGTCATCTGTTAAAACTTACACTTCGTATATAAAATGCGATGTGTCAATCATTGGTCAAAATCATCAAAATACTCAGTCAAACTAATCACTTGTTCTCTCTATAAATCATTCTTCAAAGCGATTTGACTAACCAGTATATTCGTGGTATGATTCAGCTCTAAAGGAGACTTTTAATTTGCTAATCTCATCACATACACACATCTAATTCACGTTTTTCTTACAGATTCACTCAGCATTTTCTCTCTCGATTATTCCATTATCTAGGTTTGTGGTTATGTTTTTTGGGTTCAATATGGGTATATGTTGAGGGTTCAGGATTATGTATTTGCTTAGTTTGTGGTTGATTGTTTCCCTGTTATCATACGTGTCCCTCAGAATGGATTTAGGTTGATTGGTGTGTTGTACTTTGTTTGTGATTAATGAGTTGTGTGATTGATTTATCAGGACGTTTGTATCTCATTTGAGTAGAATCTTTAGGCTTAATTAATGTAGGGTGTATATGTTGATTATTGTTATTATCTCTCGTCAGACATTCTTGGATGCGATTTGAGTAATTTTGTCTGGTTGCGATTTGTCCCCTATATTCTTTAATGTGATTTGTCATTGGTTGCTTGAAAGCGACTTGTCTTCGTAAATTCTTGTATGCGATTTGTCCCACATGATCTTGAAAAGCGATTTGTCGTTTTAAAATAATTTATGCGATTTGTCGTATCAATTGCTTAAAGTGATTTGTCTCTTTATATTTCGTATGCGTTTTGTCATAAGCTACTTGATGAATGCAATTTTTCCAATGCGTTTTGACGTATGCGGTTTGTTAAATGCCCTTGACCAATATTGATGAACAACTAGCGATGTCATGTCATGTGTTCCTATGAGATCTTTTGATGAATCTCGTGGCTCTAGAATCAATTAGTGCATTTTGGTTTTCCTGAGCGGAGACTAGGGAGAGGGTCTCCTTCTTCAATACCAACGATCTCTAAGAGAAAGTCGATGGATTATGTAGGGTTCCCAGTGAGAATGAAACAAATCCTTTTAAGAGGAATTGAGTGGCTAGAAGGTTAGGTGCAGTGCGTCACTGGGTCCATGACGTCTTTGTCTTCAATACCGGTGTCATCTAGTGACAACCAGTAGCATATGTATTGAAACCGGTTTCTGCCCTAAGGTTGATTATGGAGGGCTATTTCTTTTCACCCTTTCTTCACATTTCTTTTTAATTCTTCAACCCCTTCTTTCTCCTTTCTCACATTACTCCTTTTTTCAATCATACCTAAGGACTTCTAATACTAAACTATTGGTGATGTCCTTGGGTAGATCCCTCCGGCTCTGGCGGATCATAGGACGAGTTTCCTATCCTTAGTCACCTTATAACTCCATGACTGTCCTATTGTTGCCATAAAACCTTTTCTTGAAAATCTCTCAAAGTGTTTATGATAGAAAACATGTTTGAAACACTCCGCGAGTTTTATATTTTCAGAAACACTCCCCCTTCACATGTGCTTATGAGTTTTAACAAAAATATGCACATCGAGGGTAGAGTTTGCACTTTTTGAATTGATTGGCTCATGATAGACAATTCCCCACGAGACACGGTTACGTTGCCTAGTTAAAGAGTTCCATTGTCAGTTTTTAGGTGACAACTAGCTCTAATAACTAACTTGAAGATGTAAACACTCCTTGAAAAGGAGGTTAGACCCATGAAGGTGCATATCTATCACAAGTTTCTCGAGATGGTACATTTACTGACTTTGATTCCCGTCAATTCATTGGTTCCGTCTGAGTCGAGCTCATTTTGAGATTCAAACAACGATCATTAAAACTTTTTGATCACATTTTAATCACGTCTCCTCCCCCTCAAAAATAGCATATTCGTGATATTTTGATATCAACGGATTAAACAAAATTTTAGAATCTTTTGGGGAGACAAACGGATTTGATTTAAGCATGAATATGGAACATTTTAGTTTTATACTCCCCCTTTAATAAAGCATAATCAATTAAAGGGTTTTAGAGGGAGTTATCTTGAGCACAAAGTATTTTGAAAGATTTTGAAAATCTTTTGAACAATCTTGAAAAGGTGCTCAAGATGATGATGATTTCTCACCATTTTTAAATGTAGTGCGCTGAAGCGTACACTTGATTTTTCTATAAAAGCACGAGTTTTGATTTGAAAAATAATCAAAAGTCTTCATTTTTAGTCCGGGTTTAAATCTTGAAGTATACGAAAGCCATTATTTTGAGAAATTTTGAGAAACGACATGTTTTAGAAAACAAATAAATAACTCTCGCTCAAGCATCTGTACATACCCGTATCATTGTTGAATGACATTTCTAGAAACGTACAGAATATCGATTATACAAGAGACATGTCGTGAGAAGAATATTTTTGGATTTTTGATTTTATATTGTTTTTGTATTTTTTAAAAAAATTTATATTTTTATATTTTGCTTTTGTTGGTTTTTCAAATTTTGTATTTTCTTTTTCAAAAAATATTTACAGCGAAGCTTGTTGGAAAATCATTTTCAAGAAGATTCGAGAAGACGTTCTAACTCCTCAGGGGTTAGGCTTCACATTCCAAGTCGTCGAACTAAATCGTCAAACCTTTCTTTTGGAAGGGCTTTAGTAAATAGATCGGCGAGTTGGTAATCTGTCTTCACGAAGAATAATTCAACAGTACCATTTTCGACGTACTCTTTGATGAAGTGATAGCGGACACGGATATGCTTAGTCTTTGAGTGATGAACAGGATTGCATGATATGGCTATGGCACTTTTCGAGTCACAATACATAGGTATTTTATCGAAAGTAAAGCCATAATCTGTGAGTTGCGTTCTCATCCATAGAACTTGAGCACAACACGCAGATAGAGACACATACTCAGCTTCAGCGGTTGATAGTGCAGTGCAATCTTGTTTCTTTGAAGACCAACTTACTAACTTTTCACCCAAATATTGTGCTCCTCCGGATGTACTTTTTGTAACTTGATCACTGCGTGGTCCGCATCCGAAAAGGCAATTAGATCAAATCCGGATTCCTTCGGATACCAAAGTCCCATGTGAATGGATGTCTTCAAGTACCGAAAGATCCGTTTAACCTCTTTGAGGTGCAGTTCGGTAGGCTTTGCATGAAACCGTGCTAATAAGCAAACAGCAAAATGAGTATCTGGTCGACTAGCAGATAGGTACATGAGAGAACCAATCATGCTCGATATTTCTTGGATCAATAGGTTTCCCAAACAAATCGGCTCCAATTTTTGGTGAAGTTACCATTGGTGTTCCGACCGAGTCACAATTATCCATACCATGATTTTTCAAAATCTCAGTCGTATATTTAGCTTGATTTATAAAAATTCCATGAGGGGATTGATGTATTTGTAACCCAAGAAAGAATTTTAGTTCCCTCATCATGGACATTTCAAATTTACTTTTCATGAGATTTTCAAAATGTTTTGAAAGATTCGGATTAGTGGACCCAAAGATGATGTCGTCCACATAAATCTAAACAATCAAAATGTCGTTATGGCATTTTTGTGTAAACAAGGTAGGATCAACTGTTCCTTTGGTGAAATTGTTTTGGATAAGGAAAGAGGACAGTTCGTCATACCACGCTCTCGAGCTTGTTTCAATCCATAGATTGCCTTTTTGAGTTTGTAGACGTAGTCTGGATGATTTATGTCTATGAAGCCTTACGGCTGACTCACATACACTTCTTCTTCAGAGTTCCATTCAAGAACGCGGTCTTAATGTCCATCTGATAAACCGTGATGTTTTTGTGAGCTGCGTAGGCTAAGAATATCCTGACGCTTCTAGTCTAGCTACCCGCGCGAATGACTCTTCAAAGTCTATCCCTTCCTCTTGTCTGTATCCTTTGGCCACAAGACGAGCTTTGTTGCGAATTACAGTCATTTCTTCATCCCATTTGTTCTTCCATAACCATTTGAGATCAATGACGCGAATGTCAATTGGTCTTGGAACCATATCCCAAGAGTCATGTAGACGGTATTGGAGAAGTTCCTCCTGCATCGCTTCTATCCATGCGGGTTCTGCCATTGCCTCGCGAATGTTCTTTGGCTCTATATTGCTAATGGAGCAAAGGTAAATGCACAAGTCGCAATCGGTGGCAAGTTGACGTCTCGTCTGAATTGGCCTTGAAGGTTCACCAATAACTTGTTCAATTAGGTGGTCTTTTGTCCACTTCATAGTAGAAGGATACCGTTGGTTAAACGTATGCGAGTTAGATGGTTCTCGTAAGCTTGAAGAAGATTCAGCTGATTCCGTAGCAAACGGGTTTTCAAATAAGTCTTCATCTAACGTTGCATCGTTATGGTTTTGGTTTTGCTCATCAACTGCTGGTAGAAGGGGTGCAATAACTGTAGTATATGTAGATGATGTAGACGGAATTGGTGCATTGGTTTCGAACGTTGTAGATGCATCTTCTGTTGGTGGTGGAGGATGATGTTGGCGGGTGCGGAATGATGGTTTGATGCATTTGTCGAAGTTCCACCATAGTATTCATCGAACATTAACTCAAAGAAATTCTCCCATTCTTTTTCTTTATGATTGTCAATCGAAGTTGATTGAGCTCTTTTAGGTACGAGTCCTGAACTGATGTGTCCAGAAGTCTGCTGGTTTAGTGCGGGTTCTAGAGCGAGTCTCTCAGAAGCCATATGTGAAAGTTCGTCAAACTTCACATTCATCGTCTCCATGATCCTCCTAGTTCTCCTGTTATACACCCTGAATGCCCTCGAGTTATCTGAATATCCAATGAAGATTCCAATATCACCTTTAGCTTTCAATTTACCTAGATCTTCTCTGTCGTTTGTCGGATAGCACAAAGCGCCAAACACGTGAAAGTAAGAGATATCCGGTTTTCTGTTGTTCACAAGCTCATATGGGGTTTTATTGAATCTTGGATGGATATGGGATTGGTTCTGAGTGAAACAAGCAGTGGCAACAGCATCGGCCCATAGAAATAATGGTGCACTAGAATAGATTAGCATTGTGCGAGCAGCTTCCACAAGAGTTCTATTTCTTCTTTCAACTACCCCATTCTTCTGTGGAGTTCTGACAACTGATGTCTGATGTGTGATTCCAACATCTTCAAAATAAGCTCTTAACTCCTGATTAGTGAATTCTGTGCGTTGTCGTTCTTACAACCCTTACTGGAGTTTGAAGAAGTACTTGAATACGCTTCAGAAAGGTGATGATGATGCCCGGTGCTTCGTCTTTTGATCTCAGAAACTTAACCCATGTATATCTCGAATAATCATCGGCGATGACAAGAATATACTTTTTCCCATTAATGCTTTCAACTCTCATTGGGCCACATAAGTCCATGTGCAACATATGCAACTTTGCTTTCGAACTAGGTACGGATTTGGGTTTATATGATGCTCTTTTGCTTTTTCCTTGTTCGCATGATGGACATAAGTGATCCTTGGTGTATTTGAACTTTGGAAGTCCGTTGACGATGTTGTCTTTGGCAATTTTGTTGATGGTGTCAAAATTGAGATGGGATAACCGTATGTGCCACAACCAGGACTGTGTTCTAGATGCTCGTGTCATAAGACATATTGGTGATGAAGAGGCCATTTGATTGATGTCGATAGCATACAAGTTTGTATCACGATTCCCCGTTAAGAGATCAGTGCCATCCAAGTTTCTAACGAAGCAAGCATTTTTCCTAAAAGCAACCTCTAAATCTGCATCACAGAACTGCCCGACTGAAAACAAATTGTTTCCCAATCCTTCGACATAGTAAACCCGAGTGATCAAATAATTTCCAAAAGGTAGATCTCCATAACCCATGATAGCTGCAACATGATCATTTCCAAAACGCACGGTTCCCATGAATTTCAGACGAAAAACGATTCGGTCATGTGCTTGGAGCAACCCGAGTCGACGATCCAAAGACATATTTCGATAACCTGCCAATCAGAGAAGAAGAAGATTTTGGAAACCGTTTTGATTTTGGTTCCTTTGGGTTAGAGGTAAAATCCTGATCACACTCATAGAAGTTGTCTATATGTAAGCAGGTGCATCACTCATTCTACCATTCTCGAGTGTGAAAGTTCTACCTCTGGGTTTCCAAATGTCATCCCTAAAGTAAACATTATGCTCCCTATCAGTAGTGTAAAGCCTAAGTCTCTCAACTAGTCTTCCTATTCGTTTAGCATAAGTTCTTTTGGGAACATTCTTCTTAACAGGCTTAACAATCTCATTTTTAGAAACACAATCATCATGAACATTAGATAAAGATTTCTTGCAAGTTAAACAAACAGATTCAACAGATTCATTAAACTTAGCAGATTTCATAGGTTCATTACATTCGGATGAAATGTCTTTCTTATTCAAAAACGGTAAATTCCTAGGGTGTTCTTCTACTTTCTTCTCTTTATTCAAGCGACTACTCTTAGAGGCCAGCGAGACTCTATTGTTCCTTGTATTGCTCTTAGGCTTTAGTCTGCTGCTCCTAGAGGTGCTTCCTAGTACTGTAGAAGGTAAGGCACACTCATTAGGATTCACAATCTTATCTAGAGAAGTGGTTTCAGCTTTCCTAGTCTCTTTAGAGTGCTTTTCTAAACTTATGTCGTTTGTTCCATATGTTTTAGATGTGGAGGCTGACGCATTAGTGGTACTCATCTTAAAAGGCCAGGAGCTAAAACTTTTGGTTTCTCGATAACCGCTTTTCCCTTATCAACAGTTTGTTTAGGTAGTGCGGTGGAGTGGACTGGTTTTGATGAAACATTTTTCTCATTGACTTTTGGAGGAGGCATAGAAACAGACATTTTTGGTTTGGAAACCGGTTTGGGAACATTTGCTTTCTCCGCAGTCAATGGTTTTTTAATCACAGTTTCCACTGCCTTTCCTTTTGGACATTCCAGTTGAGCCCTCAAAAGATCATTTTTCGCTTTCATGTCATTGTAGGCACGCTCATACGACAGTTTGTCATACTTGCATTCCTCTGTTTTTCGATCAAGTTGTTTAAAATATGAGACATTTTCTTTTTCAAGTTTTTCAAGAGCTTTTTCATATTTTGAAACAATTTCAGAGGTCTCATCCTGGAGTCTTTCATGATCTTCAACAGAATATGTTTGCAAAATGATGGACATAATATCAGTAGTCAGAACATCTTGAAGAGAGAATCATTTAAATTTTCCAAAACTTTGATTTGTTCAACAGTCATTAGCTTGCTTTACCAGGGATTTATGGTCCTTGACAAAGTCAGTTGTTTCTTTCAAAAACGCTTGTTCAAAATGAATTACCCTTGCACTGATGGCATTCAGCTGAGGGGCAATTTGAGTTTCAAAAAACTTTCTTTGTGCGATGTCAAAACTAGAGAACCAGTTGTTAGCTGTAATAGTGGTTTTAGTTTTAACATTTTCTTGAAGATCCGCAATTCTCGTTTTCACATTGTCTAAAATACTTCTCGCATCACTTGAGTTAAAAGGATTGTTTGAAGACATTTGTTCAATGTTCGAAAGAGATTTTGAGACAACGACTGGTTTTGAAACAGATTTTGAAGGAGGAGTTGACTCTTTGTTTGAAACATTTTGTGTGATGGAGAACTTTGACTTTTCTTTTTGATTGACAAAAGTAATTCCGTTAATTTTGTTCCATTTGTTATAATCAATAGGTTTGATTTCCGGATTCTTTTGTTTCATTTTTGATCTACTCTCCTCAGATAGTTCTAATGTTTCAAGAGAATCACGAACAATAATGGGTTCATGTAAAGCTTTTCCATTGTTTAACACATTCGAGATTTCGAGCTTTCTTGAGGAACGAAGAAGGGTCGTTACCAAGTGCCATTCTATTGTTAGTATGAAAAAGCGGATTTACTTGATTAGAAAGCATCTTGATTGTTTGAGCAGAATGACCCGTTTTAAGAAGCAAATTTTCCAAAGTTTTTATCTTTTCATTCTTATCAAGAATTTCATCAAGAAGAGAATCTTCTCGTTTTGAAAAATCGGTAATCAACTGCTTCTTCTCTTTTTCAAGATTAGAAAACATGTCTTTATGTTTGGAAAGTTGGTTATTTAAATCAGAAATTTCCTTGTTTAAAGATTTAATTTTCAAGTTCAATTCACATCAAGTGTGTTATACTTGATTTGCAATTCTTTTCTTTAGAAACCAAATTTCGATAACCAATTTCTAATTCTGATTCTTTGTTTTTCTGAAATTCACAAGCTTTTGCGTTTTCCTTGTAACTCTCAAGCTCATCGGTCAATTTGGCATTCGTGGCCTTAACATCGCGATTGACCTTTTTAACTTTCTCAATTTCAATGCCACAGTTGTTGATTAATGATTCAAAATAAGCGCGAGTTTCCTCATCAGTCTCAGTATTTTGTGCCACACAGCCTCCACTAGGATCCACATTTAGAGTTTCAGAGTTAGTATTGCTACAACTCGGATTGTCCATGTATGTATCATAAGTAGGTGTTGATGTCACAGAATGCTGTTCGTCATGAGTAAACACATCAAATATGACATTGTTATAGCATGGATCAGTGATTGGTACCTCAGATACTGCGTTGGCGTCATAGACAGGAGGTGCGTCAGAATCGGTGTCGTACTTAGTCTCCTGAAGATTTGCCATGAAGATGCAGTTTGCATTGAGTTCTTCGAGGTCTTCCAAATCATCCATAATAGCCATGAAGTCATGTTCCTCAACACTCAATTGAAGTCCAGATTGTTCCTTTTGTACCAACAGAATAGCTTTCGAAGATACGCAAGATCCTTCTTTTTCGGCTTAGTTGGACAATTCCTTGCCATGTGACCCAATCCTTGACAGTTATAACACGTAACCGATTACCCGATTCACATTTCCATAATTCCCAACTCTGGAGCTGCAACATTCCCATTCGATTACCCACTGCTCTATTTCCAACATTCGACCCATCGATTACCACGATTCGGAACCGCTGATTACCCATGCGAAATCTAGTAGCATATCCTGCTGATTCCCAATAACTCCAACCATTTGACCTTGATTGCCCATGTTCACACCCGGGTGTGCAATTTGCCTATTGCGAGTGTTTGATGAAATCCTTTGGTTGTTGTTAGTTGGTGTGGAATAGCGACCTCTGAATGCTTTACCCAAGAATACAAATGCTTGTGACAAAGCTTCTTTTGGTTCCATTTCAAGATCGGTGATTCCTTGTTCTGGTAATGTTGTTGTTCAGGTGGATAGTTTTGTTGTTGAGGGATGTATTGCTGCAAGTTGTTGTTAGTGGAAGATGATGAAGCTTGTTGTTGTGTATTCACTGGATTTTGAGTCTTTGCAATGAGTGCCAATGGATCATGATTCTTTGCTAATCTTTCTTGCCCGACTTCATTCACTTCATTTTGGTTTTGTTTCAGAAAATCGTTGAGTTGATCAAAGTTCACTTGATGTAAGTCCTTTGTTTGGTTGACAATAGTGACATATCGTCCCCATTCTTATGGTAGATTGTTCAAGAACTTGATGTTGCTCACGATAGTTCTGGGTGTTAACTTGTTTCGATCAGCTCATTCATTAAAGTACAAAACCTTCCATAGTAGGATTCAATGGATTCTCCCGGAGTAGATGTAAACTTCTCCCATGCAGTTAGCAACTTGTTCTCTGTGTCTTGTTGACCGATTTATGTTCCATGACAAAGTCGTCTAACACGTTCCCACATGTTGAAAGCAGTTTCACAACTGTCTACGGCAGCAAAGATGTCTCTTGGTAAACCCAGTTGTATAATATGAATTGCCATGTCATCTGCTCGACTTGTTTCGATCCTCTTGAGTATTCAGTGTCTTTTGAAGACGAAAAAATGGTGGGACGGGAGGTGTTGCATCAGCATTTCCCGGGTCTTGGACTTGTCGAGGTATGAAGGGTCCATCCTGAATGGATTTGATCATCAATTTTCCATTAGGTTTTGTCTTGATGTAACGAAGCATTCGACTTGTCCATTGAAGATAACCACCTTTTTCCAACATAGGAGGACGGTTTTCGGCACCGGCTGCATGAATGTCTTGTTGAGTTGCCATTGATGAAGGTATGATATGATAAAGCTGATGTAGGATCGATTCAACGATAAAGGAGTTGTGGTTGATGAAAATTAAGCTCGGTTGAGGTGATTCTGAAAGTCGTACTCGTAACCTTGGTACTAAAAAAATTTCGCCCAAAATTTGAAATTCACTATAAAAATCAATGCTAAGGACGTATGAAAATTTTGAGTTATGACAATTTTGACGCCAAATTTGACCCGAAAAATTTGAGTTATGACAATTTGGTACTACATTTTTTTTTTTTTTTGAAAACTTAGGCGTAGACTTAGAGAAAAGGAGTTACGAGTAGAATTGGTGCTTAGGCGTAGGATCTTATGCGTTGGATCTTTATGCGTAGGATCTTAGGCGTAGGATTCTTATGCGTAGAAAGTATCTTACGCGTAACCTTAGGCTTATGCGTAGACACAAAAACTTAGTCGTAAAACCTTACGCGTAAGTGTGATCTTATGCGTAGAGTTCTACTCGTAAGAGTTTATGCTTACGCGTAAACTTAGGTTAAAAACCAAAAATCCTTTACACTGTCACAGCGTAAGGGATATCCACAAGTCGAAGTGTTCCACACACTTATCCAAGTGAGGGAAGCACTGAGTAACCGTTAAAGCTCAAAGATTCTTCACCAAAAAGTTATGAGTAGAACCTTATGCGTAGTTTGACTTTCTTACGAGTAGAACTAGGGTTTTGACCTACTCGTAAAAAATTTCCAATGATTCAAACGATTTCTCTTGCACAGATAGCCTTAAAAACACTCCAATAACACAAATCTTTTGACCTTTTTCACCCAAAGTGCTTATAAAAGTTACGAGTAGAAATGACCACCTTCAAAAACACGAGTTCAAACTTGAAGAAAAACACGTAAAGCTTCAAACTTTTTGCAAAAAACTGAAACTTTAGCACCAAATAAACCTTAAACCACAAGAATCTTGAATTTTTAAGTGCAAAAATTAAAGCTTTATGCGTGACACGTTTGAGAACGAAACTACGTGTAACTCTACACAAACAAACTTCAACCAAAACACTCCTAAACCATTGTTAGGCGATTGATACCAATTGTAGGACCTAAGATATATCAACCTTATCACTTTACCAAGCAAACCAAACACAAGTATCACCACGTTTACCACGCTACGCGTAGAAAACGTTCAACCCAACACAAACGTAAAGCATATAAAGAAAGAAAAGATAAGAAAGATGGTGACTTGATGTTTTAAACAAAACCGTGTATATGTGGATAAGATGAAAACAAGAGAGATGTTTTATTGCAAAGGAAAAACACACACACACACACTTTCAAGCACACCCCTCAAATGACCATTTGAGGGGTATTTATAGTCCAAGGGACTTGATGCCCTAAAAGGCTTTCTTATGGGCTTCGTGGGTTGGACATGGATTGGGCTTTGGATTCTTAAGCTTCAAACGGCTAGCATAATCATAACGCCTAGCCATTTAGCTTAGTCCAATCCACGAGCTCGTTGACTATTCTATCACGATATCTAACACACGTTACAAAGTTCCTAAATGTGAATGACCATCACTTCTAATATAAACTATTAAGGCTAACACATTCTGATGCCGGTCGTCTTCAATACCAAATGGAAGAATGCCACAAGAGTATGAGTGATCATGTTGATGAGAATATCAGTCGTTTTAATGTCAACAATCCTCTTCCTCTTGGCGGTGAACCTGGACAGAAGACTATTCAATCGGAATTCTTCTTCAACAGAGATCTGGATTACCTACGTGCTGGAACACAAGGAGGAAGACCGGCCTTATCTATTTCCAAGATGAAGGCTGCAACTTACTTAGATCCAGGTCTTGAGCAGATGGTACCCGACCAGTTCTGGACTGACAAAGAATATGAGTATGATATTGCTGCTTCATATGGAATCTCTCATTGGTGGTTCAAAAAGAAGAAATTCTACATTGAAAGACATGGTGCAGAAAAGAAGCGCAGAGTTGTTCGATCCAAGCTGCGTATTCAAAGTGTGGTCAGCGTGGAAATCTTCCCAATTTATGGTTATGATTATCTGAAGAAGATTGTTCTTAGAAGAGCTGACTTGAAAGACCACATAATTGAAGAAAATGACTTCAAGCACTTGTTCCAATGTGACTTTGAAGATCTGTACCTTTTGAACCTTCAAGGGCATCTTGACCATCTGCCAGTTCATGAAAAGAAGTCCCTCGCTGCTACAGTCAATCTATGGATAAGGGGGTTAGTGATTCGAAAAAGAGTATGTGATTTTCAGTTGGGAATGGAAAGCTACCAAACCCAGGTCAATCTCACTAGACCTCAATGGGAAGCCACAGGGTATGAATTCAAACGCGACTACTCAGTGATTGATTCTCCAAGAGCGGTTGTCTTTACAGAAAAATATGGTTCAAGAATGCTACTGAGACTGTGTGAGTTATACAAGTTCAGTGATGGTATGCTAAAGATGGTTGAAGAAGAATTAGATTCGAGGGTCAAGGAATTCAAGCTAAAGATGAGACCAGGGAACAACACGAGGTTCTGGAAGGAACAGGATGTGAAAAGGTGTGAAGATTTCATTGCTGCTATCGGACGAAGACTTAAGACAAGAAAGATTTTCCGCAGCCTTGAAAGTTTTGTGGGAGGGAGAGTACGTGAAGGACATTACAAGCTACTCTAGAGAACAAAATGAAGATATCTTCTTTTAGTAGCTATTTTGTCTTATTCTAATGTGTAATATGATGACTGTACTATGAACAACAATAACTATAATGTATATAGTAGTGATAGGTTATGGCTTGTAGTTTCCCTCTTGTTCTAAAGAGGGAACATAGTAGTGTTTCATTTCAGATCTAATAAAACCGGACACATTTTTCTCCAACAAGGATTTACATATTTAAATCACTTGAGATCCAAAATCTCAAAGGATTTGAAATTTTTGATCGGGGGAGAAAATGTGATATAAATATGCAATCTGATAAAATGTGATCTTCCAGACTCAATAAATTAGCATCTCTCCCCATATGTGCTAAACCTTTTTGTACATCGAAGCACATATTGAGGGTGAGCATTTTGAGAAGTTAACAAAACTATCAAGGTACTAAAATTTAATATTCTTTTCACAAGAGTACCTTGATTGTAACTTTAAATGGTTTCATTGGTTACTATGATCATGAATTTTGCTTCATTTTCCCCGTGTAAAAATTCTTCACATCGAAGGGGAGCAATCTTTTGAAAACCGCATCCTTTCCCAAAAACATCTTCAACAAAGTATTTAAAATACTAAATTTGATCGGGAAAGTGATGTTGATAATTTTAGAAAATGTTGATCAAAGAATTGAGTCTTTCATTCTTAATCTAAGATTTCTAAGTCCTCTTGCCTCCATGTGCTAAAACGATTTCAAATAACTGATGCACATGTTGAGGGGGAGTTTTTTTTTAAATATCAAAACAATTCAGGTACAAAATGCTTTGATCTTGTATCACAAGTACCTGGATTGATTTTCAAACGGTTTTCAATTGGTTTCTATGGCAGAAGAACAATACCAAAAGACCGGCCTATTTATGTTATGCACGAAGATATAAGGAAGGTTAAGTTAGGTATTCGTTCCCACGATCCCGCCAGAGCTGGAGCGATCTACCCAAGGACAATCCACTAGATAGTGTAGAAGTCCTTAGGTATAATGAAAAAAGGAGAAAAGTGAGAAATGGAAAGAGTGCGGACTGAGATAGAGCTAGAACTGGAATAAACCCAACAAGGTTCTAGTAATGAAATCTCGGGAAGCACTGAAGGGGTTGAAGAATGAAAAAGAATTGAATGAGAAAAGGGTGAAAAGAAATAGCCCTCCATTATTTCAACCTTAGGATAGAAACCGGGTTCAATTCATATGCTACTGGTGGTTACGAAGGTAACACCGGTATTGAAGACAAGACGTCATGGACCCAGTGACGCACTACACTACAACTTCCCAAGCTAGTCAAGTTCCTCTTAAAAGGGCTTGTTTCATTCTCACAGGGAACCTAAATAATCTATCGACTCTCTCTTAGAGAGTGTTGATATTGAAGAAGGAGACCCTCTCCCTAGTCTCCGACATAGGAACCAAATGTGCACGATTGAGTCTAGAGCCACGAAATCATCAATAAATCTCGTTAGGACACAATTAATGAAGACTCACTATTTCACACAATGTGGAAAGTGAGAATATATTTTAAGGGTCCTACGCATTATCCTTGTGGTATTGCCAGAACACTGAGTGATATGTTTACACATTCACAATGAAGATGGAAAACCTTCTAGAGCCAACATCAAACAAGCTCTTGGTGGGTAGCATGTGAGATCTATCCAATAGATCAAACATGTGACAACTGGACAGAAACGATGGGGCGATTCATATTTCGAATCAATCCTGGTTCAGGAATGGATTGACGGATACCTTTGAAAAACCGGTCGTTGTGCTTAAAATTCTTTTCTGTAGCACATCGACTGTGTATTAATGTTTCAAAATTAAAAGGGTATTTATGATTGATAATTGATTTTCTAATAAAACCTTCTTTGTATTGCAAAACCCTTTATATTAAACAATACACGATTGTTTGTCAAATAATTTTTCATCAATCAGTGAATCTCAATTTGCTGGTCCACTCACTCCGTGTTGTCTTCTTTGAGACGTTCTGGTTTGAGAACGGCTAGAGCAGCTGCGAAACCCTGTCAAGGAGATTCCTCCGAATTATACCTGATCACAGGCAGTACTTGTACTAATCAACGAGGAACCGTGGCCCGTGCACCTCAATTAAGCGAAAGTGATCAAAGACACTTTCGTGCGCTTTATTGCTAACTGTTGTCTGCAGGAACACCCGATGGTTGTAGCTGATCAGAATTGAGGAGTCAATCCATAACCACATGCTCACACAACACGTTATTCCAAAGAAATCATGATATGTGCATATCTTCATCAATTGACTCTGATATTTTCACTCCATGCTTCTGCTACGCTGCTGTAAATGTCATGAATCAACCAAACGCTTCCACAACTCTGATGAGAAAGATATCATGATCCAAAATGTGAGCATGTCGGTCCAAAAGTCACAACTTCACATGTTGGCAATCCTACATCAGATAATTTAGAGATTATGTGTTGCTGATGATCTCAAAGAAAGCTCCTGATCACATATCAAAGAATCACTCAAAACCAAGGAATCACAACTATTACACGATGTTAATGTTTTTGAAGCTACAAAGTCTACGATCTTGAGCATCAAATATTATATATTAATTGCTAGGACTTTTTCAATGTAATTATTGGGGTGACCTCCCTTAGGGGGAGATTGTTAGGATTTAGAAAATCCATGCTGAAGTGTCTATCACCCCAACGTATGTTTAGCATATTATAGCTCGTAGATGTTATAGTATATTAGTTAGATTATTAGTAGTGTAAGTAGCACCGTGGAAGAAGGACGGGTCTTTACCCATTGTATACCTGATCCACAGCCCGAAGGAGGGCGTTGTCAATTTGTATAAATAGCCCTCTCCCCAGAAGGGAGAGGTTTGGATGTTCATTTGGTAATCTAACCTTTCCTTTGGATTTTATCTCTCTAGAACATCTCACTTTCTCTCTCTAAACCTCATTCCATACGCCTCATTATAGTGCTTAATTGTGTGTTTATGAAAACCAATATATTACAATCACATCATGCACTTCCACCCTCAATTTCAAAGTCCGTTGTACGTACTTGTGAACAAGATGATGGAACCTCTAAACACATCTCTCATGAAGACTTTCTTCATCCCTGAATCGGCAAATACTCATCAACCATTTGATGATCCATCTAGCGAAAACGCTCAAGAAACTTAGGTTCCTTTAAAAAATAGGGTCAATCCTTAATATTCATTCTCTATCAATGTAATGCAATTTATTTCATGAAATAAAACATCTTACATTTGATATCTCTACTATATTAGTGTTAGAACTTCTTAGAAAACACTAACCTTGAAATATGATGATTTGTGCAACCCTTGCATATCTTTTGTAAAGGTGTTGTTTAGCAGGGTGACGGATCCCTAAGTTTTTGCTAGACGGATCCCTACTCTTAGGGAACCGTGGGATCCGGGCAAACAGAAATGCAGTTGCAATCTTTATCCTTCAAACCATGTCTTTAGATCACTTCACACTTGCTAAACATAGTTCCTTAGGACCAATTAAGTCCTTCTCAAGCTGAGTAAAATTCCATACTCATTCATAATTCACTTAGATCACACTCAAGGCGCTTTTCGATCTATTGTTTCACCAAAACTCATTACTCTTCTGCTCTTACACTCTCACATCATCCCTCGCATGTTAATACATCTAGCTTTGGAAATCTTTCAATCTTTGCAAAAGATTTTAGTCACCCTTACCTCAAAATGGGTCAAATTCTAGTTTTTCCATTTTCCATAAATCTTTAAGATATCTTCCAAAGTATTATCTTAAGTTACTATCTGGTCTCTAGGATCACTTAGCTCCATTGGACACTCTCAAATTTTTAGTGTCATCCTTGGTCACTCATTGGTACTCATAAAAGTTCTATTTTCTTCCATAAAGGGCAATCAGTAGCTACATCACTCATTGCCCTTGAACATTTAAGTACCCTTTCATTTAAGATACTTAGGAGGACTGAAATACTCAAAAAGGTATAGGCTTTAGACCTTACAAACATCATTTTTATCCTTTCCTAGCTGCTGAGAGCCGGATCCCTAGGATTAGCCTAGACGGATCCCTCATTGGAGGGAACCGTAGGATCCAGGTGACAGATTTATGTCAACTCTAGCTAAAACAATCATTTCAAGCTCATCTTGCTAACTTTAACACTCCATCTCGTCTAAATTAATATCATAGATCAGTACAACTCTGAAGTTGGCTCTTGTGCATGCTAATCATCATATTCCAAGGGATCTTAGTGACTTAAGTCTTGAATGCACTTGCCAAATCTCTTTCTTTATAAACCACATTGTTAAGACTCTTAAAGTCATCATCTTCATCCTCATTTTCAGCACTTAGAAACCTTTACAAATCTCTTTGAATCATCTCGTCATGAGGAAAGCTCCTAGTGGTAATTCATCCACCAAAGGACCACCCAAGAAAATTGCTCGTGTTGTACACGAAATTTTCTCAACCGAATCATCTCCCGTTAAATCCACAAATGGTAGGATCTCCCCTCCACCTATCAAACCAATCCCAAAAAGGATTGTTCCTACAAAACTACCAATGCCAAACACCATCATACCTCCTAAACAAAACAACCCCATTTTCACTAAACCATCACCATTGGTGCCTAGAGTCCTATCATTCACCACTCCACTCTCATCACCACACCTCTACAATATAGAGGATTTGCCTCCTAAGCCATCTCATCCTCCACTACTGACAACTCTCTCTCTCATTTGGGAGGAATAGTGGAACTAATTCAAGGTGTTGAATCAACACTAGCTCCGGTTCGTTTTTTTTCTACGTCACCATCAAATAATCCCTTTTGGATTATGAGAAATCATTAAAGTCAACCACCCGACCACATGGAAGTTGACACCTCTCTACCACCACCATCATTTCTATTTGAGCCATCCTCGTATGTGCCTCCGCCAATCCCTCCTTCTTTTGAGGCTTCTCAACCCGCCTCACTTGATCCTTCACATCAAGCAATTTCCTTTCTTCCATCACCACTACCGAGCCATGACAAAGATTGTTATCATTGTCAACATGTTGAAAGTTTGATACATGAAGTTCGTTAAGATCAACGATTCATGTTTTATCACCTCCTCGAAAGTTTTGATGAGATTAAACCAAAATAAACTTGAGCTAGAGGATTCTAGTGGTGTCCTAGTATCAAGCGCGACTTAGATAGTCTAGTAACTCAAAGTCATGTATTGTTCATTTTCTTAGTTTATAGAGTCATGTATATCATATCTCTAGTTTTATTAAATGAAATTACTTGATATTTGATATATTGTTCTGAGTATATGATTATTGGTCTAATACATATCTCATTTTGATGCCAACATCTTTTGGTACATCACATTTGCTGTATTTTAGTTACAGACAGACGGATCCCTACGTTTTGCTTAGACGGATCCCTCCAAGGAGGGAACCGTGGGATCCGTGCAACAGAAGACTAGTTTTCTACTAACTTGAGTCTTACTTGCAGGAAATTATGTATACTTGTTTTCTAACCTTTGTTTTGTAGATTTTCAATTTACACATGAAGACTTTGACACACTAAGCTAGGGGGAGCTTTGTGTCAAAGAAATACATTGCAAAATCACTTGTAATATTAGGATTACATTTCATGACATCCCTTTGCAAAGTTGCAATCATCAAGGGGGAGCATATTCGTCACATAGACGAAATCTTTTGCAAACCCAGTTGCAAATGAACTAGCTTAGTATTTTTTTTACTTGACGCCCTCACAAAGGGATGGACTCGTTAAGGGGGAGTTTTGACGAGAACCATTCCCGTCACTTGCTCACTAATATTTTTTTCTTTTCACATGTTTTCCTTAAAACGATGTGTTAGTTTATTTTCAAAGCTCTTTTTGTTTCGACAAAAAGGGGGAGAACTAAGAGCAAGGTGCGTAGCTGGCTTGTTAGGGGAAGAGGTTAGTTTACTTGCTTGTTAGAGAAAGGCTTTAGAAAGCACAGTAACAGCTATGAGATAGCCGCCCTCTACCCCACTCTTTTCAGTCGAGCTATTTCATAGCATCAAACTCTTGCTATTCTCATAGAGAACTGCCCACTTGAATAGAGGTTACAGCCTCCTGTAATAGAGGTCCCGTATCACCTATCAATTCTCAAATGAAACTACAAATTCAAACTCTTACGAATTTTAGTTTTTCCTTAAAATAATTTTATGTTTTGTCATCAACAAAAAGGGGGAGATTGTTAATACAAATAAGTCGTAAAAACGTTTTTTTATATTTTATGATCTTCTAATGTTTTGTCGATAACAAACGTAAAATTATTTTAAAGAAACAAATAAAATACGTAAATGGTTTGAGCCAATAGTTCTCTAACACACTTACGTTTTCACATAAAATACTAAAACATGTATAAGTGTTTTTATGATTTAGTAATACATATGTATAACAACTAGTGTTTACATATTGGGCGAATATATATGTTAATACAAATAAGCCGTAAAAACGTTTATTTATATTTTACGATCTTCTAATGTTTTGTCGATAACAAACGTAAAATCATTTTAACGAAACAAATAAAATACGTAAACTGTTTGAGCCAATAGTTTTCTAACACACTTACGTTTTCACATAAAACACTAAAATAGGTATAAGTGATTTTATGATATAGATATGTACAACAACTAGTGTTTACATATTGCGCTAACACATACTTAGCTAAGTATATACTAAAATGGGTAAAAACTAACAAATGGTATTGATCCACAACCCATGGTTTTTGTAACACCCCCAATTTCGTGATACGCAGCGGAATTCAAACTGGGTGTTACTTCATGGCACAACAGTCATAACAATAGAAAACGTACTCTAATGGAGTCGTTTTAAAAGATTTATCATTCGATTTATATAAATATCAGAGTTTACAAAAATGAGGTCCCAGATGGTTCCATGTTTACAAAATACATTAAATTGATTTTCGAATGATAATAAAATTTATAGCCTTCTTGATCTAGTCCTTGCTCTTCCGTGCCAGCTTCCGACATTATGGACCTGAAATACATGCTTAAAACTGTCAACACAAAGGTTGAGTGAATTCATAGAGTTTAGGAAATCAGTTGAACACATAATGTTTGTGTGGGTTACGTTGTTATACACCCATAATGTTAAAAACAAAACCGATATTATTGCATGGTACGGCTGCCTCAAGTAAACGATACTTGAGCCCGCTTTTGTTTGATACGGCTGCCTCAAGTATGTGATACTTGAGCCCGCTTTTATTTGATATGGCTGCCTCAATACGTTGTGATACTTGAGCCCGCTTTTGTTTGAAAGCAATGTGTTCGGTTTAAAATAAAGCATGTATTTCCCCCAAGAGTTTGTAAAACAATTAAATAATAGAAAGTGGGGCTATGAACTCACCTCAGAGTAAATGATATCAAATGTAAAATGAGAATGATGAATATGATGTAAGAACTTCTACGAGCAACCTAAAATAGAATGTTGCGACTTAGGTTTGGAATAATGTTTAGGAAAACATAAACCATCCTATATACGTCTCTATGTTGATCATTTGTAGTACATGGTTTTTGTGTATGTCGTTTATAGAAATGGTCTAGTTGTGAAAACATGTTTAGTTTGTAGATATCGTACTACCGTTCGGGCCATCATAATTCAGGGTCATGCGATAAAGCGTTCGAGGAGCTAGGACACTTTAAATCATAAATCCAGCAATTCGTCGATACGTTTTACTCAAATGAACCCCTCACATGAAGCTCCCTACTATTGTAGCACTTAGTAGATATAACATATGTTTTGAGTGAAGATTGTTATATAAATAAGTTTATCATGTTTTTAAAAGTTCTCGTCGTTTTCATAAATATGATCACCTTAGTTAATGGTCTTGGGTAAACAAGCCTTGAGGCTTTAGCCATGGCCTCGCCGTGACTTTGGTCTTGACTACCATGGTCTTCAGACTCAACCTTGACCTTAGCCGTAGCCGTGGTCTTGGCTTATGGCCATTAGGCCTCTTGGTTTGCTTTTAGTTGTGACAAAAGTATAGTTGTGAGACTATATTTACGGCAGTTTCTGTTTTTGAAAGATTTTGGCCTATTTATGTGTTTTCAAGGTCCGAGGTTCTTTTTTATTGAAGGAAAACGTCGTTCCGGACAAAATTATAGTTGTGAGACTATATTCGGACCATAAGTGCCACTTTTAAAAAGACAGAACCCTTAACAGCTTATACATGGCAGTTTTGGCGTTTAGGTTTCGCTAACTTCTTTTGCTTATAACTTTTGACTCGTTTGTCCATTTTGGGTGATTCAAATTGCTATGTTTACCTTTTTATCTTGTATACCATATTATTTAAGTTATAAAGTCCATATGATACTGATTTTAATGGTCTCACACATGTAGAATATGACTAGTTTACTAGTTTGTTACTTTTATGACAATTTGTGAATTAAAACAAGTGATTGAGTATATGTACATCATGGATCAACATAGTAACTATATATATAGCATGAAATAGTTAATATTATGAATAATAAAGATGAGATGATGGTGGTGATAAGTTTCTTACAACTTTTGGCTTTCAATAAGAAAGGAGTAACTTAGTAAGGATAGGACTTTGATTGATCGCTTAAGACTTCGGATTGAGCTAGCTTTCTACACCTTGGCACCCTTGCAATCTTGAAGAGTTGGTGATGAAGTATTAAGTGACTTAAGTGGATCTAAACTCAAGAAGATCACTTAAACTTGCTAGAGATTTGATGTAGTAGCTTGATCTTTGGAACTTCCTTGCATAAACCTGGAGTTTATAGATCAAATGATGGAAGATATGGTGGATCTGTGATATGAACGACCCAAAACATATTATGAGGGTTCTTAGGATGCATATCACTTGCTATTTATAGGAGAGTAAGTTTGGTTAACCATATATTGGGTTAAATATTAACCATGGTTAAGTTAGGACACTTGTAATGATCTAAAGGAAGCATGGTTAGGATTTTGCCACCAAAATGATGACTCCCCCCCCTTAGGTCGGCCAAGTGAAGATAAGATGACTTAGGTGGTTAGTTTTGGTATTATCTTGGTTACGGAGTGAGTTTTGGTTCCGTTAAATGCCAACCGAAGCCATAAAACGTAAAACCGGGTATTGTAAAAATACGAAACTTGGAGGAATGATGAAACTTATCATTATACTCCATATAAAAATATAAAATGGGTGATAAGTCTCATTGGGTGCAAAAACGCCGCTTAAAGCTGGAAATACGGGTAAAAAACGCGTAATTCGCAGTTTATCGGAAAAGAACGAAATTTCAGGGAAACGACCGTGAATTTATTTAGAGTGGACTAAAATTAGTCTAAAAGTGATATGAGATGTTAAAATGTGGTTTTCGTCATATGCGGGATAACTTTACAGTTATTCGTGAAGTTTAAAAGTTACGCGATTTAAGCAAAAATGTAGAACGTACAAAGTTAATTCCTTTATGGTCAAAGGAGGAGGGAAATATGTTTGACTTTTCCAAAAATGTAAAAGTGTCAAAAACATATTAGAAACACAGTGCAGGAATTGTTAAGTCTGGATGTAAGTAGAATTGTTTAAAACGTAAGTTTAGTTTTGTTCTGCATTTGGGCTTATTTGGTAATATTAAAAATAATAAATCTTAAAAATTCTCAAATTAATCATGAGTGATCTAAAAATTTATCTGATGCGAGGAAAATTGTCAGAGTTGATTTTCGTTATGCATGTGAGGTTTAAAATGTGGACCGTCTAAAACGAAACTTTAAAACGATGTTTACTTAATAACTTTTGCGAAAATGATCTAACGATGGTCGAACTCCCAGGTTATTACTAAAATAATTTATCTTATAAGAATGTGGATTAAAAATTTTACGGGATGAATAGTAAAATTGAATAGTAACTTTTCAAAATATGAAAAGTAACTCAAAAAAATGCGGGTTGTTATAGTCTCACCACCTTAATGGGAATTCCGTCCCGGAATTCAATGTATGTTATCCGATGTTGAAGTGTCTAGGAAAATGAGGATGTATACGCCAAATTCTAATCTTTATATTCTCAAGTTTCTAGTTATAGAATGTATTATGTACCATATGGCTTAAGTTGATAACCTAAAGGGTTTTGTTAAAATCTTATAGAGTCCAATATACCTAAAGTTTGGCTTTTCCCGATTCTCAAAACGAATCATATCTTATTGTATCGAGGCTATAAATAAAACCTTAATTTCTAACATGGAGTTTTTGGTGATAGTGTGCGGCATGGAGCTTAATTTATATTCGTATGGTTTCCTTAGTTGTTTCGTGGGTGATCTCTGAACATCTTAGCCCATCAATTGGTTAACTAATACTTTCGTCTATATAGTGCCTCAAAAATGGAATAGTTTTGTTGTTGTTAGGGTAACTGTTGTTAATCAAAGGTGTAAGATATTGTTGATGTGAAATGGTTTGTACCGATGTTGTAGGAAAGTCTTGCTAGTGGCAAGTGGTTATCCAAACCATTTCCAAAGTTGATCATGTCTTTGGTGGTTTCGGGATGAAGGTTTTATCGTATAGTGTTGATGTCTACTAGTGTTTCAAAGAAACGTGATACTGTGAAGTTTTACATACTGAATTTCAATGGGGTTTAGATAATGATGTGATATGTTGACGATTAGAAGAGTGTAGTGTACGCTTACCATTATTCTTAGGTAGAGATGTCAAGTTTGTTTTAAAATCAAAAGTGAATTTTAAAGGAATATGGCGGAATGATATCCTTGAAATCTAATCAGGCTAGTACTTCTAAGGAATGACGAGAAGATTTGATGACTATCCCAAGATAGTAGTTCGGATTATCTCATGTATGAAAATTTCAAGAATGAAATTAGGTAGTATAAATAAGATGTTAAGATTTTGCTGAGTGGTAAGACACTATCGTGTCTCTAGATCTTTTAAATGAATTCTGGTGGTTTATCGAGTTTAAGTAGGAAATTAACCTGAATATAACCCTTGTATAACTATTCTCAGTGTTTGAAAAATTTAAGTCGAACATAGTTAGTCAGACTATGTTCCACTATCCCTAGGTTAAATATAGGTGACTAGACTATATTTAGCCGAGGTTCGATAAAATTTTCAAATACCTAAATTAGGTATACTTGTGATATGTCCATAGCTTTTGAGAAATTGTCCACTAAGCAAAGGTGATATCAAACCATCCAGTTGCAAGTCCTGGCCATAAAAGACTTGTAACCTATGTTTTCACATTCCATTGCATAGCAGATAGTATGGGTAGATACGTGTGGAAAGGAAATCTTAAGTAATTCTAAAATAGTCCATACTTGGCTAGAATCACGAACCTTTAACAATGAAGAGAATTTTGATGAATGTAAAGAAAGTTCTGAACTTCACTTTTGTAGATGATGAGTCAGTTTATCTTTTAGAAATCCCATTTCTTGTATTCCATTAGGAAAATGGATAGATTGTGACGGGTTTCATGTAAAACAATATCATATAAGGTTTTATAAGATAATTTTTATAGTCTATTGTATAATTAACAATATCTGAGGAGTAGTTGAGACCATTGTGCAACTCACAATGTCTGAGAAATAGTTGAGACCATTGTGTAACTCACAATGTCTAGGAAATAATAGAGACCATTGTGCAACTCACAATGTCTAAGAGATGATGGAGAGATCATTGTGTAACCCACAATGTCTTGAGAAATGATAGAGAGATCATTGTGTAACTCACAATGTCTTGAGAAATGATGAAGAGACCATTGTGTAACTCACAATGTCTTGAGAAATGATGGAGAGATCATTGTGTAACTCACAATGTCTTCAGAAAAGATGGAGAGACCATTGTGTAACCCACAATGTCTTGAGAAATGATAGAGAGACCATTGTGTAACCCACAATGTCTTGAGAAATAAATGAGACCACTGTAGGATTTACAGTGTCTGAGAATGTAATAAAGACCACTGTAGGATTTACAGTGTCTGAGATTGTAATAGAGACCACTGTATCTCACAATGTCTTGAAAAATGAATGAGACAATTTTATCTCACAATGTCTGGGAAGTAGGAAAGACCATTGTAGTCAGTTACAATGTCTTGGAGGAAGTTTCGTAATCCTAAAATGCATGAGTAGATGCATGATTGGGAGATTGGGAAAATATGATTGTGCTGTAATGCCTTAGAATAGGCATACACATATATGTTGAGTACTTTGTTTATGATTGAAATTATGTCAAGTGTATATATCAATATACTAGTATGTTTGTATAGCTTAAAATGCCTAAAAGTCACATAATCGTCTGGAGGATGGAAGGCACGGAGAACGGAAGGCTATAAAAATGTTTTTGTTTGTAAAAGTAGTTATAGTTTAAGTCTCAATTAGACCCGTTTCTCTATAACTGTGGCTCTGATACCAATCTGTAACACCCCCAATTTCGTGATACGCAGCGGAATTCAAACTGGGTGTTACTTCATGGCACAACAGTCATAACAATAGAAAACGTACTCTAATGGAGTCGTTTTAAAAGATTTATCATTCGATTTATATAAATATCAGAGTTTACAAAAATGAGGTCCCAGATGGTTCCATGTTTACAAAATACATTAAATTGATTTTCGAATGATAATAAAATTTATAGCCTTCTTGATCTAGTCCTTGCTCTTCCGTGCCAGCTTCCGACATTATGGACCTGAAATACATGCTTAAAACTGTCAACAAAAAGGTTGAGTGAATTCATAGAGTTTAGGAAATCAGTTGAACACATAATGTTTGTGTGGGTTACGTTGTTATACACCCATAATGTTAAAAACAAAACCGATATTATTGCATGGTACGGCTGCCTCAAGTACACGATACTTGAGCCCGCTTTTGTTTGATACGGCTGCCTCAAGTATGTGATACTTGAGCCCGCTTTTATTTGATACGACTGCCTCAATACGTTGTGATACTTGAGCCCGCTTTTGTTTGAAAGCAATGTGTTCGGTTTAAAATAAAGCATGTATTTCCCCCAAGAGTTTGTAAAACAATTAAATAATAGAAAGTGGGCTATGAACTCACCTCAGAGTAAATGATATCAAATGTAAAATGAGAATGATGAATATGCCGTGAGAACTTCTACGAGCAACCTAAAATAGAATGTTGCGACTTAGGTTTGGAATAATGTTTAGGAAAACATAAACCATCCTATATACGTCTCTATGTTGATCATGATGTAGTACATGGTTTTTGTGTATGTCGTTTATAGAAATGGTCTAGTTGTGAAAACATGTTTAGTTTATAGATATCGTACTACCGTTCGGGCCATCATAATTCAGAGGTCATGCAGTAAACGTTCGAGGAGCTAGGACACTTTAAATCGTAAATCCAGCAACTCGTCGATACGTTTTACTCAAATGAACCCCTCACATGAAGCTCCCTACTATTGTAGCACTTAGTAGATATAACATATGTTTTGAGTGAAGATTGTTATATAAATAAGTTTATCATGTTTTTAAAAGTTCTCGTCGTTTTCATAAATATGATCACCTTAGTTAATGGTCTTGGGTAAACAAGCCTTGAGGCTTTAGCCATGGCCTCGCCGTGACTTTGGTCTTGACTACCATGGTCTTGAGACTCAACCTTGACCTTAGCCGTAGCCGTGGTCTTGGCTTATGGCCATTAGGCCTCTTGGTTTGCTTTTAGTTGTGACAAAAGTATAGTTGTGAGACTATATTTACGGCAGTTTCTGTTTTTGAAATATTTTGGCCTATTTATGTGTTTTCAAGGTCCGAGGTTCATTTCTATTGAAGGAAAACATCGTTCCGGACAACTTTCGTGTTTTAACTTTTTGATGATTCGGACCAGAAGTGCCACTTTTAAAAAGACAGAACCCTTAACAGCTTATACATGGCAGTTTTGGCGTTTAGGTTTCGCTAACTTCTTTTGCTTATAACTTTTGACTCGTTTGTCCATTTCGGGTGATTCAAATTGATATGTTTACCTTTTTATCTTGTATACCATATTATGTAAGTTATAAAGTCCATATGTTACTGATTTTAATGGTCTCACACGTGTAGAATATGACTAGTTTACTAGTTTGTTACTTTTATTACAATTTGTGAATTAAAACAAGTGATTGAGTATATGTACATCATGGATCAACATAGTAACTATATATATAGCATGAAATAGTTAATATTATGAATAATAAATATGAGATGATGGTGGTGATAAGTTGCTTACAACTTTTGGCTTTCAATAGGAAAGGAGTAACTTAGTAAGGATAGGACTTTGATTGATCGCTTAAGACTTCGGATTGAGCTAGCTTTCTACACCTTGGCACCCTTGCAATCTTAAAGAGTTGGTGATGAAGTATTAAGTGACTTGAGTGGATCTAAACTCAAGAAGATCACTTAAACTTGCTAGAGATTTGATGTAGTAGCTTGATCTTTGGAACTTCCTTGCATAAACTTGGAGTTTATAGATCAAATGATGGAAGATATGGTGGATTTGTGATATGAACGACCCAAAACAGATTATGAGGGTTCTTAGGATGCATATCACTTGCTATTTATAGGAGAGTAAGTTTGGTTAACCATATATTGGGTTAAATATTAACCATGGTTAAGTTAGGACACTTGTAATGATCTAAAGGAAGCATGGTTAGGATTTTGCCACCAAAATGATGACTCCCCCCCTTAGGTCGGCCAAGTGAAGATAAGATGACTTAGGTGGTTAGTTTTGGTATTATCTTGGTTACGGAGTGAGTTTTGGTTCCGTTAAATGCCAACCGAAGCCATAAAACGTAAAACCGGGTATCGTAAAAATACAAAACTTGGAGGAATGATGAAACTTATCATTATACTCCATCTAAAAATATAAAATGGGTGATAAGTCTCATTGGGTGCAAAAACGCTGCTCAAAGCTGGAAATACGGGTAAAAACGCGTAATTCGCAGTTTATCAGAAAAGAACGAAATTTCAGGGAAACGACCGTGAATTTATTTAGAGTGGACTAAAATTAGTCTAAAAGTGATATGAGATATTAAAATGTGGTTTCGTCATATGCGGGATAACTTTACAGTTATTCGTGAAGTTTAAAAGTTACGCGATTTAAGCAAAAATGTAGAACGTACAAGGTTAATTCCTTTATGGTCAAAGGAGGAGGGAAATATGTTTGACTTTTCCAAAAAATGTAAAAGTGTCAAAAACATATTAGAAACACAGTGCAGGAATCGTTAAGTCTGGATGTAAGTAGAATTGTTTAAAACGTAAGTTTAGTTTTGTTCTGCGCTGGGCTTATTTGGTAATATTAAAAATAATAAATCTTTAAAATTCTCAAATTAATCATGAGTGATCTAAAAATTTATCTGATGCGAGGAAAATTGTCAGAGTTGATTTTCGTTATACGTGTGAGGTTTAAACGGTGGACCGTCTAAAACGAAACTTTAAAACGATATTTACTTAATAACTTTTGCGAAAATGATCTAACGATGGTCGAACTCTCAGGTTATTACTAAAATAATTTACCTTACGAGAATGTGGATTAAAAATTTTACGGGATGAATAGTGAAAGTGAATAGTAAAAGTGAATAGTAAATTTTCAAAATATGAAAAGTAACTCGAAAAAATGTGGGTTGTTATAGTTTTGTCCAAACCACTTAACTAGATTCATTGTATTCTAGAGATACATTGTAATTAGAAAAAAACCCATGGATCAACCCATAACCCATGACCCAAGACCCATAACCAAAAATACCCATGGGCAAAGAGGAGCGTCGCACGGATCCCTAGCTTTACGCTAGCCGGATCCCTTGTGGGAGGGATCCGTGGGATCTGGGGAACAGTGAACTTTCTCCTCTATAAATAGTGAGCCATTTCTTCCTTTTGGCTCACACTTTCACACATACTTTCTCCAAGTATTGTACCTCTCTAACCACTGATCCTAAGGGATCTTTCTATGTAGTTTGTCTTTTGTTTTTGTGTGACTCTCTAGGTTCCTCTTAAAGGCGAGATCACCACTTCTTGAAGTCGAGCAAGCTCAAGTCCATGAGTTGCCATGCTTCGTCATCATCAAGACAACTGAGGTTCTCTTGTTGATTGTTCTTTCTTCCTCCATAGAGATGTTGTGTCGAAGGCATTGGTGAAGGATGCCAAAAGAGTCAAGAAGAAAGCATTAGTGAAAGATGCTTAACGTCCATGTCAAAAGCATTAGTGAAGAATGCTAAAGGTGTCAAGACGAAGTCATTAGTGAAAGGTGCCAAGCGTTGTGTCAAAGGCATTAGTGAAGGATGCCTAAGAATCAAATCAAGTGGCATTAGGGAAGAATGCCTAGGTAATATAATCGATGAGGTGCATCGTTATACATATTGTATTTTTTTAGATCCAAGGATGGTGATATCCTTGAAGGTGTTGTAACAAGGAGTGTATCTCCTTGAGATTAGGTGTTGTGTTGTGATGGGTAGTAGTTCCTCCATAGTAATGGAACTAGGTACTTAGCCTAGTACCTAATAAAGGGTAGGCGACGTTGTGATAGGATTAGTTCTCCTTGGAGTGAAAGAACTCGGTGGTTAGCCTAGCACCGTATAAAGGGTAGGCGACGTTGTGTTAGGTGTGGTTCGCCTTGGTGTGAAAGAACTCGGTATTTAGCTTTGTACCGGAAAAAGGTCTAAGCGACGTTGTGAAGGCTTCTCCGCCATAAGGAGATTGGTGTAGTGTTTACGAACTCTCGAGTAGGTGACTCGGGGAGTGGAGTAGGGCAAGGAAGGTGTCCTTGTAGCCGAACCACTATAAATACTTGTGTCGTGGTGATGTGCTTCTTACTCTTTATCTTTCATTACATTTTTATATATCTATCTATCATATATCTATCTATCAACGTCCAACATAAACAACCAAATAGATTGACATAAGTCGATCTAAATATTTAAAAAGAACTTTTAAATTGGTAAAACTATTCAACCCCCCCTTCTAGTTTTCCACAATATACATAACTAGTATGTATTATAATGGGTGATACAATTGGGTAGAAACTTAAGTATTTGACCCATTGACCAAATACATTGAATGTAGTTGGGTACAACCCAAAGTCCATGATCCATACCCATGGAGCTTGACCCATAACCCATTGCATGACATCATGCTTATGTCATATATGGATAATATATGGCCCATAGTTTTAATCCATGACCCATGGTTTTAATCCATGAACCATGGACTAGATGCATTGTATCTACTTGGATACCCATGATCCATATCCCATGACCCATGACCCAAAACCCATGGCCAAAAGGGAGCATCCCACGGATCCGCAACAATACACTGGACGGATCCCTGAAGTGAGGGATCCGTGGGATCCGTGGAACAGTAGTTGTTTTTCCTCTATAAATAGTGAGCCATTTCTTCATTGTTTCTCACCCCTTTCTCACATATTTTCTCTTTGAGTTATAAACTCTCTAACCCCATATCCAAGTGATCTATGTATGTAGCTTTTGTTTTTATGTGATTCTCTAGGTTCCTCTTAAAGGCGAGATCACCATCTTTTGAAGACGAGCAAGCTCAAGTCCATGAGTTGCCATGCTTCGTTATCATCAAGACTACTGAGGTTCTCTTGTTGATAGTTCTCTTATTTCTCATAAGAAGTGTAGTGTTGAAGATATTAGTGAATGATGTCTAAAGGGTCAAGACGAAGACATTAATGAAAGGTGTTGAACGTCAGTATTGAAAGCACTGGTGAAGGGTGCTTAGAAGTCAAGGCTAAAGGCATTAGTGAAGGATGCCTAGAAGTCAAGTCACAAGGTGTTAGTGAAAAGTGCCTTAAGATCGAGTCAAATGCATTAGTGACAGGTGCCTAAGGTATACATTCGATATGGTGTGCTCGATGGACAACATAGATTAGTATTGGGTCAAAGGATATTGATATCCTTGTTCATGTTGTTATAAGGAGTAGATCTCCTTTGTAGTTAGTTATTGTTGTAGTCTTGGGTAGTAGTTCCTCCATTGTAATAGAACTCAGTATCTAGCCTAATACCGGATAAAGGGTATGCGACGTAGTGATAGGTTTGGTTCTACCTCGTGGAAGAACCCGGTGGTTAGCCTAGTACCGGAAAAAGATTAGGCGACGTTGTGAAGGCTACTCCGCCATAAGGAGTTGGTGTCGTGTAGTGTTTACGAACTCTCGAGTAGGTGACTCGGGGAGTGGAGTAGGGCAAGGAAGGTGTCCTTGTAGCCGAACCATTATAAATACTCGCGTTGTGGTTTTGTGCTTCTTACTCCTTATTCTTTCATCACATATTTATATATGCTTGTCTATCAACATCCAACACACATATATTCAAATAGATTGACATAAGTCGATCTAAATAGTTTAAAACCAAGTTTTAATCGGTAAAACTATTCAACCCCCCCTTCTAGTTTTCCACACAACGGTATCCTTCTAATCTGAAGTGGAAAAAAGACCATCCAATTGAACAAGTTATTGGTGAACCTTCAAGGCCAATTCAGACGAGACGCCAACTTGCCACAGATTGCGACTCGTGCATTTACCTTGGCTCAATTTGCAATAAAGAACCAAAGAACATTCGGGAGGCAATGGCAGAAAACGCTTAGATAGAAGCGATGCAGGAGGAACTTCTACAATACCGTCTACATGACTCTTGAAATCTAGCTCCTGGACCAATTGACATACGTGTCATAGATCTCAAATGGTTATGGAAGAACAAAAAGGATGAAGAAATGACTGTAATTTGCAATAAAGCTCGTCTCGTGGCCAAAGGATATAGATAGGAAGAAGGAATAGATTTTGAAGAGTCATTCGCGTCGGCAGCCAGACTTGAAGCAGTCAGGATCCTCTTGGCCTATGCAGCTCACAAAAACATCACAGTTTATCAGATGGACATAAAGACTGCGTTCTTGAATTGAACTCTGAAAGAAGAAGTGTATGTGAGTCAGCCAGAAGGCTTCATTGACATGGAACATCCAGACTACGTCTACAAACTCAAAAAGGCAATCTATGGTTGGAAACAAGCTCCGAGAGCGTGGTATGATGAACTGTCCTCTTTCTTGATAAAAAACAATTTCAGCAAAGGAACTGTTGAGCCTACCTTGTTTGCTCAAAAATACAACAATGACATTTTGATTGTTCAGATTTATGTGGACGACATCATTTTTGGGTCCACTAATCCGAATCTTTCAAAACATTTTGAAAATTTCATGAAAAGCAAATTTGAAATGTCCATGATGGGGGAACTAAATTTTTTTCTTGGTTTACAAATACATCAATCCCCTTGTGGAATTTTTATAAATCAAGCTAAATATACGACATAGATTTTGAAAAATCATGGTATGGATAATTGAGATTCGGTCGGTACATCAATGGTAAATTCACCAAAAATTAGAGCCGATTAATTTGGGAAATATCGGAGCATGATTGGTTCTCTCATGTACCTCACTGCTAGTCGACCCGATATTCATTTTGTTGTTTGCTTATTAGCACGGTTTTAGGCAAGGCCTACCGAACTGCACCTCAAAGAGGTTAAACGGATCTTTCGATACATGAAGACATCCATTCACATGGGACTTTTGTATCTGAAGGAATCCGGATTTGATCTAATAGCCTTTTCTGATGCGGACCACGCAGGTGATCAAGTTACAGCAAAAAGTACATCAGGAGGAGCACAATTTTTGGGTGAAAAGTTAGTAAGCTGGTCTTCAAAGAAACAAGATTGTACTGCACTTTCAACCGCTGAAGCCGAGTATGTGTCTCTATATGCGTGTTGTGCTCAAGTTCTATGGATGAGAACACAACTCATATATTATGGCTTTACTTTCGATTAAATAACTATGTATTGTGACTCGAAAAGTGCCATAGCCATATCGTGCAATCCTGTTCATCACTCAAAGACCAAGCATATCAGAGTCCGCTACCACTTCATAAAAGAGCACGTAGAAGAAGGTACTGTTGAATTCTTTTTCGTTAAGACAGATTACCAACTCGCCGATCTATTTACTAAAGCCCTTCCAAAAGAAAGGTTTAACGATTTAGTTCGACGAATTGGAATGCGAAGCCTAACCCCTGAGGAGTTAGAACGTCTTATCGATTCTTCTTGAAAATGATTTCCAAAAAGCTTCGGTGTAACTATTTTTGAAAAACCAAATACAAAATTTGAAAAACCATCAAAAGAAAAATATAAAAATATAAAATTTTCAAAATACAAAAACAATATAAAATCAAAAATCCAAAAATATTCTTCTCACGACATGTCTCTCGTATAATCGATATTCTGTCCGTTTCTAGAAATGTCATTCAACAATAATACGAACATGTACATATGCTTGAGCGAGAGTTCTTTAAATTTTTTCTAAAATATGTCGTTTCTTAAAATTTCTTCAAAGATGGCTTTCATATACTCCAGTACGAAACTCGGACTAAAAATGATGACTTTTGATTATTTCAAATCAAAACTCGTGTTTCTAAAGAAAATCTCAAGTGTACGCTTCAGTGCACTACATTTAAAACTGGTGAGAAATCATCATCATCTTGAGCACCTTTCAAGATTTTTCAAAGAAAAAGATTTTTCAAAATCTTTCAAAATATTATGTGCTCAAGATAACTCCCTCCAAACCCTTTATTAATTATGCTTTCGTAAAGGGGGAGTATAATTCCAAAATGTTCCAATTTCATGCTAAAATCAAATTCGTTTGTCTCCGCAAAAGATTCTAAACATGTTGTTTAATCCGTTGATATCAAAAATATCACGAATATGTTATTTTTGAGGTAGAGAAGACGTGATTAAAATGTGATCAAAAATTTTTAATGATCATTGTTTGAATCTCAAAAGAGCTCGACTTAGTCGTAACCAATGAATTGACGAGAAATCAAAGTCAAGAAAGGTACCATTTTGAGAAACTTTCTATGGACTTGACAAGGACGGGTAATAATTTCAAGCTAGTTCACTAGTGATGTAAACGTGTCTCGAATCGGTCTTGTTCATTGAAAGTCGATCAAGTCAAAAAGTGCGAACTCTACCCTCACTGTGCAGATTTAAGTTAAAACAATATGAGCACATGTGAAGGGGGAGTATTTTTGAAAATACAAAACTCTCAAGGTGTTAACAAAACATGTTTTATAATCACAAACACTTTGAGAGATTTTCAAGAAAAAGGTTTTATGGCAACATAGCATAGTCATGGAGTTATAAGGTGACTAAGGATAGGAAAATTCGTCCTATGATCCGCCAGAGCCGGAGGGATCTACCCAAGGACAATACCCATAGTTAGTATTAGAAGTCCTTAGGTATGATTGAAAAAAGGAGTAAAGTGAGAAAGGAGAAAAAAGGGGTTGAAGAATTAAAAAGAAAAGCAAAAGAAAGGGTGAAAAGAAATAGCCCTCCATAATTCAACTTAGGGCAGAAACAAGGTTTAATTTATCTGCTACTGGTTGTCACTAAGATGACACCGGTATTGAAGACAAAGACGTCATGGACCCAGTGACGCACTGCACTAAACCTTCTAGCTATTCAATTCCTCTTGAAAGGATTTGTTTCATTCTCACTGGGAACCTTACATAATCTATCAACTTTCTCTTAGAGATTGTTGGTATTGAAGAAGGAGACCCTCTCCCTAGTCTCCACTTAGGAAAACCAAAGAGCACTAATTGAGTCTAGAGCCACGAGATTCATAAAAAGATCTCTTAGGAACACTTTACATTTCATCTCTTGTTGTTCTAGAGTCCTACGCAGATCTTAGCAATCTGCCAGAACATTTATGAGGGGATTCACAATTGTGATCCTCAGTGATTGAATGGAAACTCCTGCCAGGGTCAACATCAAACAGCCCTGATAGCAGGTCACTTCGGTAATTCTTTATGGATTATGCTTAGTGTGTCTCAAATGGTCTACAGTCTTAAAGTGATGCTTCGGTGTACTTTAGCGACTCACCTAAATTATAGATGTACTTCGGTATATCGTGTTATCCTTCTTGAGGGCCTCCAGTTCAGGAACAGCCTTTGTAAGAATTAGAGATGTGTTTTCACACTATGCTGTTAACACCCTCGACATTAAAACTTATAAGTGCAGGAAATCTCGCTAAGGAGATTCCTTTCACGAATTGAATCCTGAAGACGTGGGTCATTACTTGGATTTAGAGGAAAGATGATTGTTACTTAGAGGAAAGACCGCACCATATCCCCATGCTCATACCAACATCACAACACGTGAAAGTTCTCACCAAAATTAAAGGCAACACAAAGTTAAAGATGATTCTTCGTCAATGCCAAAGAATCTTCAAAGTTCAAAGACTAGAGAACTTCACAACATTGGTAACTCAAAGTCAAAAGAAGTGTGAGCATGGTGGAGAAAGACGTGGAGACACCTATCCCAAAGAAGTTGACAAACAGCAGATAACACCATTAAATGATCACAAAGCATGAAGGAAGAAAGAATCAATACTATTCTATGTCAACACACAAAGTTCAAGCTCAAGAAGACTAAAGACTTTATCAAGTGGAGCATCTTTTGAATGACCACCCCTTAGGGGGAGATTGTTAGCCTTAATAGTAATTAATATAAGTGATGGTCATTCATGTTTAGGAACTTTGTAACGTGTGTTAGATATTGTAATAGAATAGTCAATGGGCTCGTGGATTGGGCTAAGCTAAATGGTTAGAAGTTAAGTTAAGCTAGCCTTTTATAGTTTATGTAATCCAAGCCCAATCCATATACAAAACGTGGCCCATGCCAAGCCCATTAGGGCATCTCATCTTGTAGTATAAATACACCTCAAATGACGCATTTAGGGTGTGTGCTTGAGTGTGTAAGTGTATGTTTTTCTTTTGATATAGAAGCTCTCTTTTCATCTTTCTTTCTCTCTATATACACGACATACATATCAAGTCACCACCTTTCTTGTTTCATCTTTACGCCTTATAGTTAAGTGTTCTTCGTGTGTTAAGCTTGCTATACATGATAAGGTTGAGAAAAACAAGGTCCTACAAGCTTGTCTCTTCTTCTTGATCAAAGCAGTCATTCTAGCTGGAAAGTTATCTTCAGTCACATCATCACCCAATAGAGCGTTGGAGAGAGATGCATTAGTTTCAACTTGAGCCATGATGTTGAGCCAATCAGACTCATTATAATACATGGCAGAAGTAAGAACTTCTTGGTGTCTCTTTTTGGTCATCTCTTCTCTTTGTCTGGCCAAATTAGCTAGTTCTTCAGCATGTAACCTTTGTGCAGCCTTTGCACCAAGTCAATCTTCTTCCATCTGCCTTTGTGTCCTCACTCTGGCAGTATGGTCCTCGTCCACCATAGGAGATTTTCCTTTGTTCCTGCTGAGTCTCCACACATCCTGCTGATTTTCCTTTTGGTAGCTCCTCTGTTACTAACCATCATGTTAAAGATGTAACTAGACCAGTTAAACGTTCTTCCATCAGATAGACAAATAAGAGCAACAACAATGGCACTACCAAATTGATCCCAACTACCAGACTTTGAACTAAGACATTGAAGAAGGGTGTGGATTAAAAACTTCCATTGAGGTGAAAACCTGTTCTTGAAAAAGGTTAACTTGCCTTCAGTGACATACTTAATATTATTCATTCCAGAATAGATTTCAGCAATTGGTAAATCAGCAATACCACCAGCATCATCTAATTGAAGTTGAGTCCTGACTAAGTCCTCAGTGATGGTGTAAGGAGTATCATCAATAGTAGCTAGGATAGCAGGAAGACCTAACTCAGCAAATCTAAGTGTAGCCGTTGACCAGAATTGTTTGACCAATGAGTCAAAGATGATGATGGGGTCATGTGTGACAGCATACCTGATGTGAGACGCCCTCAAAAAGTCAATAATTTGATGATAATCGTCACTCCCATTGGATTTTTCCAAGTAACCCACTTTATTGTGCTCGTTCCTGTATCTTAGTGCAGCCATTGATGATGTTGAAAGAGGGTTGAGGTGTGGTGGTGGGTTTAGATCACAATGAGAGTTGTTACTGGTAGTCAGGGGTAAGTAAATTGATGTATAGTGGTGATCTCACTTTGTATTGGACCGATTTGAAGATTAAGGTTTTATGGAAAGAAAATAAATGTTAAAAGTGGAAGAAAACAATAATTATCCATAAAATAAGAAACCCTTTTACCAATTGACTGCCATAAATATCGGAGCAATAACTTTCAATGAAGATAAAACCAAAATTAAACGACCAGCACGAACGGAAATAACCAACACGAAGAAAAGTCAGCCAGAAGGAAGATAACACAACTAGAAGGAAGTGAACAACCAGTAGGAATAACTTAAACTACCAATAAGAAGTTTTCCACCACCGAAGCCATGTAGAACATTAGAAGAGTACTAATCCACCCTCTTGTGCCAGTAGTCTGCAAAATGTTAGACCAATACATACAAAACCTATACAATAAACTACAACCTATTGTAGCAAGAAAAACTAAGTGTTAAAAAAAATTTGTAGAAAAATTGTACAACAGCAGTCCTCCCCTTAGACTCAAAACCTCCAACCAAATGTTAACCACAAGATGATTAAATCTAGGTCCATCAAAATCCCTGGTTAACCAATCAGCTACATTATCATCAGTATGTATTTTAAGCACTTGAATAAGTTTCTTTTCATTAGCATCTCTTATGAAATGGTGCCTAATTTCTATGTGCTTAGTCCTTTGGTGAAAAAATGGATTTTTAACTATGCAATTGGTACTTTGGTTATCAATAAAGATTTTGGTGTTCATAAAGTTATACCCATAATCTAACAATTAACTTTGTATCCAGAGTACCTGACCACAACAGTTAGCAGCAGCAACATACTCAGTGGAAGAGGTAGCCACAATGGTTTGCTTCTTGCATTTCCATGAGATCAACCTCCTACCCAGAAACTGACATCCACCAGTTGTGGATTTCCCATCCTTGTTTGCACCAGTATAATCACTGTCACTATAAGCTTCAAGCATAAAGGGTGACTCTCTAGGGTACCATAAGCCCAATTAAGGTTGGCCTTTAAGATACTTGAAAATCTTCTTCACTGCTTCCAAATTTGAAATAGTAGGATTGACTTGATTCCTTGAACAAGCACTAAATGCAAACATTATATCAGGTCTTGAAGCTGTTAAGTACATTAGTGAACCTATCATTGATCTATACAAATGTACATTCATAGGACTATCAGGTTCATTCTTGTACTTAGGCTTTGGAGCTTCATAGGGTGTTGTTGTAGTCCTGACATTCTCCAAATCAAATTTCTTCAAGATCTCTTGCACATACTTGTCTTGCCTGATAAAAAGTCCATCAGGTCTTTGCTGAACTTGTAATCCTAGGAAGAAAGTTAGTTCTCCCATAGCACTCATTTCAAATTCTCCCTTCATCAAGGCCTCAAATTCATCACACCAGGCCTTCTTTGTAGATCCAAAGATGATGTCATCCACGTAAAATCGTACCAAGATGATATATCTTTTGTGCTTCTTAAGAAAGAGAGTCTTGTCAATTGTGCCTCTTATGTACCCATGTTTCAGCAAAAAGGTAGAAAGGGTTGCATACCAAGCTCTTGGTTCTTGATGAAGTCCATATAGAGCTTTGACTACTTTGTAGACACTCTTGAGATGTTGAGGATCCACATATACCATAGGTTGAGTGACATAAACTTCCTCATCAATTTTTCCATAAAGAAAAGCGCTCTTAACATCCATCTGATAAACCATAAATCCCATGTAGGATGCAAATGCTAAAAACAAATCTGATTGCCTCTATTCTTGCAACAAGAGCAAAGACTTCATCATAATCAATGCCTTCCTCCTGTCTATATCCTTGAGCTACAAGCCTAGCCTTGTTTCTGACAACAACCCCCTGGCATCCCTCTTGTTTTTTAGTATCCATTTTGTCCCAATAGCATATTTTCCTTTAGGCAAATCAACAAGAACCCATACATTTTGAAACTTTAATTGTTGCATTTCTACTTGCATAGCTTCAACCCAGCTTGGATCTTCAAGAGCCTGATACACTCGTTGGTTCTACTTGAGAAAGAAAACAAGCAAACAGACAATGTAGAAAGTCTGTATGATTGTCTCTTTACTGTGCATGAATGTAGCTAATAAAAGCATATTCACCATTAGTAGGCTTATTGACCCGTCTTCTCGTTTGCAAAGTTGAATTAGGATCCCCAATAATTAAAGATTGAGGATTTATTGTGTTGATTCGCTTAGTTGCCACAGGACTGACTTCCATACTTGATGCTAAGTTGTTTAGATCAGCACCAAAATCATCATCATAAGATAAAGAAGAGAAAATACCAGATGAGGATTTATTATTACCAAGGTCTGATGGTATTGGAAATCTTGTTGTAGGCTCAGCATCAAAGTATGAGTCAGTTGAATTACCAGCAGGTTCTGGAACACTACCAGTAGGAACTGAAACATCACCAGTAGAAAGCATTGTTTCACCAGAAGGAATTTTTGTTGCATTTGCTTGCTTTTGAAGTTCCTTGGAATCTTTTGCAAACCCCAATCTAAGTCTGTCAGCATCAAAGTTGGCTCTTTGTTCCTGAACCTTCAGCCTTGCAAGTTCCTTTTGAAAATTTTGTTCAGCAGAGTCAAGAGGTGAATCATCATCTTCATCACCAGAAGAATCTTTAGGCTTAGCTTCTTGAATGATGTAAGATTGATAAGAAGGGACAATGATGACCTGTTCATCAAATTCTAATTCTGAATCAGTATCTTGTGTACCTGCAGGGTTAGTTGAAGCTTCTTGTGTTCCTGCAGATTGGTTAGCTTTATCACGATTATAGCCCAATGTATCAGTCAAATAATCGAGATTAAAATACCATTCATGACCTAGACCCTGTACATTAGGTTTTTCTTCAAGATACCTCAGATTCAAAATCTCTTTTACCCTTTTATTAGGCACATTTTACACCCTGTAGGCTTTATGACTTGCAGAGTATCCAACAATATAGCCTTCATCAGCCTTCCCAAAACTTACCCAAATGATCACTTGTGTTCAGAATGATCACATGACACCCAAAGAGTTTAAAATGACTGGCTGATGGAATTTTCCCTGTCAATAAGGTATAGGGTATCTTATTATGAGGACTAGTTACTGACGCTCTATTCAAGACATAACAAGCAGTTCTTACTGCTTTAGTCCAAAAGATAGTAGGTAATTTAGAGTCAGCCAACATAGTTCTAGTTGCCTCTATGAGGGTTCTATTTTTCCTCTCAGCAATCCCATTTTTCTATGGTGTTTTGGCATTACTATAATCCCTGTTTATCCCTTTAGACCCACAGAGTTCAATAATATGAGCATTTTTAAACTCTGTACCATTATCACTCCTTATAGCTTTTACCTTTTTATTCAACTGGTTTTCTACAAGATTAATGAAGTCCTTAAGGACAAGATAAGTCTCATCCTTATGTTCTAAAAAGAAAACCCAACAAAACCTGTTATAGTCATCAGTGATCACAAGGCAGTAATATTTGTGGTCAATGATTCTAATGGATGTAGGACCAAAGAGGTCCATATGAAGTAGTTGCAAAGGCTCAGAAATGGAGCTCACAGCAGTAATGGCCTTATAAGAGGCTTTGTGTTGCTTGCCTTTACAACAGGAAACATAGGAATGGTCATTCTTGAAAATTTTAGGGGGTAGACTTCTAACTAAGTTTCCCTTTACCAATCTGTTCATGTTTTTATAGTTTATATGACCCATCCTCCTGTGCCATTTTACAAATTAATCAATAGAGGCTTTTGCCACCAAACAAGCCAAATTCCCTTTAGGACTGAGATCATTCAAGTTGATGGTGTAAAGATTATGCTTCCTTGGAACCCTCAGTAGCACCATACTTTCATCTGGAAGCTTAAAGTCCTTGGATATAATAAGACAATCAGTATTTGTGAAGAGAACTTTATTCTTCTTGTCACAAATCTGAGAGATGGAAAACAAGTTGAACTGATGCAGTTCCTTCACATAGTAGACTTTTTTGAAATCCAGTGTGGGAGTTATGATTGTCCCTTTTCCTGTAATCCTACCTTCATCACCTCAAAAAGTCACTTTTCCTCCTTGAAATTCTTGAAAGTTATCCAGTCTTGCCATGTTACCAGTCATGCTTCTAGAACAACCACTATCAAAGATCCCTTCATCTACAACATCTGAAAAAGGATTTACCTACAAATATACAACATGAGAAAAGTTAGTATCTAAGAGGGACCCAAGCCACTTATGACTTGGGTTTGCCTTGTGAATCTGAAAAGTGTGGCCATGAAGATGTATGAGATCCACTATTGTTCTTGGGTACCTAGAATGAACCTTTCCTTTGTGTTTTCCAAGAACAACCTGCTGAGGGCTTAACAGCAGTTGCCTCTCTCACCCCACCATACTTCATATTCATATGAAAGACATATGGTGTATATGTCTGATAATAAGAACTTGTAGGTCTATAGGGCATAGGTCTAGTATTACTTTTCCACCAATCAGTGGTAACTGATGGAGAATATCTTCTATCAGAGGGAACTGGAAAAGGCCTATTAAGCCTACCAGTAGGAACGGATGCAGGCATCTTTGGCTTACCAGTAGGAAATTGTTGTGGTCTAGCAGGAGGAATGTTTATTTTGCCAGTCCTCAAAATTACAGCTTGTGGGACAAGCTGATTAACATTATCCATACTATGAACATATCCAAGCCCATTTCCAACAGACGTATTGGCCATTTGTTTCTCATAAAAATCACAATCCTTAATAAGATGAGTACTACTACCACATACAAAACACAACTTAGAAACAGATGAAGTATTCTTCCTAAAATGACCTGCCTTTTTATTAAAATAACCATTCTTATTACAAGAAGTCCTAGAAATGTACTCATTATTATCAGATCTATTATAAGAAAAAGTAGGCAAATCTTGAACAATAATGGGTTCTTGGATAGGTGCCCTAACTTTGGATTCAATCTCAGCTTAACTCTTAGATGTAGAAACACTGAAAGTTGATGCATAGGAGGTAGAATCAGGTGAGTTGGACTCTGAAATTTTGACACTAAACACACTGGAGGCAGGGACATTGACCTTTGAAGACTTGTCACTGTTATCACAAGAGACAAAGTCATTAGACACAGAATTAGAGTCACTAGAGGTTGAGGACATTGCACCATAAGAAATTTGTGATTCATCCAGGTCACTATTATCTGATAAAGGAGTGTAATCTTAAGAAAGAGGTGGAGGCACAGCCTTCATGTTATCAGTTTTGGCAAACCAACTGAATATAGGTCTACCGTCCATATCTTCAGAGGTATTGGTAAAAACACTAAATTCAGAGTCATCCCATCCTAACTCATTTTCCCCCACTTTTGTTCTAACAGACATAGAGCTATCAATTAATGTGAACAAGTTTTTGGAAGAGTTTGTCCATTCTCCACTTATAGCCAACTGATTATCAAGTTTTGTCTGTAAATCTTTCTTAGTAGTCTCAGCATCAGCATTTATTCTTTCAGAATGCTTTAGCAGATTAGTTGTATTTTCTAGATCAATAGACAACACCCTAATCTTGTCTTCAAGTGTCAACTGATTTTTTTGAAAAACTTTTTTTTGATGTTCCAAAGTTTTAAGTGAGTTCTTATAAGCTTGAACTTGTATAAAATATTCACTATTTTGTTCATTATACTGCTTTTGAAGTTCATTATACTTATTGACACAACCAAAAGGGCAGTTACATACCTCAGAAGTGACACCCATGAGAGCAAATTCTCCAGCATCACCTATAGTGCAACCTTCCTTTGTATCATCTCCAGTGATCTTGGCAGCACCTTCTTCAATTGCATCCTCAAAATTACATCCAGCAATCATACCATACTCTTTAGAAGCAATAACTCCATCATTCTGACCATCATGATATGTCCAGTCAATCAATGTATCAACAGAGGAGACCAAGGATTTTGAATCTTCTTCCTTCTTTCCAATCTACTGAATCTTGAATGAGGAATATTTCTGCTTGTCATTTCCTCCCTTTGCCCTGCATTCTCTGGCAAAGTGTCCTTTTTGAAGACACTTGTAACATCTGAAATTCTTCTTGTTGAACCTAGCAGATTCCTTTTTATCAAAATTAACCTTTCTTCCAGCTTTCTGCTCATACTTGTGTACTCTAACAAACAGCATAGCCATTTCCCATTTTAAATCCAGCTCCTCTAGATCCAATTTGTCTATTTGATCAAGATCTTCATAAGCCAGTTGTTGTTCTAGCTCAGTATCAGCAACAAAAGATTGAAGAACATTTTGAATTACATTATCAGATCTGTAAGACCCAGTATTAGAGTTTGAAGGAGCAGTAGATGAAGAATAGCTTGGACTATCTACATGTGACATCTTTTTGCTAGTACTGGTGGCACTAACAAATACAGAATTGCTTGAACTTGCAGATTGGCTTGAGGAATAAGTATAGTATCCTTTTATGTCTACCTCAAGAGTCTTTAACTTGTAGTACAAATCATCAAAAGAAAGAAGTTCTAGTCCACCTTTGGTTTTCAAGGTTAAAGCTACCTGAGATCATGATGTAGGCAAAGCTCTTAGAAACTTGAGATTAATATCTTCATCTTCTGGTTTGGCTTTGTGTTGATTAAGTTGACTCAATATCTTCTGCATCCTGTCATACCCTTTGTGCAATCCTGCTGCTTCATTAATTCTGAACTCTAAAAATTCTTGCTTCAACATGGACTTTCTCATCTTCTTGGATTTAGCATTTCCACCAAACCTTGCTTTGACTGCATTCCATATATCCCTTGCATCATCCATATAATGGAAATCTGCTACATGATCATCAGGAATAGATTGAAGCAAGGTAGTTCTTTTCTTTGATTCCCTCTGAGCAGTAATGTGTTCATCTGCAGTTGTTGGAGGGAGAATAATGACATTGCCATCGCGATCTCTTCCAGTCCTTTTCAAGTTGTTGCCATTTTGAATCACCTTCCAGATATTTATATCATTGTTTCTGATCCAGTATTCCATCTTCATAGCCCAGACTTCGTATTCATCCTTCTTTAAATAAGGAAATTTTGCATTGTTGTTTGAGACAGTGGTGATGATCTGAGGTTGAATATTTTGTTGTGGTTGAACAACTGTGTCATCACTTTCATTGTCAGATCCTGCCATTTTAAAGGTGTGGAGAGGAGTTTGGTTGTGAGGTTTATAAGGACCTTAAAAATATTCTTCTTATGAGAGACTCTCAAACAAGCCCTGATACCACTTGATTAATCCCACTCTAGATAGATCTTTACTGCCTGTTAAGGATGATGAATAGCCTATAAAATCACAAGCTAAACACAAGAGAGACTCTTGCTTTGAAAAGCTAATGTCTATGTGGAATATAGAGACAACTAATAAGAAGAACAAGACTAATAAAACTAAAAGATCCTTATATGGATTTCTATTAATGAACAAGGAGAATTGTGTTTTATATTTTTTTTGTGTATTCCCATTCCCTAAGCCGTGGGTTCTATATATATTGATGAAACCCTAATCGAAATTTACAAAAATGTGTGAGAATGATATGAATATCTCTTCCTAATTTAGCTCATTCATATCCTCATCTCTAACAAACTAATATCTTATCCTAGAATAACTATTTGACACTACCAGGACTAAGTACGCTACCAGTTGGAACTACCCGTACTAACTATTATAATAACCTTACCAGCATGAACTATATACCTGCCAGTAGGAACTACTATTATTACAATTATAACTAAGTATTACAAATATTCCTAACAAGTTTATTTAAGTCTGTTTAGTATTAGTTCTGGTAGTATAATAGTTAAGTCGAGTAGACAGGATTAAGTCTGTTAGTATTAATTCTGTTAGTTAGGTCTGCCAGTACTAATGTTGTTAAGTCTGGCAGAACAAAGTTAGTACTTAGTACTGGTTGATAGTTAAGTCTGTTTATGTTAAACAGAATAGATAGAAAGTAGGAAAAGATAAGAACGCGTAGAGATATCTTTGGAAAATATATGTTCGAATCTTTTCTATGTTTTGTAGTCAATTAGGGTTTCCTTGGTGTATAAAAGGATCCCTAATGTATTAGGTTAAGGTACGAGTTGTAAGCCTTAACCATTGATCAAAGCAATCAATAGAAAATACAAAGTTATTATACCATTGTGTTCTTCATACTTATTGTGTTAAGTTTTCGCATTAGCACATTAAGGATTTGTTAAGAGTTCTTCACATAGTGAATTTGGATTTATTCAAGTTTGCTATAAGTCGTGTAAAGGCTACTTAGATCCATAACTTTGGACCTACAAGTGGTATCAGAGCCTATAGAAGGACTCTGTTGTTGAAGATACACAATTACAAACACTCATTCCAAACAAGAAAACATCAAACATGTCTGACAAAGCAACTGAAACCTTCTTTGACCATCCCGATGATGAAGAATCCAACCATGAAGATGGAGCAGACAACTCTCAACCCAAGCAACCCCAAATCATAAATACCACAACCATCTCCAACATGAAGCTTCCACCATTGAAGAAAGATGAATATGACATCTGGGCTATGGAGATGGAGCACTATCTAGAATATACTGATAATGAAGTATGGAAGGTGATACAAAAAGGAAAATCTAAAAAGAGGGTTTCTAAAGGAAAAGATGGCACTTACACTGTATTGCCACCTGTCAATGCTCCTGAAATTCTTGTTGTGGAAAAGGAGAGAAAAGCCAAGAACATCTTGTTAATGGCACTTCCCAAGGAGCATATCAGACGTTTTCATAGGATGGATGATGCAAAGGAGATCTGGGAGGCAATCAAAGTAAGATTTGGAGGGAATGCTAACTCCAAAAAGATGCAAAAGGCTGTCTACAAACAACAATTTGAGGCCTTTACTGTTTCCAGCTCTGAAGGATTAGAGAAGGGCTATGACATGTTTCAACAACTCTTGTCACAATTGGAAGCCTATGGTGCTGCTGTTTTTGATGAGGATGCCAATCACAAATTCCTCAGGTCTTTGCCACAAGAATGGTCAAGTCTGGCAATGACCATGAGGACCAAACCTGAAATTGACATCATGTCAATTGATGATCTGTACAACAACCTAAGGGTTTTTTAACAGGAAATCAAGAATGTGTCAAAATCATCCTCTTCTAGCTCTCAGAATGTTGCTTTTGTCTCACATGGCAAGAGTAGTACTAACCAAGTTAAATCTGGTGGTAGTTATAGTACTTCTTTATCAAGTACTAAAGAAAGAGGGGCACCTGCTGGAGTTGCTGATGAGGTTATCTACTCTCTCTTTGCTAAATCATCAGAAGAGATGGATTTCCTCAATGGAGATCTGGAGCAGATTAATGATGCAGATATTGAAGAGATGGATATAAATTGGCAGATAGCTATGATTGCTATCAGGATGAACAGGTTCTTTAAGAGACATGGTAGAAGAGTTCGTTATGATCCAAAGACTCCTATTGGCTTTGATAAAAAGAAGCTCGGGTGCTACAACTGCCATAAGCCTGGTCACTTTGCAAGGGAATGTAGATCTCCTGTGGCAACTGATAGGAAGAAGAAGGAATCTCTCTATCAAACAAAGGAAGCTGAGAAGCATGAGGATCAAAAGGTTGGGCTGCTGACCATGGATGGAGGTGTTATCAATTAGGGAGAGCATGCTGAAGAGGAGTCTACCAATCACTCTGCTTTCATAGCCATTGGCTCAAACAGTGAGGTATCTTTATATTCCAAACTCTGTGTTGATTCATATAACCAACTTAAAACACAAAGTGGTGAATAATTAACTCAGTTGAGAGAACAGGAAGCACAAATTATAGCTTATACCAATGCAGTTAAAACCTTAGAAGCACATATTTCAAATCTTCAAAAACAAAATTCATCACTAAATGAAAAACTAATTTTTCAAGTTAATGATTATTTTGCTAAGGATGAAAAGCTAATGAAATATAGAAGAATTGGTATGAAAGCTCAACAAGAAAGAGATGAGTTAAAGGAAATAGTTGGGTCTTGGGGAGAGTCTTCTAAGAATCTAAATAGGCTAATTAATTCTGGCATGAGCTCAAATTGTAAATTGGGCTTAGGTCATCAGATAGTAAGATTTTGAGTTATGAGGAAGATATGAAACCTGGTATATTTGGTAGTTCAGAAGAAGACTATATTGGTAAACTACTTTATAATAGATTTGTTAAAACTGATAATTATAAAGGAGTTCCACCACAACTTAATGAAGACTACACACCTAAACCTAAACAAAAGTTTGATGAGTCTTTGTATGAGTTTGGAAAGAAGGGGCCTCAAACACCAAAATCATGTGTTTCAGAGAACAAATCTAGTGATTATTCTTCCTGTCAATCCAATGACAGTGAAGGATCCATTGGCAATCCTTTTGAAAACTCTTTTAATAGTTTAGACCCTAAAGTGTTGTCTAAAGCTAAACCAGTTAAATCTGTTAAGGTGTCTAAACCAGTTGTGTTTATACCTAAACAAGTTGAACCTAGTTGTGTTCCACACATAGAATCTCCTAGGCAACATGTTAAGAGGCCCGAGTCACCTAAAACAGATAGGAGGAATTGGAATGAGAGAATGGAAAGAGTACTAGGAGGAGGATACTCTTTCACTAGGAAAGCTTGTTTTGTGTGTGGTAGTTTTAGCCATTTAATTAGAGATTGTGACTTTCATGAGAAGAGAATGGCTAGAGAAGCAGAGATTAAAAAACAGAGGGCTGTTAATACTAGTAATGTGGAAACCAAACCAGCTTGGAATAATGCTAATAGGATTAATCATGCAAATCAGTTTATTCCTAGATCAGTTTTCATGAATACTGGTGTTTCAAACATTAATTCTGGTAAGCAAAATATTAATTCTGGTAACATGTGTAGGGTTAATACTGGTCGTGTTAATTTTAGTCAAGCTAAAGTTAATTCTGGTTATATGAATGTTAAATTAAAACAACCAGAACCTACCAGTATGTCACCTAGTCCCAAGTTTAGACAAGCACAGGTGAATAAATTCAACCAAAGACTTTATTATGGTTCACATTCACCTGTGAGGAGACCCATAGTTCATAATGCAGCTCAAATGTTTAAATCTAATGCTGCAAAGGGTAATGGGGGGACTGCTATTAAGCCCTCAGCAGGTTATACTTAGAGACAGAACAAAACACACTCCAAGAGTAATAGTGGACCATATTTAGTTTATACTTTGAATTCTCAAGGTCCACAAGGCAGACCCAAGCCTATACAGGCATGGGTCCTCAAGAGAAACTAATTTCTCTTTTAATGTGCAGGAACATCCACACCAGAAGCTAGGAATAGAGGAATTGTTGATAGTGGATGCTCTAGGCACATGACTTGTAACAAGGATCACTTGGAGGAGTTTTAGGAAATCAAAGGAGGTTATGTTACCTTTGATGGTAGCATAGGATACACTATGGATAGTTAGATCATAATATATGTATTATAAACATCTATGTGTTAGTTTGATTTGGTGAATTTAGAACACCTTGAAGTAACTTTGATTTCTGTGTTCGCTACAATATTTTTGATGTGCTTAAACAGTTCCTTTAAAAATGGTTGTTCTAAGAATTAATTTTGGTAGACAACTTGAGTTAATTTTGGTTTAAAGAACTACCTATTGTATATTTCTTGGTTTTTGAATTAATTTTCCAGGAATTGCATGGATGAAAGCAAGATGGAAGTCGTGCCATTTGTACTTTAAGTGAAAAATGGTTAAGTCTGGTGAGTCATGGTTAATATTGGTTGACTGTATTAAGTCTGGTAGTGTTAAAATGTTACCGTTAGTCTTTGGTCAAGGAAAATCGTTTTCTTGTTTAATTTGTACCGTTACCTACTTCTAGGCAGTCAGAAGTATATATATGGATAATTTTTATTTTTAGAATTCATATTTATCCTCTATTTACTTTATCCTAATCTTTAAAAGTTTAAATCCTTTCCTTCTATTAAGTATTCTTACCAGCACTAACCCTAACACGCGCCGCACTACCAGAACCTTAAATTCACTTAAAATATGGCTCAATTGAAGTTCGTAGACAAGCACAATCAAGTGGGTTTTCTCAAAAAGTCAAATGAAAGCACCGACTTCGAGCAGATAGTGGGCTTTTTGAAGGGTACCCACATTAGGTATGCCCTCATTCATAAGCCATCTATCTATGTCTCCCTAGTCAAACAGTTCTGGTAGACTGCAACTGCTAGAACTCTTGGTGATGGGAAATTAGAGTTAAATGCAACTATTGATACCTTATAGTATTCAATCACTAAGGAATCAGTCAGAAGTCATCTTCAATTGGCTGATGCCTCAGGAATCTCAATGTTGCCAAATGATGAACTTTTTCAGGGTCTAGGTAATATTGGATATCCAACTGATGGATCATTCACCTTTTGGAAAAGTAACTTTACACCACAATGGCATTTCCTTGTGCATCACCTCTTACATTGTATAAGTCCTAAAAGTGGATGATGGGATCAGTTTGGAAGCAATATTGCTTCTGCATTGGTTTGTCTCTCCACTGACAGACTCTTTAATTTTTCTAAACTGATTTTTGATGTCATGGCTGCAAATGCCAAAAATAATAAAAAGTTTTTGATGTATCCAAGATTTTTGCAAATAATCTTAAATGTGGAAACAGCAAGCAAGCAACCTTATATTGCTGTCCCTTTTACTAAAAAGATTTTTGGTAATATGAAAGGGGGTTTTGAAGGGGTTCACAGGTCACTTTTGCCTACTATGTTGCCTGCTGGTACTACTAACATTACATGTACATCAGATCTAGTTCCATCTACTTCTGCTTCATCTGCATCTCAGGATCAACCAACACATGAATCAGAAGAACCTGAGTTTGCACAGAGGTCACCAACACCCCCACCACCTTCACCTACAGTTCATGAGGAAGACCCAGCAGAGATTCCTCAAACTCAACTCCCAACACAAACTCCTACAGCAGAACCAACTCCCTTATATGTGGATGATCTTCTCAAACTGGTTCCACAATTGCTGAACAGAATAGATGGGTTGGAAAAGGAACTAAAGAAGTCTAAGAACACTATGGCAGATGCTGCTATTAAGTTGGTCAAGAAAGTTCAGAGATTGGAGGGAAAATTCAAATAGAAAGGGATTGATATTACAGACTCTGAGGGTGAGTAAGCTGAAAATTCTTCCAAACAGGGAAGGAATATGCAAGAGGATGAAACAGCTTTCCAGACTGTAGGACCTTAAAAATATCAACCTTATCACAAACTCAACAAGTTATGCGTAGAACTCGTTAACACACAAACACAAACTATGCGTGAAGATGAAAGAAATAAAGATGAGAAAGATGGTGACTTGATATATGTAAACCGTGTATGTGAGAAGAGAAAGATGAACACAATAAGTTGTATTGCTTCAAAGAAAACACACACACACACACTCAAGCACACCCTCAAATGACCATTTGAGGGGTATTTATAGTACAAGTAACTTGATGCCCTAAAAGGCTTTCTATGGGCTTTAGGTGTAGGCTTGGACATGGGTTGGATTGGATATTTGGCAAGCTTATCATAACTAGTACCCATTTAGCTTAGTCCAATCCACGAGCTCGTTGACTATTCTATCATGATATCTAACACACGTTACAAAGTTCCTAAATGTGAATGACCATCACTTCTAATAAAAACTATTAAGGCTAACAATCTCCCCCTAAGGGGTGGTCATTCAAATGATGCTCCACTTGATTAGGTCTTTACTTTTCTCGAGCTTGAACTTTGTGTGTAGATATAGAATAGTCTCAAATCTTTGTTCCTTTATGCTTTGTGATCAATTAATGTGGTTGTCTGCCGTTGTCAACTTCGTTGGTTAGGTATCTCCACGTCTTTCTCCACCATGCTCACACTTCTATTTGACTTTGATGTTTCATTGTTGTGAAGTTCTCTAGTCTGTAAACTTTGTAGATTCTTTGACATTGATGAAGAATCATCTTTAACTTTGTGTAGCCTTTGATTTTGATGAGAACTTTCATGTGATGTTGGTATGAGCATGTGGAGAGTCTACACGATCAATCCGCTCCGGAGCTTCCATAAGAAGAAAACATAAAACAGGTTAGTAATAAGCGGATTCGGTACTTACAAGTTTAAATTTTGAGGGTGTTAAACATAGTGTGAAAACACGTCTCTAATTCTCACAAGGGCGTTCTGAGCGGAGTCCCATAAGTGAGATAAGCATGATATACCAAAGTACATCTACAGTTCGGATGAGTCGAGGTACACGAAGCATCACCTCACGATGTAGACCGTTTGAGACACACTAAGCATAATCCAGAGTTACCGAAGTGACTGCTGTCGGCGCTTGATGTTGACCTGGCAGGAGTTTCCATTCAATCACTTGAAGATAGATGTGAATCTTCTCATAAATGTTACGGCGGATTGCTAAGATCTGCGTAGGACTCTAGAATATATCACTTGTGTCCTTATTGATGAACAACAAGCGATGTCATGTCAAGTGTTCCTATGAGATCTTTTGATGAATCTCGTGGCTCTAGACTCAATTAGTGCATTTTGGTTTCCTAAGCGGAGACTAGGGAGAGGGTCTCATTCTTCAATACCAACAATCTCTAAGAGAAAGCCGATAGATTATGCAGGGGTTCGGTGAGAATGAAACAAATCCTTTTAAGAGGAATTGAGTGGCTAGAAGGTTTAGTGCGGTGCGTCAGGGTCCATGGCGTCTTTGTCTTCAATACCGGTGTCAACTTAGTGACAACCACGAATGAATTGAACCGGTTTACGCCTAAGGTTGAATATGGAGGGCTATTTCTTTTCACCCTTTCTTTTACTTTTCTTTTTAATTCTTCAACCCCTTCTTTCTCCTTTCTCACATTACTCCTTTTTTCAATCATACCTAAGGACTTCTAATACTAACTATTTGTGATGGCCTTGGGTAGATCCCTCCGGCTCTGGCGGATCATAGGACGGATTTCCTATCCTTAGTCACCTTATAACTCCATGACTGTCCTATTGTTGCCATAAAACCATTTTTCTTGAAAATCACACAGAGTATTTATGATAGAAAACATGTTTGAAACACTCCGAGAGTTTTATATTTTCAGAAACACTCCCCCTTCACATGTGCTTATAAGTTTTGACAGAAATCTGCACATAGAGGGTAGAGTTTGTACTTTATGAATTGATCAGCTCATGATAGACAATTCCCCACGGGACACGATTACGTTGCCTAGTTAAAGAGTTCCATTGTCAGTTTTTAGGTGACAACTAGCTCTAATAACTAACTTGAAGTTGTAAACACTCCTTAAAAGGAGGTTAGACCCATGAAAGTGCATATCTATCACAAGTTTCTCGAGATGGTGCATTTACTAACATTGATTCCCGTCAATTCATTGGTTCCTTCTGAGTCGAGCTCATTTTGAGATTCAAACAACGATCATTAAACTTTTGATCACATTTTAATCACGTCTCCTCCCCTCAAAAATAGCATATTCGTGATATTTTTGATATCAACGGATTAAACAACATTTAGAATCTTTTGGGAAGACAAACGGATTTGATTTAAGCATGAATTTGGAACATTAAGGTTTTATACTCCCCCTTTAATAAAGCATAATCAATTAAAGGGTTTTAGAGAGAGTTATCTTGAGCACAAAATATTTTGAAAGATTTTGAAAATCTTTTTGAACAATCTTGAAAAGGTGCTCAAGATGATGATGATTTCTCACCATTTTAAATGTAGTGCACTGAAGCGTACACTTGATTTTTTTTATAAAAGCACGAGTTTTGATTTGAAAATAATCAAAAGTCATCATTTTAGTCGGGTTTAAAGTCTTGAAGTATCAAAGCCATTTTTTGAAGAAATTTTGAGAAGCGACATGTTTTAGAAAACATATTAAAGAACTCTCGCTCAAGCATCTGTACATACCCGTATCATTGTTGAATAACATTTCTAGAAACGTCTGAGAATATCGATTATACAAGAGACATGTCGTGAGAAGAATATTTTTGGATTTTTGATTTTCTATTGTTTATGAATTTTTGAAAGTTTTATATTTTTATATTTTGCTTTTGTTGGTTTTCAAATTTTGTATTTTGTTTTTCAAAAATATTTACAGTGAAGCTTGTTGGAAAATCATTTTCAAGAAGAATCGAGAAGACTTTCTAACTCCTCGAGGGTTAGACTTCGCATTCAATTCGTCGAACTAAATAGTCAAACCTTTCTTTTGGAAGGGCTTTAGTAAATAGATGTGAGTTGGTATCGATCTTCACGAAGAATAATTCAACGATTACCATCTTCCACATGTTCTTTTATGAAGTGGTAGCGGACTCTGATATGCTTAGTCTTTGAGTGATGAGCGAGTTGCATGATATGGCTATGGTACTTTTGAGTCACAATACATAGGTATTTTATCGAAAGTAAAGCCATAATCTGTGAGTTGTGTTCTCATCCATAGAACTTGAGCATAACATGCAGATAGAGACACATACTAAACCCCATTGGTTGAAAGTCGTGCAATCTTGTTTCTTTGAAGACCCGACTTACTAACTTTTCACCCAAAATTGTGCTCCTCCAAATGTACTTTTTTGTAACTTGATCACTGCGTGGTCCGCATCACGAAAAGGCAATTAGATCAAATCCGGATTCCTTCGGATCTGAAAGACCCATGTGAATGGATGTCTTCAGGTACCGAAAGATCCGTTTAACCTCTTTGAGGTTCAGTTCGGTAGGCTTTGCACGAAACCGTGCTAATAAGGCAACAAAATGAATATATGGTCGACTAGCAGTGAGGTACATGAGAGAACCAATCATGCTTCGATATTTCTTTGGATCAATAGGTTTCCCAAACAAATCGGCTCCAATTTTTGGTGATGTTACCATTGGTGTTCGACCCGAATCACAATTATCCATACCATGATTTTTCAAAATCTATGTTGTATATTTAGCTTGATTTATAAAAATTCCACAAGGGGATTGATGTATTTGTAAACCAAGAAAAAATTTTAGTTCCCCATCATGGACATTTCAAATTTGCTTTTCATGAGATTTTCAAAATGTTTTGAAAGATTCGGATTAGTGGACCCAAAGATGATGTCGTCCACGTAAATCTGAACACTCAAAATGTCGTTTTGCATTTTTGTGTAAACAAGGTAGGATCAACTGTTCCTTTGGTGAAATTGTATTGGATAAGGAAAGAGGGCGGTTCGTCATATGCCGCTCTCGAACTTGTTTCAAACCATAGATTGCCTTTTTGAGTTTGTAGGCGTAGTGCGGATGTTCCATGTCGATGAAGCCTTCGGGTGACTCGCGTACACTTCTTCTTCGAGTTCCATTCAAGAGCAGATCTTAATGTCCATCGATAAACCGTGATGTTTTTGTGACGCATAGGCTAAGAATATCTGGCTGCTTCAAGTCTAGCTACGGCGCGAATGACTCTTCAAAGTCGATCCCTTCCTCTTTTCGTATCCTTTGGCCACAAGGCGAGCTTTGTTGCGAATGAGTCATTTCTTCATCCGTTTGTTCTTCCATAACTATTTAAGATCAATGACACGAACGTCAATGCGTCTTGGAACCATTTCCCAAGATTCATGTAGACGGTATTGGAGAAGTTCCTCCTGCATTGCTTCTATCCATGCGGGATCTGCCATTGCCTCCCGAATGTTTTTCGGTTCAATATTGCTAATTGAACAAAGGTAAATGCACAAGTCGCAATCGGTGGCAAGTTGATGTCTCGTCTGAATTGGCCTTGACGGTTCACCAATAACTTGTTCAAGCGGATGGTCTTTAGTCCACTTCAAAGTAGAAGGATACCGTAGATTATACGAGTGCGAGTTAGATGGTTCTCGTAAGCTTGAAGATGATTCAGCTGATTCCGTAGCAAATGGGTTTTCAAATAAGTCATCATCTAACGTTGCATCGTTATGGTTTTGGTTTTGCTCATCAACTGCTGGTAGAACGGGTGCAAGAACTGGAGTAGATGTAGATGATGTTGATGTTGATGCTCATCAACTATTGGGAGGTAGAGAGTATTTATAGTCTTACAATAAAACGACGGTGTGGATCAGGCATACAGTGGGTAAAGACCCGTCCGTCCTCCACGGTGTTACTTAACTAAATACTACTTAACATCAAATAACTACGACTACGAGCTTTCTAATGATTACATATACTTGAGGTGACCGACACTTTAACTACTGGATTTTCCAAATCCTAACAATCTCCCCCTAAGGAGGTCACCTCAAACACACATTAAAATTACATAGAATACAAACAGATATTACATTGAGATAGTTCTTGGATTCTTGTTCATGTTTTTTGTTCTGTAGCTCGTAGTCTTTGATTCTTCATTTTTGCATGTTTGGATAATCTGAGTGGAGGTCTTTAACTAATCCACGTGATACTAAGTTTTGAGTCACCTTTTGAGATCATCAGCCACATTAATTCTCTGACTCATCCATTGTGGTGTTGGTATTATGTGATGTTGTGACTTTTGGACCGACATGCTCACATTCTGGATCATGATATATTCTTATCAGAGTAGCGGAAGCTTTCATTGATTCATGATATTGGCAGCAGCGTAGCAGAAGCATGGAGTGAAAATATCAGAGTCATTGATGCACTAATCATGATTTCTTTGGAACTGAATGTGTTGTGTGATCATGCGGCTATGGATTGACCACTTCATTACGATCAACAAACGTCGGGGTGTACCTGCATAAAATAGTTAGCAATAAAGCGTATGAAAAGTGTCTTTGATCACTTTCATTGAATTGAGGTACACGACCCACGGTTCCCCGTTGATCATTACAAGTACTGCCTGTGATCAGGTAGAATTCATAAGAATCTACTTGACAGGGTTTCGCAGCTGTTCTAGCCATTCTCAAACCGGAACGTCTCAAAGAAGACAACACGGAGTGAGTGAACCAGCGAAATGAGATTCACTTATTGATGAAAAGAGATTAAAAACAACAGTGTCTTGCTCAATAGAAATTGTTTTTGCAATACAGCGAAGGTTTTAATGAAAATCAATTATCAATCATAAACACCTTTTATTTTGAGAAATAAGTACACAGTCGATGTGCAAAAGAAAAGAGTTTTTGAGCACAACGACCGGTTTTACAAAGGTATCCGTCAATCCATAACCTGAACCAGGATTGATTCAAAGATTGAATCGCTCCATTGTTTCTGTTCAGTTGTCACATGGTTGATCTATTGGATAGATCTCACATGCCACCTACCAAAAGCTTGTTTGATGTTGGCTCCAGAAGGCTTTCCATCTTCATTGTGAATATGTATGCATATCACTCTGATGTTCTGGCAATACCACAAGGATAATGCGTAGGACTCATAAGATATAATCTCTCTTTCCACATTGTGTGAAACATAGAGTCTTCATTGAAAGTGTCCTAATGAGATTTATAGATGATCTCGTGGCTCTAGACTCAATTGTGCATATTTGGTTCCTATGCCGGAAACTAGGGAGAGGGTCTCCTTCTTCAATATCAACAATCTCTAAGAGAAAGTTGATAGATTATGTCGGTTCCCCATGAGAATGAAACAAGTCCTTTTAAGAGGAACTTGAGTGGTTTAGAAAGTTGAAGTGCTGATCGCGTCCTTTGGGTCCATGACGTCTTGTCTTCAATACCGATGTTACCTTGGTAACCACCGGTAGCATATGAATTGAACCCGGTTACGCCTAAGGTTGAATAATTGGAGGGCTATTTCTTTTCACCCTTTTTCACATTCAATTCTTTTTCATTCTTCAACCCCTTCAGTGCTTACCGAGACTTCATAACTAGAACCTTGTTGGGTTTATTCCAGTACTAGCTCATTCTCAGTCCGCACTCTTCTTATATCTCACTTTTCTCCTTTTATCATCATACCTAAGGACTTCTACACTACCTGGTGGATTGTCCCTGGGTAGATCCCTCCGGTTCTCGCGGATCATGGGACCTCAACCTAACCTTATCATCCTTTTATCACCATGCATAAAGTAGAGTTGGTTGGTCTTTTGATATAGTTCTTCCGCCTTGAAACCATTTGAAAATCAATCAAGATACTTGTGATATAGAATCAAAGCATTTTGTATCTTAATTGTTTTGATATTTTAGAAATGCTCCCCCTCAACATATGCATAAAAATTCAGAATTGTTTAGCACATGGAGGCAAGAGATCTTTGAAATCGTTAGATTAAGAATGAAAGGTCCAATCTTTTGATTAACATTTCCTAAAATGATCATCATCACTTCCCAATCAATTTGAGTAGATAAAACATTTTGAGGAAGGATGAGGTTTTCAAAAGTTTGCTCCCCCTCAATATGTGCCTCGAAGTTGAAAGAGTTTTGCACATATTAGAGAGAACCTACACTTAGAGACAATTCAATCACGTTTCAATAATTTGAGGTTTAAAGTAGGTGCTCCCCCTCAACATGTGCATGGAAAATTTGAAATCGTTTGTCACATGCGGGGAGGAAAACATGCTAAACACTTATGAAACCATTTATCGAATTATCGGTTTAAATCAATTTAAATCACAAATTCTCCCCGATCACAATTATCAAATCATTTGAGATTTGTGATCTCTGTAGATTTAAATTGATTTTGAAAGCTTTTAAGGAGAATTGTGACTTGATTATGAAAACGTTTTAACTAATAATGATTGGATATTGAGACTTTAAACTCCATTGATTAAACATACATGATTATCTTTTCAAAACATAATAATAACCAAGGTCTTGAACCAATTGTGTAAAATTTTGTAAAACATTTAGAGTAGACCTTGCTCAATTAAGTGCAAATTGTTTGAAAAGAACACTTTATGATTTAATTGAAAAATCATTCTCCCCTCAATCAATGACGAAAGTTTTTGATTGATGGATTGAGATTTTGACACTTGATAAGTTCTTTTGATTTTCAAAAATAGAGTCCGAAGTGTTTTCAAAACAATTGAGTTTTCAAAGATTGCAAATATTTTTCAGAGGAATCTTTAGAAGGAAAAATATTTGAAATTAAACATTTGTCTTGTTAATGACAAACATTTGTTTTAGAATCGAGCATTAGGTTTGAAACATGAGATAAAGCATGGCTCTGTTCTTTCTTTGAAAAGCGGGTTACTGCCTGAAATGACAATAAACCAATGTTTTACTTTCTCCCAAAAATATTTTTTTGATTTTTTTTTTTTTTTTAAATTCGAACAATATCTAAAGTCCCGTGTCATTCTTTAAATGACAACACAAAGACCGTAGATATTTTCGAATTGAGAAAAACATGACAAAAATGATAGTATTTTTTGAAATTTTTCAAGATTTTTCAACTTTTTATAGATTTTGAAAGTTTTCTATTTTTCTATTTGCTTTTTGAAGGTTTTGTAATTTTGTATTTTGTTTTTCGAATAGATATTTACAAGAAGATGATAGATTCATTAACCTTTACTCCTCGTCTTCCTCTGAAGGCGTTTGAGTGTTCTGGTTGAAGGCTTTTCAAGCCAAGTCGTGGAAGAATAAACTCAAAACGTTCTCTTGGAAGAGCTTTGGTGAAGATGTGCGCTAGCGGTATTCGACTTCAAAAATAAATTTCCACCACACCGTTTTCCACTTGTTCCCTAATGAAATGATGTCTAATGTCGATGTGCTTTGCTCTTGACTCTTGAACGTTGTTGCATGAGAGAGCAATAGCACTTTTATTATCACGATGCTGAGAGGGATTTTGTTGAATTCAAAGCCATAGTCAGATAATTGGGATCTCATCCAAAGGATTTGAGCACAACAAGATGACATGGCTATGTATTCAGTCTCTGTAGAGGAAATAGAAGAACTTATTTGCTTCTTTGAAGACCAACTCACAAGCTTATCACCCCGAGCACCTCGGCGTGCCGGCGTGTATCTTGACATCCTGCATGATTAGCATGCATAGGCATTAGTGACATACCGGTGTCCTTGGGTACCATAGTACCATATTGATGGTTCCTTGGAATACCGAGAAAGACCCGTTTAACGCTTCAAGGTGCTTTTAGTAGGCTTAGCACGATATCTAGCACACATGCACACACGAACAAGATATGCGGTCTGCTAGGCGTGAGGTACATCAGGATCCAATCATACTACGATATTTCGTTTGATCTACCATGATCCCTGAGTGGTCCTCATCCAGCTTAGTATGTTCAATCATGGGAGTGTCAACGGTGTCACATGAATCAAATCCAAATTTCTTTAAAATCTCATTTGCATATTTAGATTGATTTATAAAAATGCCTTCGGGACTTTGTAAAATTTGTAATCCCAAGAAAAATGACATTTGTCCCATCATTAACATTTGAAATTTGGAACCCATTTCATTTGAAAAGCGATCACATTCATTGGGGTCAGTCGAGGCACAAATAATATCATCAACATAAATTTGAACGTGAATTAAATGTTTGCCTGACTTTCTGGTGAACAATGCCGGATCAATTGCTCCCTTCTTGAATCCGGTAGATAGAAGAAACTTTGATACGTATCATACCATGCTCTGGAGCTTGCTTTAAATCGTAAGGGCCTTTTCAGCGATAGTCATGAGTAGGATGCTCTGGATTCACAAAACCCTCTTTGGCTGGCGTAAACCACTTCTTTAAGATCACCATTAAGAAAAGCGGTTTCACATCCATCGATGCACGACCATGTTCTTACTTGGCGCGCATTAGCCAAGAAGATTACGATAGCTTCGATCACGAGCAGCGGAAAAAGATTCTTCAAAGTCAATACCTTCTTCTTGGCGATATCCTTTAGCCACTAACCTAGCCTTATTTTTCAACACATCACCATGCTCATCAAGTTTCACTTTGAAGATCCATTTTAGAGCATTGATCATAGCACAATGCTGGGGCGGTACTAATTCCCATACATCAAGTCGATCAAACTCATGAATTTCTTCTTGCATGGCATTGAACCAGCTGTCTTCATTCATGGCGGTTATAATGTCTTTTGGTTCGACCTTAAAGAGTACGGAGTTGAAGAAGCACCATAAGGCATCGGTTGCAAGTTGTTTACGAGTGGATACAGGACGAGAAAGGTTTCCAATGATGTTGTCCAATGGGTGATCATGTGTCCATTTTCTAAGGTGTTGGGAATTATATTTGAGTTGATTATGACAAAATATGAAAGATGAAAGACTTATGAAGACTATTGAAGACAAGGGACTTATTTGTTAAAATAGTATTTATTATTTAGTCCCTAGTAGTATTTGTAACCCTAGACTCTCTAGTATATAAAGAAGTGGGTGAGGTAGATATAGATGTGTCAAGATGTGAACACCATTAGCAAAGGTGTGTGTGTACAGGCGTTTAGGGGCGCCTAAATAGGGTGATGGTTAGTTAGTTAGTTCATGGTATGTTCATATAGCCTGAGTTATTGGAATTTAGTTAGTAGGCGTGCTCTATAAGCGTCTAAGATTATTAGAATATTAGTGAATGAAAAACCTTTAGCAATAACAAAGTATTGTTTTGATTATTCCGCTGCGTATCATGTTTGTATCTTTGTTATTGTTGATCCCTTTTAGGCTGAGCTTATAAGCGATCTTATCAATTGGTATCGAGGCGGGGAGCTCTTGATATAAAGGATCTCAAAGGTTTTAGAAGAAAAGATACAAAATTGAAGGACTTAAAATTTTTCGTATCTTTATGCAAGAATTTTGTTTTTAAACGGCTGATAACTTTAGATTAACCGTTGGATCGGGACGAAATTTTAGGTGGGCGTTCTCTATATACTAATCTAGCGTTTCACCGAGAGGGATTTTCGATCGAGCATTTATGCAAAAGATATGTATCGAAGTTGGCTGGCGGAGCTTTTCAAAATCGAAATTTTCAGTTTTTAGGGTTTTCATTCTGTTGAGTGTGCATTAAAGGTACTATCAGACCACTAATTCAATGAGTTTTTCTTGATCATTATTTTTGGAGTATGGTTTGCTTGTTTGTGGTTGTCGAAACTCTAAATTGCTCAAGAATCTGCTTATGTTTTTCAAAAATCTTTGCTTTCGATGTACCAAGGTACTATTAGAGTCTGGATAAGAGGTTATATTAAGTAGGTTAGTGCTTGCTTGAGGTTAAGATTAATCTTGTTGGCTTCAAGAAATTATCTTATTTTGTGTTCGGTTCTTGGTTGGAAGAAGCATCACGTCGTCAAGGATGTGTATGATTGACGTTTAGTAATTTGTTAGGGTTTACAAAACCCTAAAACTAGAATCGGTTCATTACAAGGTTTATTGGCTTATTTGAAGCGATAAATAAGAGGGTTTCAATCGAGTTTAAAGAAGTTTTTAGAAAAAGACTGGATTAAGCTTTGAAGAGTATACAATCAGGGTACAATCGGGTTGTTAGGATTTTGAAGGGGTTTATTGAAAACCCTAGATAAACGCTCTTGTTCATGATCATTAAACCCTAGGTTATGCAAGTGAGGGAAGCTATGATCTTTGTTACATGGCTCTTACTCCTGTTATGTTGTTTGAAAGTGGCTTGATCTTTGCTATGTTGAGTTGATGCTCTCTATCACGTTTATCTTGCTTGTTAAGGATGAAGTTACTAGCGTTAGATACTTGCCTATTAATGATCACGTTTGGATGTTATGTATTCTAAAGTTTTTCAAAAGGCGGTAATGTTTTAATCTTTTAGAAAACATGCATGTCGAGATTGCGAAGATGGTTCAAGCTGCGGAATTGAGTATATGATTTGCTTTTCACATAATGGAATATGCATGCATGGTAACTTTGCTATGATTGGTCAAATATTAATGAGTGGGGCCGATGGTAAGTTTGTATATCGGTGATATCTATGTGGGTGAGTTTGTTTTATTTGTTGTGATATCATGTTTTACATTGATCGAGAACCCAATCTTTTTTATGCTCAAGGTCTTTGCTTTCGAGTTTTTATAAAAAGTCTTTGTTTGAGATGTTGAAATTAGATGTAGGGTGCTATTATTTGTATGCTGCTTTGTTGTTGGCGGAACCAATGAATAATATCATTGGCAACATCACATGAAGATGAATAGCGACCTATAGAGTGAATGACACAATAGATCGAGTATGATTATGGGATGGCCATCTTTGAAAAGTGATAGTGGCACGTATTAGTTATTGATAGTGGGGCCGGTGAGTTTATTTTTGAATGGTATCTAGCGATCTCATATTCATGATAAATTTCTTGCTATCTAGTGGGGTATAATTTTAAATTCATGAGAAATCATCATGGGGACGATTGGTTTATTGGATATTGTTGGTTTTGCATTACGGGATCACGTTATGAATGGTTTTGTTTTTAATTGTGATTGCAGACTATTGAATATGTCGTGAGTTAAGAAAGGAGATGCAATGGGTGGATTTCGTGTGAGAAAGTGACTAAGGAGTAGGCAGGCATTAGAGTTAAGTCGTTTCATTATAGGAGTTATCTCATTACTTAAGGTTAATTCTTTAAATTTGGGATGTTAGTATTGTTAGCGACATATTAATTACGGTCATATTACTTACGTTTGGTTTAGCGTAGAGTTTGTGATTAGATATCGGACGTTACACATGGAGATGGTTTTCATGGTCTAAGGATGCGGAGTTTGTCTTTGCTCTTTCACACTACGTACTAATGGTCCAAGTTTTTGCTTGCTTGTGGTCACAACTTTGTATGCTTTCTTGATCATAACATCTTTGCTTTGTGAGTAAGACAAAGGAGGTGATATGCATTGTTATAGATGCATGTAATTTATATTTTGATTAGTCATGGTTTTCTAATGGGACGGTGGTCACATAAGCCCACGTTATAGTGTTTCCATTCAATTGATACAAATTGGTGGGACAAGCGGATCTTTGAATCACATAAGTAGGACCAATGAAGTCTTCTGGGAATTAATGTTGTTGTTGAAAAAAGGAGGAAAGAAATACTTGTTGTTAGGTATATTTTAGTGATATGAGTTTATGATTCGATAATGGTTGGTTATGAGCCGAAATCTTGCTTGTGATGATGAAAAGAAATCTTGCTGTAGTTTTACAGCGTTTTGCAATAGTTTAGATCCGCAGAAAAAGTGTCACTAAGATTTGGGAGGAAGGAGAATGCAACATAGTGACTTGATTAGCGGCAGTTTAGTGGCCGAGAAAAAGTGTTGCTAATAGGTTTGTTTTGGAATTAAGGGGAAGTCATACATGGATTTGATTCTCAGCTTGGTATGGAGTTTATTTAGATTACACACACTATTTAGATATTGGTTCGTGGTTGTTGAAATCAAAGTTGCTTCTCTTTAGCTTCTCCTAGTAGATTATGACAAAAAGGGGAAGAAAGCGACAAAAGGCTGGTTTTTGCAACTTGAAGATTATTAGTGATTGCATGTTTAAGGGGAAGTTCTTATCTTTCATGACATCTTAACTTGAGGGGAAGTTAGAGTGCTTACTTGGTTTTGTCATTATCAACTAGGGGAAGATTGTTGGGAATTATATTTGAGTTGATTATGACAAAATATGAAAGATGAAAGACTTATGAAGACTATTGAAGACAAGGGACTTATTTGTTAAAATAGTATTTATTATTTAGTCCCTAGTAGTATTTGTAACCCTAGACTCTCTAGTATATAAAAAGAGGCAGGGAATTAGATTATAGTGTGTCAAGATGTGAACACCATTAGCAAAGGTGTGTGTGTACAGGCGTTTAGGGGACGCCTAGGGTGATGGTTAGTTAGTTAGTTCCTAGGCGTATGTTCATGTAAACGCCTAGGTTATTAGTTTAGTTAGTAGACGTGCTCCTATAAACGTCTAAGATTATTAGAATATTAGTGAATGAAAAACCTTTAGCAATAACAAAGTATTGTTTTGATTATTCATTGCGTATCATGTTTATTATCTTTGTTTTATTGATCCAATTTGAGCTTATAAACGATCTTATCATAAGGTGTTCATGTGGTTGTTGTTGTGGAAATGAAGTAGCAGAGTCGATGTCTCCTAAGGAAGATGGTTCAGATGATGATTCAGGAGCAAATATATTTTCAAATGGAGCATCTTCGGGTGTAGCAAAGGGATTAACTTCATCATTGATGCGGAAAAATTCCATGATGTACATTTGATGATTGATGATTTGTTGATGAGACGAGTGATCAACCTGGCTTCTTGACTTAATGATATTGAGGCTGAAGGGTTGACTTCATTCATAGGGATAAGAGCGACCTCTGTTGATGGAATTGACATTTCATCGGCATTTGGTTCATAGTGTTCATCAAACATTGGATCAAACAATTTCTTTAAATTATCTTCTGAAGGAGGTACATAAGGAGTTCTTGGAGAGGATTAGAAATAAGAGTAGGCCATGATAGAACTACTTGATGAAAATTGAGTTCTTGGGTCAGGCTGGTTTGTCCAGGGAGCCATTTGACGGTCGGCTCATCGAGCGTAGCGTGAATTGTTTCCATGATATTTCGGTTCTTTGTTGTATATTCGTAACCTTTCTTGTTTGGTGCATAACCAACAAAAACTTCAATATCTGCCTTTGCTCTTAATTTACCTAAGTCTTGACCGTCATTAGTTGGGCGGACGACACAAGGCACCAAACACAGAAGGTAAGAGATCGGGTTTTCGTTTATGAAAAAGTTCATATGGAGTTTTTCCATGAGAGGTGTGTATAAGGGAACGATTTTGGGTGTAGCAAGCGGTGGCAATGGCTTAGCCCATAGAAACATTGGAACCTTTGAATAAATTAGCATTGTTCTTGCGGCTTCCACAAGAGTTCGATTTCGTATTTCAACTACACCGTTACATTTGAGGAGTTAGGTGGAACACTTCTTTGATAGTGATTCAAAACTTTCATAAAGCTGAATTAAGTCTTTGTTAACAAACTCATTGCCATTCTGCATTCGAACAATTACGGCGGTATTGTTGAGTCGAACACGAAGTTTGTTTGATTAGTTTGATGATGACATCACGGAGTTTCATCCTTTGTCCTCAAAAACTTTACCCAAGTAAATCGAGAGTAGTCATCAATAACTACTAGAATGTATTTCTTCCCATTTATCGTTTGCACTCTCATTGGTCTGCATAGATCCATATGAAGGGTATGAAGAACATCCATTCTTGAATTTGTGGGTTTTGGTTTGTGGGCATATTTTGTGCTTTTACCCAATTGTAAAATTTGAACAAAGATGATCTTTTTCATATTTTAATCTGGTAAGCCTCTACAACAAGATCCTTTACGGAAAGGTTATTAATGGTGCCAAGTTCAATTGATTGAGACGGCGATGCCATAACCATGACTTTGTTTTAGAAGCCTTTGTACAATAGCTGATTGGAGAAGACTTCATCATGTCTTCGATAGAGATGGTGTATAGGTTAGAGCCACAAGTACCTCTTAATAATTCCACACCATCAAGTTCTCTAACGAAGAAAGTATGTTTTCTAAAGGCCACCTCTAGATCGGATCACATAATTGACCAACAGAGAACAAATTATGACCAAGACCTTCCACATAATATACTCTGGAGATTACACTTTTTGCCAACTACATAATCACCATAACCCATAATTGCTCCAAAATGGTGCGTTCGAATCTACTTGGATCTCGATGAATTTACTCCACGAAGTTCATGAGCTGCGACCGGTCTCGGTCATATGCTTGGAGCGGCGAGTCAGGTACCATAGAGCGATTTGAGCGATGCGGTTGAACCTGAGACAGAATGGATAAGCGGATAATTGGGATCCCATGCAGAATGGGTTCCACTTGGTTAATGCTTGATTGGAACACCATCGCCGAAATAGAAACACCCATATCGAAATAGAAGCAATGGAATCATCGAGAAATAGATCACGTGCTAGTATCCGTATTTGACCTATTCAAAGTATGTTCACTTCTTAAAGGAATAGTTCTACCGGTAGGCATCCATTTTCTAGTGGGCATTTTCTGATTGACCTTATGGCCAAAAGGTATCCATTGATAACCTATTTTACTAAATGTTCTTCTGCTGGGTTTCCCTTTGTTTTCTAACTTTCTTTCGCTTTTGCCTTTTAGCCTTCTTAGCTTGATTTTTAACATTAACCGTTTTAGCTGGGCATTTGACAACATTAGACAAATCATTCATACCACATTCAAGATTAGTAACAAAAACCATGCAATCATCATTACATGTTTTGCCAAAGTAGTAGAATTAGCATTAATTACGATGCGGCTTAGAGCTAACCTAGAATCAACACAATTCGTTTTATTAAAATTCTCCCTAGGTGATCTTCTACTTTCTTCCAATGCACATTCTTAGCTTGCGAGGTCCTATCATTCCTTGTTTTGCCTTGAGACTTTGACACCTTCGCTTTAATGTCCTTGATTACTCTGTAGAGGAATGGGAATATTAGTTGGTTTTGCTACTTTTTGCCTTTCTGTTTTGATGTCTTGGGATGTGAGCCATTTGAAGGCACACTAAGGTTCACTTTCTTATCTTTGGACATTGAATGAGTTGCATACTTGGCACTAGGCATAGAACAAGGTATCAAGGGATTGATTTGCTCACCTAAGGTTTTAGGGCATATTGTAATTAAGCATTCTAGAAGTTCTTGAGATCGTTTGGCATATAAGCGTGCATGGCCAATTGCATTATCATGTGGTTTCTCTAACTTATCCTCTTCTACAATCTCACGGAGACATTCTAGATTATCCTTAAGGTATGAGAAATATGTTTGAAAAGCAAGTTTGTTATTCCTAAGATGAGGAGGAACATATTTCACACGAGACAAACATATTTATTACAGACATGCACCTTAGAGCAACCATTCTCCCCATTGGTCATTGGCATTTTCCCTTTTACCGACTCTTGATTCTCAATTTCCTTTTGCAAAGGTTATTTTTCATTATTTTTGTTCACTTGAGTGACTTTTATTGACTCAAATAACTCATTGAAATGTCGTTTAACCTTTTCATTTTCTTCTAGAAAACTCTCATTTTCCTTTTGTAAGGCATTAACTAAGTTTTGAAGATGAAGGTTTTGAAAATTCCGAGAATCTAAAGGAGGAGGCATTTGGGAGCGATCACATTGTTCATTTTCACCTTTTAATTGAGAATTTGGGCTTTCAACTTTCGATCGTGTTCAATGAGCTTGAATATGTTCATCACGTTTGTTTATTTCAAAAGCGCATCAAACTCTAGAACATCGAGGATATCTTGATGTTTGAGGTTTTAACATTTTCTTTGAGATGTTGATATTTTAGTTGTAAATCAAAATGTTCAACTTCTAGTTTAGAAAAATGTTTTACCAAATTATCGTGATCATCCTGTTCAATTTTCTCACTTAGTTTAGAGTTTTTGATTTCAAGCTCAATGACACGATCATGGGAGACTTTCAAAGCAACAGATAATTCATGAAATTGAGAAGCATTAATAGAACAATTAGTGGCAGTATAGAACACATCTTGGGAAATACAATCAGAAATAAGAGTCTCATTCAATGTATGCAAGTTCTTCCTCTCAATCTCATTATATTTTATTGCTCGATCATAGTCACTAACCTCATCTATCATTGCATCAAATTCCTTTTCCATTCCTTTAATATCTGAATCCATCCCTTTTTAAGACTCTCAAATTGATCTTTTAGTTGTTTAAAGAAAGGCATGACCTGAGTTAGATAGCATTCTTTTGTTTGCTCAAAACCCTTTCCCTTGATTATCGATTGGTGTGATCCTTTTCTTGCAAGTTTTCTCAAAATCAACAAATAGTTGAAAGATAACATATTGAGTGATTAAGGTCTTGCTTTTAGTGGCAATAGTTCTAGGAACTAAATGCATTTTTGTATTTGGAGGATACGCGATCGTGAAGAGCATTTTCCTAAGGGGAGGGTTTGTTACAACAAGATTCTCTGCTTTTAGCTTATCTAAATCCTTTTTCGAGAACACTTGTTAGGAGTTAACAACGTTTGAGGCTTAAACTTGTTCAAGGAAATCCAATTTTCCTTCTTGTAATCATGGGGTTTGATCGTTATGTTATTCTTTTTATATTAGGGATCTTCTAGCTTCTTATTCATTTCTCCTAGATGCATCATCTAATTTTCTATCTTCCTCGGTGCACTCAAGCGCAACTAGGTTTGTCTAGATTTAAGAATCTCATTACCATCATAGATCACCTTATTAGCGCTCTAGCCTTTTAATGACCTCGGTTTAGCTCCTCAACAAGGGGAATGCTATGCTTATCGCTTAAGACTCTATGCTTAGTGATCAAGTGAGCGATCAGAATGGTATTCCCTTATGCGTGCAACTTATTTTCTAGCTTGTTTTCAAAGTTTTAGATTGGAAAAATCATTCAAAAGTTTTGATTCCTTAGCATTGAATTCTTGCTTAAGCATTTTAACATTTTCTTGAAGTTCTTGTTTTTGCTTAGCAGTTTTAGAAAGCTTTTCTTGTAAGGAGTTTAACTCTTGTTTTTAGACTTCTTCTCTAAAGTTGATTTTTCTAATAGCATGCGCATTTGGTCATCCATCTCTGCTCGGGTGGTTAATTCAAACTTAGCTCGTTGTTCATAAATAGCAACACGTTCTTTATAGGCATTAAGTTGAGAGATAACGAGAATCATCGGGGGCACATCATTGTATTAGTCAAAAGCATAGTCATCATTGATTGCATAAGATACATCACTTGGTACAATCTCACTTTCACTTTGTTTCACATATTGATCATATGGGACAACATTGATATTACCCATATTTTCAATATCTGACTCAATAATTACAGTTGATTGTACTTCATCATGTATCTTTTTGCTCATCAACTTCATCGTATAGTTTTAGTACCTCAGAAATGATTTTGTCTTTGGATGGACCGGCTTGTGGTGATGAAGAGACTTTAGGAGGGACCATTGGAGAAATGCTAGCCTTGAAAATGGTTTGTGCGATGGTTCATCATCAGCGTAGAGTCGTATGCATCACAATCGGCAACTTGAAAGGCATTACGATGATTGTGGCCTATCTCTTGAATTGGCGCTCTTCCACATCGCATCATATGTCTTAGCATTTCCCTCGACAAGAAACAACAACTCCTCTTCATCCAAAGCGCACCATTATCACGAGCTTGCACAAGCAACATCTTATCCACTGAAATACTCGTGCATTCGAGGCGTTTTGGCGATGTGCGGTTCCTTGCAATATGTCCCTCACTCCCGCGGTTGTAGCACTTGATAGGTTTTGCTTGTCCACACGATTTCCATTCCTTCCCTATTCGATTTCCACATATCCTCTACCGACTCCACCTCTTCCTTGTTCATCTTGCCTTTCTTGAATTGGCGCACCATAACCTTCCATCTTTGGCGGTTGAAGCGGTTGTGGATTGGATCTTTGCGAGGTTGTTGTTGGGTGTGGGAGAGAGTTCATGTTTTTGACTAATCATGAGAGCCAGTTGATTAATGAAGTTTCCCACGATGCATCGGCATCGGACTTGTTTGAACATTGGATCGGGAATGAGTTTGTGATTACCATTACCCATGGGTATAACTTGAGATGCTTTGGTGGTAATTCCAATGTTTGAGTAGAAGGCAGTTGAATCATTTGATGAGCTTGTCTCTCCCTGGTTGGTTTTGAATTGATCAAGAATCCTTTTTCAAACATAGCATGTCTCATTACGAAGAAGGAAGGCATAGAGTTGCTCATAGTTTGTATTCTTCAATCCTTTGGTTAGCTTGCGAAGGTGACAAACTTGTGCCATTCGGGATTCATGTTGTTCACAAACTTTGAGTTGATTGAATGTTTGGCATAGTCATTCCGATGTTCCTCATGTCATTAACAAGCTTGTGGAATCTCACGTAATACTCATAGACACTCTCATATGGTTTCATCTTGAAGTGCTCAAATTCATCATAGAGTTGTGATTCTCTATCTTCCATAGTTAATTAGAACCGAGAAGAAGCATCTTGACATTATCCCACACTGACCTTGGCCGATTGTTGTGATTGATAAGCTTGTAGATATCTTTTGGAAGACCTTGAAGTACGATGTTAGAAGCCCTGATATCGACATCGAATCTCTTTTCTCCTTATCATTGAGCTCATCATACGTCTTTGAGTGCGTCTATTCCATAGATCATTGTTCCATCTGCATTTGTATCAATTAAGTCTCTTGTAGTCTCAATCGATAAGGTCCTTCATCAATCGATTTGAGAATGTTGACCCCATTTTCCTTTCCAAGGCGATCAATCGATTCTTTGAGCCCAAAGAGTTGTAGTCGATTCTGTCAAGCATGGGTGGGCAGTATCTGAACCAGTGCTTGAACATCCTCGAGCATGTGGAGATGATTGTAGGTACGTTGGTAGACATGTTTAAAGATTACATGGGATTTTATAACTCAATGATTAAACCGAGAAATAGATTCTTTCAGGATTTTTACTAAATCAAGAGAAAACGTATTACACAAAAGTCAACCAAGTCGCTAAGAATCCTTGAACCAAGTCGCTAAGCACTAAGTTGCTAAGTAATAACAAGACAAGTCGCTAAGTTCCAAATCTCTACAAATTTTGGCTGACAAGTAAGCTATGCACCAAGTCGCTAAGATACCAAGTCGCTAAATAGCAACTTCGCTAAGGTCCAATCGCTAACACCAAATCAAACTCTGAAACTTAAAGAACAAGTTGCTATCAAAATGGAAAGCAGTCGCTACCTTACCAGTACTTCACCGTGGTGAATCACTAAGTATGTAATTTGTCGAAGCTTGTCTCAAAAGACAAGTATCTCCATGACCAGAAATTGGCCTAAAACTAAAAAGCTACAACTTCGCTACACTTTTGAGAAATTAATTTACCAAGAAAAACTTTAAAAACACACTTTTCAATCCAAAACAAGCTCAACCACGGTGATTCAAGCTTACCAAATCAAAACCAAAGCACATACAATGATCCTAAACACAAAAGTACACCCAAAATTCAAAATTTAACACAAGAAATGAACCAAATGATGCAAAAACCACTAAAATTTTTCAAACTCAAAAACCATCTAAAAACCACTAGAAATCCAAGAATATGTAAGAGATGATCTAACCATGGCTCTTGATCCAAGAAACGGACCAGGTCCTTTAAGAGATGTAAGATGTAAGGATATGTAAGATGTAAGAAACGGACAAGGATATGTAAGGATATGTAAGATGTAAGAGATGATCTAACTCATGAAACGGACAAGGTCCTTTATCGGGGCTGCGGCAGACCTTAAGAAGGTTTACTCCAACTACAGTCACAAAACAACCTCGGAGACAATCCGTGACAGAAGTAAATACACAGCGAGGAATTCATGACGGGAATGGGGACGGATAATGATAAATACACCCGCTAACAAAACTCAAAAGAGATATTAAGTGACCGAATGGGCAAACTTCAGAGACCCCTGTCTTGGCAGAAAGATGCGGTAGCATGGGAAATGAATATCTTGTGACTATCCGAGGCGGAAGGGCCACACCACCAATGAGTGTGTTCAATTTAGCCAACTAATTGAAATTGGTAAAATGAGATTAGACCTAGTCAAGAACATCAAGGGAGGGAAAAGATAAAGGCCGGAAGCAAAAATAAGCAGCCCCAAAGATAAAGGCACCATCACATGATACAATCATGGCGTGAGTAACTGAAGAAGGTCATCGAAATTTTCAGTGGGAATGAAATCTCTTTCCCGCATTGCTGCGGACAACGCAGTGGTATAGCATACTCACCATTGAAATTAATGTAGGGGGTCACGATATCCACGCATGTATGTTGATGGAGAGCATCTGCTTGAGACATAATATCGAACACTTGTTTTCGCGATTGCGACACGAATCTGCGATGATTAAGCGGTCATGACTGTGGCCGGTTTCTGAGAAAGAATATGACCTATGGGGCAAATCGCCTCTAGTCAATGGTGGCAAAGAACACTCCATACTTGACACGGATGAATTTTATGGTGATCAAATCCCGCCGCCATACAATGGCATTATCGGAAGACCAAGGATATCGGTATACGTTTATGCGTCTACAGGCACGGATGCTCAAATTCCCAGTGGAAGGTGGTATTGTCACTCTCTACAACGCCATTGTACCACATAGAGAATGTATACGATTACATAGGCGGCACCCATTCGAGAACGGTAGCGCAACCAAATTCCAAACACGAAAGTTGCAATTCACGATTACCCGGAACAAGAAGTATCAATCGGAGGATGGCTGGATAATGGCGAAACGGCCGTGTGTGCTCCTGCACGGATATCTTCGCAGAACAGCACGCGGAGTACCACGCTCGATCACATCCTGGTGCAGAATCGACAAGGATACTCGCCCACATAAAGAAGCAGCGTGACTCCAGGCCAGCGCAAGCAATTCTGGCGGTACACAAACTTGTGGAGGGGTATCATAAAGTCTACTACCATGATTGGCTTTCAATCCGGTAATGGTGAAGAAAAGCGGCGGTAGTTTGCGGCGGATGTCGTGGACTTCGGGATCAAAAGCATGTCCTGTAATTTGTTACCCACTACCAGAGATAGATTGGAAGGTAGAGTCTTTGTGTGGATACCCCTTATGCTTCCTAGGCATACAAAGGATACCACCAAATCGGATGACTAAAGAAGATGAGAGAATGGCCTTTCATACAAGCCAAAGTCTACTCATTTTAAAATGCTTTGGCTTGAAGAGCCTTGGCGCCACCTATCATCGGTTAGTAGATAATGCATCGAAAAAGCAGGTGGGCGCAACCTGAGGTATATGTTGATGACTTGGTCATAAAAGCCATACCGAGGATGGCTGGTGCGCGACATTGAGGAAACGTTTAAGACACTCAAAGAGATCAACGTGAAGCTAAATCCTAAAAAATGCACTTTTGAAACTCTGAAGGCATGTTTCTGGGATACTGATAGAACCTAATGGCATAAAACCGTGTCGGAGAAAACTAAACGTCATGAACTTCCCTCACAGCGCTGAAGGAAGTCAATCTCTCAATGGAAAGCTAGCGGTTAAATAGATTCTTATCCATCAGCGGACAAGTCACTACCTCTCTTCAAACACAGAAGTATAAAAGGGAGATTTTAGTTGGACTACGGAGAAGAAGCCTTTACGGCTTAAACAACACTGGCAGAGCTCACACCTAGTAAGCACCAGACCGGAGAAGAATTAATTATGTACTTATCGTGACACAGGGCGGTCAGTATGGTGTTGCGTGGATAGAATTGTACAACTGTACTTTGTAAAAGCGAGCTTAAGCAATTAATTACTGGTAGCAATGGAGAAGTTGGTCTGGCGTTAGTGTTGCGCCCTACTGGCTCACTTGAGTACTTCGAGCGCACCCCTGCGGTGATCACAGACCAACCGATAAAGCAAATCATCTCGCCCGTAGTCAGGCATTGCGAAGTGGAGTGTGTTGCTAGGTGAGCATAACATCTCCTCTACGGACCACGCCTTTCGTGATAAAGGGCAAATACTAGCGATTTCATCGTCGAAAAGCTAGAGCGATGATGCACCGCGACAAGAAGGAACTACAAGATCCATGGATCTTGTTCGGATGGATCTTCATGCGTGGATGGGTGAAGGCGAGCCTCATCCTCACAAGTCGGAAGGAATGGAATTCACTTGCTTAGCTGGTTTTAATTCTAGCGACAAACAATGAAGTAGAGTATGAAGCCTAATCGGCGGGACTCGCATTGCGCTAGAATGGGTGTACGCAACCTAGAAGCAAATGTGGATTCGACTGGTAGCCAACCACCGTGTTGGGCGAGTGCATTGGCTAAAGAGGAAAACATGATCCAATACCTGCAAGACCAAGTCACTAATCCAAGGCTTTGTGAGGTTTACCATTACTTGAGTTCCTAGAGGGAAAATGAGAAGGCGGATGCACTAAGCAAGATTGCATCCACAAGCTTTGCACACCTGTCAAAACAAGTGTTGGTGGAAACATTGAAGAGCAAATCCGTCTCGGAGATGGAAATATCCTGATAATAGAGAGAGGAGGTCCTCCACGTGGATGACACCAATAATGAATTCATAAGCAAGAGGCGTATTGCTGAAGCGAAGGAAGCGAAGAATCGGCGCTACAACCGCAGAGAGTTTGAACCGAGACAGTGTGCTATATCGGCGCTCCTACGCAACCATGGCTCCTTCATTATTTACAAGCAAATTATGTACTTAGGAAATCCATCTGGTTCATGTAGCATGCATTGAGGACCACGATGTCTGTGGTGGCGCTTACCGTCAGGATACTATTGGCCCACCATGCAGTGATGCAGCGGGAATTAAGAAAATGTGGCGATGCGGTCCATAGACCCGTTCAGCGCCAACCACAGCAGAGCTAACGCCTATGCGGTGCCATGTCCATTCTACAAGTGGGGTATCGACATTGCGGGTCCACTTCCCGTTGCGGCGGGAGGATTGAAGTTCCTGCATAGTGGCCATAGACTACTTCACCAAATGGATCGAAGCAAAGCGGTTGCAACAATTCTTGTCAGGTCAAGCGCTTTGTTTGGGAAAATATCGTATGCCTCTTGGACTACGGGAAATCATCTCGGATAACGGAAACAATTTTGTGACAACCCCTTCAGAGGGCGGTGCGAGAAGTTGAATATCCTTGACACTTAGCGTCGGTTAAACATCCACAACCAGCGGCTTAGTAGGCGTGCATCGAAGTGGGTGAAGGAATTGAGCCGCGTCTGGGCAGGCACAAAGGAAGGTGGGTGGAGGAATTGTCGCATGTTACGTGGGCACAGCGCCCATCAAAACTAGCGGGAGGCCCCCCTTTCTAGTCTACGGTGCAGAGATTCGTTATACCGGCCGAAATTGGATGCCAACTATTACGCCTGCTGAATTCAATGTCACAACCAATGGCGGCGAATGGCGTGTCGACCTAGACAGTTGGAAGAAAAGCGTATGATTATATGTGAAGCAAGATCGAAGTCAAAGATGAAGGGATACTCACGATTCTAAAGTCTGAAGTGTTTCATTGAACCCGGTGACTTAGGTATACAGCGCCAATGATCGCGAGCCACCACGAAGACCTGAGAAAACTTGGACCGAAGTGGGAAGGACCCTATGAGGTTCTTGAAGCATTAGGAACAGTGTCTGAGTTCGAGACATGGATGGTCGTGAACTACCACGCACATGGAACATTTGCAATCTTAAGCGATGTTACCTCTAAGAATGGCTTTGACCCAACGCAGGACATCTCCACTTTAGTAAAGGGCCCAATAATTATCTGTGTATTTATCTTGTTTTACCATTATCTTATTTATTTTCTTTCACAAAAACTTGCAAAGTTAATAAAATGTCCGGTTTCTAGCTAATTCGTGACATATTCCAATTTATTATTTCTATATATGCTTAATATTTCTTATCTTTTGCCTACATGGCGTGCATGCATTTAATAAACCCACGATGGTAAAAGGATGAGTAAACCTACTAAATAACTCGTTGAGTAAGAGGGTTGCAAACCCGTCAACGATGGATGCGCATCTTGTTAAACACCTTATTCTCAAGGCGTTGGAATAAGTTGGTCGCATCCACGGCGGGTCTTGGCGACTATACTGCTTGTGTCGTTTAACAAATTAGGAATCAAGACACTTGACTCCTTGATATGATATTTGATCTGTGCATATCACACATACACTATGATACAACTACTTAGAAATTATTTTTTAAGTACAGTGATTTTCATACATGACTATGAATTCCTATTTTATTAAACATGTAATAGTTTGATCCTTGGACAACAATTACGTTTTTTACGCGAAGACGAATAACTAAGTACAAACATTACAGGCAGCAATAATACCAACATGCATTCAACAAAAGGAGAATTTTATTAAATACCATGCGTTCTTACAAAGATGATGCTTACAAATAAGTTCCTATCTACATACTCCTACAACGTCTAAGAGATGAACTCCCCACCGCGACTTCGATCTCGTCATTCTTCGAAATTAGTCTTCTTGAATCACCCAGTGGCAACACTACAGGTATCCGTCGGATCTGGGAAGATAGACTGCGTAATACCGCACAAAATGGCCTTACGCCCCTCTTTTTGGCAAGTCTTGTAGCATGCGCTTCCAACACTTGCTTCAAACCTCCTTCTCCCGGGCGGGATTCAAGATATCGGGGCGAGCAAACCAGAGACACTGCGGTGGGACTCATCGGGCCTCAAAAAAGTAGGCGTGCTCCCGCATCTTGTTGATGTGAGCTAAAGGTCAGCCCCTCCATACCCTATGGGATAAACTGATGCGTGCTCCATCTCGTGATGGAAGCTCCAATAACTTTATCTTTTCCATAGCGCCACGGATCATCGTATGAATGCGTATTATAACCGGGCACCTTATCAGCAGGAACCTTCAACAAATCAGCCTCTTGAAGCTCCTCTATAGCTTCTGACTTTCCCCGTGCCAAGGCGCACTGCACTACCGCCCCAAACTTATCAAGAACTTCCTGTGACTCCAAGGTGCTGAGGGCAGCAAGTCGCATACCATGGCCTATTAGCCACCTGCGCTCAGCAATAGTAGACAGAAGTTGAGGATATAACTCCTCATCATACTCCAGGCTGAGCTTGCGCAATTTCATTTCCTGCGCTTCCAATGAACTGCTCACAGTGGTACCAAAATTTTCCAACTGCGAGACCAACTCTTCCTTGCCCTTCTCAAGATACTTCAGCGCCCAGAGACACGAAGCCTTATACCCCGATGATGCAGCACGCTCCTGACTTATTTGACCCATCAGCGACATTTTTTCTTCAGCAAGCTTCAGGGCGTACGAGTTCAAACCCTCTGCTTCAACCTTGGCATCAGCTAACTGCGCCTCCAGCAACGCAATTTGTTGATCCTTTTGAGCAATTTGGCTGCTTTCTCCAGAATACTTGGCCTTTAGCTTCTCTGCCAGCGAAGCTTGAAGCACAGCCGCCAGTGCCAACTCTTCAATAAGCTGACCCATTGGCGCATCCCCAGTGGCCAATGGCTCAACGCTTGGGCTATTTGGCTCGGATAGCTCTGTGCGCACAGGACTAGCAACGGGGGACGACTCCGCAGAGTGTTCAAACCTGCATACAAGAAAGGGAGTTAGCAATTACGTCTTACATAAACAGGGGATGCGTACAACACTTGGATAATATTACTTACTGTGGACCAGCGGTATCAGCCGAGGGGGGAGGCGATGCAACGTTACTCGAAGACGATTCCACCACATGGATGACGGGGCACTTCTTTCTCGATGAGCTCGCGCCTTCACCCCCAGGGGATCTCTTGCGCTTCAACCCCGGGTCCTCCTCCTCCTCCTCCTCCTCTTCTTCCATATGCTCCGCCACTACTACTTGTGATGGCTGCACTAATGGGGTAGGCGCCTCAGGGTTCGGCACGCTTTGCAGCCGGGTCGCTTCCAGTCGACGAGATGAGCTAGCTCCTGCTTCTCCCAGCTCCATTTCTAGGGTACGCCCTGCTGTAGCTTCCAGAATGGGCTCTTCCCCCTCTCTCAGCGGGCGCGTCCCTACATTCACTTGGCGCGGCTTCGCCAGTTGCACGACTCTGAATAGATCCATCTCTGCGCCACAGAAGACAACAACAAACAAGTTATTATAAGTACAATGGAAGAAGAAAGGCTTACATTAATAAAGTAAAGGAATGCAAAGGACGAGCACCCACCCTGGCCATCCGCGCCTAAAAAGATTGGAACCTCCTCAGGTCTACCAAAATAATTGCGGCTAATGCCCATGTGCACCAACAATTCCTCGGGGTAGGAATTGATGGGGATGTGATTGGTGTTTATTGTATCTGCATCCTCCGCCTTTGTAAGATCGAGGAGGGAGCTCATCCTTTGGCGATGAACCAGGTTGTAGAACTTCGAAGCGCGATGGGAAGCACGCAACATCGACCCAGAAAAATGTTTCTCTCCAATTCCTAAGCCGCCCAGCGCGCTTAGCGAATGATACCCACCCGTTTGACCACGTTGTATGGTAAAACGCTCGGAAAAGGTGGATGGTCGGGTTAATTGCCAGTAAGCGGCAATTAACCTCGAGATTAGTGATTTTGGCGCACCTATGCGGTGTAGCTGGGATATATGCAGACGGTAGTAGTTTAACCGTCGCTCAGAATAAAGATATTGGCATACGTTGATTGGCGAACTGAAAAGCAGCGTGTATACCCTATTTTCCGCCGGGAGTCGCAATTGACGCCCTCGCGCGGAACACCGGATGCCGCTAGGGAATATAATAATCGAGGCGAACTCTAGAAGTTCGTCCTCAGTTATGTCGGATGTGAAATCAGCTAAACCTCGGACCATGGTATCGTTTTTATATGCGCAGGCGCGGTTACCTTTGGAATATCACGGTTTTCTTGCCGGAAAGTTTGAAGCTTTTTTAATGGCGGAAATGATTTTTTACTGTGATAAGTTTCTTCCTCCACCCGATGAGCGCCACGTGGATCCCACTATCTCTAATTGAGTGGATAGGATTTGCTGATGTGACGTGGTCACAGTTACTTTCCCCCGATTTACGAGGCATCCATTTTAAATATTATGTCTAGATACAACGTGTATCTTTCAAGGCGGGAAACCTTTTTGGCTTCTTTGCTACGCTTCGCAGTTTTTATTCATTGCGGTTATTAGTCTAGCATCCAGATTCGTCACTGCGCATACTAGACTGGGGGGACATGATGACGTATAGTCTACATTCGGTCTGAACCAGACAAGAAGCCGCTATTAGTGAGCCCAGCACGGCTGGGCTAAGCGGATAAGTGTTTGGGCTCACGAAGGCCCAAACCTAAAGTTATTTATGGAATACGATGCTCGGATATCTCTAACTTTGGAGATAATTGTTTACCAACCGACCTAGGCGGGATCGCCGAAGGTTGGGAACCTGAAACCAACAAGGATTTCGTGTGTATATAAGGGAATCCATCCTCATTAAAGGTGCGATTGACAAACCTAATTCTCAACTATACTCTAAACCGATTACTTACTCTCACGCCGGAGGATAATCGTGGGAAACAATCCTACGATAAGCCTAACGGTGTCTTTTGTTTTCTTAGTGCGCAGGTCTCAAGCATTAAGATCTAATTGATACGGAATAAGAACCCAAATAAGGAACGCCCAACTTTTGCATCAACAAGCGTGATTTTTGTCGTAGGTGTAAGGGCATCCACTATAGTGGTTTATAAATAGGTTTATAAAATTACGAAGAGGTCTAAATATTTATAAATCATAGTGAACATCCATTTCAAGCTTGTGTGGCATGAAGAGGTCTAAGATATTGAACCTTTTCATAATTTAATGCATTTGAATTACATGAGATGTTTATAAAACTTAAAAAGGTTTATACATAGTGGGGATATGTTTATAAAACAAAAAGGTTTATAATTTAATGTTACAACACAATTATAAACCTTTAAAAAGGTTTACTATAGTGGATGCCCTAAGATCCCAACACAGCATCCTCCACACTTGCGAGTTATTCAATATTCACACTTCCATGACCATTTCAGTTTGCATACTTTACTTGAATATAGCTTAAATTTCAACACAATTGGTAACAAAACTATGATAATTGACATCACTTTGTCAAAGCATTCATCATTCTGTACGTCTTGTACCCAAAAATTTGTTCAGGTAAATTAATATGATTACATAGAAAATTATCAAATAGCATACATTCATATGAAAACAAGTATGATATAATTTAAACGAATCTTATTGTAAGATCATGGAACTAAAAATTCATGAAATTTTAGTGATTGATTTTATCTATTTGGAATTGATGGATTGTGTTTGATTTTAAAAGGTAGACGGGAATAAAGAAAGCAAAGGAAAACGTTACTGGCAAGTAGGTAGGCTGCAGGTGATGGGCTCCAGACAAACTTGGACTATTGAACCAAAAGGACAAAAATAATTAACTTAGACCCGAACATACTAGTAGAGCAACTTATGACCCGACCCGTTTACGACTAACCGGTAAGTAGGGAATATATATAATGAAATGATTTGTCACATGCTTTTTAGAAGGCTAATGATTTGCATACTCTAAAAAATTATTTGCGCATTTAAGGTATAAGCAATTGAAGCAGGAATGTTTAATACTGTATAAGTATTTAATGCACAAATGAAGTATCCCAATCAATCCTCAAAATGTGCAAATTCATTCCTTTTTTAGAACGGTAGCATTTTTCACAACATAAACCACCTAATTCGCATTATGTTTCAGAAATGTCTACAACAAAACTTGAACTCGCGACCTCTATATTGATGGGCAACTGACAAATCATTAAACCAAAGTTTTTGAGTAATTTGTCACATAATTAATGAAAATCTCCTTCAGTTAAATGATTTGTACACGGCCCAATTCGATTCGTACATCACAACGTGCAACATGAGTCGAAAGAGTATCAACAAGTGCATACCATTTTGTGGTGCACAAATTTATTTGGTTTGGTGAAATTCGTCTACAGTAGAAAAATAATGTAGAATAATTTCTATAAGGAATCTACCAATAGAGCAATGCTATTGGATTTCCTTAAAAATACAAGGAGCCAGGAGCCTTGATACCACATTACTAATTAAGATCGAAGTATCTTTCTATTGAAGATTTTGTATCCAGAATCCAGATGCATGTATGTTTTTTTATAATTTTAACACAATAGGCTTTCTTGAAACATGAGTGTATCCGACCAATTAGTATAGTACTTCTGAGATTGTGATCTCGTATATTTTTTAGTTTTATATATTATGCACGATGATTCGAAAAAGTTCCTTAACTTAGTTGAAACCATAATGATGGCTAGGTCTGTAAAAGAATCAAATGAAACGGACATGGTCTTATTTGTGTTAGGTCTTTTAAAGTTAATAGGACATATCGATATCAACAGAGATGAACGTTTAAATGGATATATATTCTTGTGTGCGTAAGTAAATAATATTGTTCGTATTCATTTATGTTTGTTTGTTATGACGTTAAACGAATGTATAAAGATGTAAACGAATCGGACGAATATGAACGGAGCCTTATTTATGTTCATTCATTTAATTTTAACCGGAAAAATAAACGGACATCAACGCTTAAACGGACGAATTTTTTTGTTCATGTTCGTTTATTAAGAAAATGAGATGTTCATGTTCATTTTATGTTTGTTTATTAAGACATTAAAGGAACGCTAAATGAACATAAACGATCGAACATAAATGAACATAAAAAAACAAATGTAAACTTTATTAAATAATACACAATATATTGTTTTGTTTAAACAAACCAATTTTAAAATAATACAACTAAAAGATATGATATAAGAACGTGAATAAATAAATGAAGTTAAACGAGCAGCATGTCGAGCGTTAGCGCATATAAATGAGCATAGCTTTTGTGTCGTTCATTTAACTAAACGAACGTAAAATATTGTTCATGGTTCATTTAAAAAATAAACGAATGTAAACGAACTTTTTATCAAACGATTCATGAAATATTCACTGAACATTCAGTTCGTTCCTACTTGTGTGTTCTTTTGTTCAAGACTTCAAGTAAACATATTTCAGTTGAGGTAATTATAAAAGGATACAATATTCAAACATTAACCAATAAATAAACACATAATAACATTAACGAACGAATAATTGGATATTCATGAACACTAATAAACGAACGACGTTGTTCATGTTCATTTAATCAAACAAACGAACTTAAAATCTTCTTCATATTAATTCATTTAATAAGTAAATGGCCATATATAAACTTTAACCGAATGGTGTGTTCTTTTGCAATCGTAATGATGTTTGTTCATTTGACACCCTGGGTGTACGTAGTTGGGGTTTTTCGGCCGATTTAAACCTTACGAAAAGAAGACATTGTGTAGAATAATAATGTAGTCCGTACTTAATTGAGAGTTAAGACGCTTACCACCATATGCAACGAACCCACCCGACTGTTATAGGCATTTAGTATTAAAATTGATTATTCAAAAGATTGACATATATTAAGATTGCGACATTGAAAGAGGTCCGTTAATTAAGTGGCAGCTTTGGTGTTTGAAGGGTAATTTGAGGAGACATATTGGTTTTCTGTTTTCGTTCTACAACTAGTATTTGTTAACTGGAAAACAATAATTTTTCAGTCTAATTAGTAGCTGGTAGTACTGTAGTAGAATTGCATATAAAATATCAGTAGCATGCACATGCAAAATCTTCATTTGAATGACATGTGATGTACAACTGCTAGATCTTTAATGGTTTATGAGATTAGAAACAAATCTTTGTTTTCAAAATTATTAAAACTATACATTAATTGTTAACACGTTAAATAATATTTTTGAGAAATATATTCTTATTGTGATTCATTTTTTATACCAAACTGAATCGATCCCAAACTTCAATATATTATAAGTTAGCTTATTGATTTTTGAGATATCACGCTTTTCAAAAAGGGACAAGTACCTTCCTAAAGGCTCCCAAAAAGTTCGCAGATAAGACTATACTGTTATATTACATTATCAACTTTTGAAAACAAACTTCGTGTATGAATATAGATTATAGCTTGCGCATTATAAAAAACTTTAGAAAAAATTACGTGTTTAGTTCATGTGGTTTGCTTATATTTCACATTTACTTCGTAAACTTTGACTATTTTCTTTTCTCATTTATTAAAAGGGCGCTATCTCTTAATAGCTCTGTTGTAAAAATCGGTCCAAGGTTAGATTAATCCTCATGTCGGTAATTTCATTTAGTAACTTTGATTTATAATTGGCCTATTTAATCGGTTTGGTCAAAGATCACTTAAAAATCGGTCAACAAACCAATTAATCGGACAAAATCGAACAAAATCGGTCTAATCGGATTAATCGAACAAAATCGCTTATAAATCGTTCAACAAAATCGTTTAAAAATTGGATAAAGTCGCTTAAAAATCAGTCAACAAACCGATTAATCGGTCAAAGATCACTAAAAATAGTCAACAAACCGATTAATATCTATGTTTAACTTTGAATTTTGAAAAATTATGTATTATGTTTATATTTGAACACATGAAATATTTGAAATTTGATGCAGTATACTTATCTCATACATATAATATAATATCTAAAATTACAATTTTGTGCATAAAAATTCCAATCCGATTAATCCCCGATTAATCACCTCCTAACCGATTAATCGCTAAGTCCTACCCAACCGCCTCACTAGCGCCTAAAATTTTTTTCAACCTTGCTTAATAGTGTAAATATTTTTTGTTCATTCCCATATTATTTGATTTCATATGCAAATCATAACGGCATAACAGTAATGTGAAATTTCTTAAACGAAAATTTTAAAAGAGATCCTTAAATCTCTACTATATATTATGATAAGTTATAATAGTTTAAAAACTCAAAATGAAAACTGTTAAATTACTGATCTACTCTTACTCATTCTTCAAATATTATATTTTACACGCATATACTTTCTTTCCATTATTACTTATAAGTTAAAATTTTGACCATAATAAACAATGTTCATCTATTTCATACACGATTACTTAATCACAATTTCCCAAATATAATTATTTGTCTCTTTAAATTTCCAAAGCTACGAGCGGTTACTCGCTCAATATTTCTAAAATGATGTAAATATTTGATGAATGCAATCGGAGAAAAAGCTTTTAATTTCTCAAGTTATTTAAGAAGTTGAAGATTACCGCTCATACCACATTCGTATTTTAGATAACCCATCTCATGCCAAAAATACTTTAATACATATGGCATGCTGTTGCTTTCCTTCAAATCTTTTCTACATTACCTTCCTTGATTTTGATTCTTTTTTTGTTTTTTGATAACCAATCTTGTGTTTTATTTTCTTTGTAAGTTGTTAATAAACATAATCAAGACCTGAAAACTAACTTGTAACATATTAACTTGGAAGATCAAAAACGGCCAACAAGTTAGCATGACCAAGATGATTCTTTGGTAGCTTCTTATATGAGACAAAATGTTTTAAAAAAAAACATGAGGATGCCTCCATCCTCTGTCAATGTCAGGAAGCTCTTGCCGGAGATTAAATAATTAAATTACATGATTGATGAAAACTTGACACCACTTGCATTATGCAACAAAAAAGGAGGACCTCGTCGATCGATCGTACTTTACAAAATTTTAGTTGTGGGTCGTTAGTCTTCGGGAACTACTTATGATAGAAAACAGTTTGAACCTCGACCTCATTCGATGCTTGAGGGAAAATTCCACATCCTGATGGGACAAACGAACACATTAATGAACCCAGTGCAAACATGTGTTCCGATCACTGTGATGCCGTCATACCACGGTTATCAACATCCTTAAATTGATGGGATGGAATTGAGTAACAGCTTGGAATGAGGCAATGAAGTTGCATGCAATGGCCAATGGTAGTGGTGGGTGATGGCCATAACTTGAGATAATTAGAACAATATGGAAAAGAAAATACGGAGTAGTAAATAAGGTTTTGAGGACACTAATGTCCTTTTACTCAAAAATTTTGTGTCCTTAGTAAATTCTTTTGTGAATTTATCACTTCCCATAGTTTAAGTTTTCGATTGTTTATAAAAATAGATTTAAGTTTTATTTCACCTTTGACTTTCAACTTTCAACAATTTAACTTTGACTATTTTTCTTTTTAATGTAGTAAAGATATGTAGTATCGATGAAGTTTATATTGAACTTAACTCTTATATTCTTTCTACTCCTACTAGTTGCAATTTTTGTATTTAATTTTTATACGTTTATATATTTATGAGATATTTTTCAAACTTTTTACTTTTCTAAAAACAAGTATTCTGCTATGATTTTTTTTTTTCCAATCGTGTTGTCCGTTAAAGACGAGTATTTAACTAAGATGTGTGGCGTCTAGACTTCGTTACTGTTTTTGTCCTTTTATTTGGACACCCCAAATATAGGTTTGAATCTCATGTAAGCAAGTTAAAAACTTATTATTTTTTTTAAGTTTGTAAAATTTTTAGAGTCTATGAAATATATCTTTAATTCAGTGACAAATTTTAATAGAAGCATCTTACTGTCTTACAATAGAACTTACGAATTACAGCTAGAGTTACTTGTTGCAAGTAATACTAACAACTTTGTGGTCAAACACTAAAAACCATACAAAAATAATAACATTTTTATTAACTTTGAGGTTTTAATAAAACACTAAAAACAATAAGGTTTTGAAGTGAACCAAGAAGAGAGTCAAAAGATGCAATAAATACGTGTGAGTAATCCGATTCAAAAATAAAACGGGTATATGGGTTCGGATCCCCACTAAACTAACTAATTTAAATTAAACCCTCCAACCTCATCTCCACCTCGTATTTTTCAAAAAACAAACACACTTTTACACACACATATACTAAGGTGTGTCATGGGAAGAGAGTGGTTATACAAGGCTAGTGGTGGCGGTCATCGCAGTACTGGTGAGAAATCACCATCTGCAAATAACGTCACCACAAAACATGTAAAGCAAAAAGCAAGAAAAGAGAAGAATAACTCTTTTTCGGGGTGCATGAGTGCTATTTTTCGTGTTTTTGATATCCAAAATCATCAGTTTAGGTTGCATTATCCGGCTTTTATATCTGAATCCACCATTTATAACTCGTCACGAACGGATATTGATTTACGAGGCGTTGAAGCACCGAGGAATAGCTTGGAGTCGCCAGAGACTATGGTCGATCTTGCCCGTTCATCATCGTCTTCGAAAGTTAAAGAAGAAGCCAACTTAAACATACTGGTATTTCTAATGTATTTAATTCATTGTTCATTTGTTTGGGATTTTAATTTTAAAATGTTTAAAAATCACATAAATGACAATATTATTTATCAAAATGAAACACGCTAGTATTTGTTTTGATATCAGCCAGACAAGCCTCATCTTATTATTCAAAAAGTTTATATTACATTAACTAAGTAGATATTTGGTTTGAATACAATCCTCAACACTATCAAAACAGCTTATCTTTGGACTTAATGTCCATTAAATAATTATTGGATGTATAGACAATTGATTTTGATGTTGAAACATTAATGCAGATGGGTGGAATTAAAATCAAAACACAACGATCAAGATTCACGGACGATATATCCTCGGAATGTAGTAGTTCTCCGGGTACTAAAACACCTAATCTTGTTGCTAGATTAATGGGTCTTGATATTTTGCCCGAATATTCATCTCCGAGGCCGTCAGCCGATGCAACTCCGGTGATGAACTCTCATCATCGGAGTCATTCGTTACCTTCGACTCCAAGGCTATCAACGACCAGCAGGTGGTCCGCAGATAATGATTATCACCACAGGCTTTCGCTACAAGTAGATAAAGAGAACTTTAATAATAGTAAAGGTCAAGAAAATGAGCAAAAAAGTCGGTATGCTAAGGAGATTGCGAACCAAGTGAGGGAAAGAATTAATCGACGACTTGGTACTGATATTACCAATACCATTTCGTCAACAAGAAATAAGGAGAATAGAAGAGATTCGAATCTTGTTTTGCTTAACCCCAAGAAGCCACTTGCTCTTTTATCTCCCGTGCACTCTTTTGCACAGGAGACGGTTTCAAAAGCAAAACAAGATATGAAAATTTTGAATGTTGTTTCACGTAAACCCAAAAAACCACCCACCTCACCATTGGCTCAAGTGCATTGCAGTGCACTAGAGACAACAAGATCTAATCAAGATTCGACACAAATTTTGAGCTCGCCAAAGCTTAGATTGTTGGACATAAACAACAATCTAACCAAACCCGTTTCACGTTCACAATCCTTATCAAATAAAGATGTAGCACCAAAGCCCAAACCAATGCCACCACTTCGTAGATTACCATTGATGAAGGTCGAAACGCCGGTAAAAGATGAAAAAGTAATTCGAATCGCAAGTGAAAGACATGATTCACGTTTGAAGAAAATGCATCAACAAGAAGAACAATTTGTTGGGAAGATTTCCAAAAAGAAGTCAACGTTATTACCACTACCAAATCATCATCATGTGAATGTGAAGAACGCAACAAAATTTCATTCATTCAATAATGAGATGACGTCACATTACTCAACAACAAGATTAACTCAAAATCAGGTACTTTTAGTTGTACCATAATCTCTGATGTCACTTGTTTTTATCTTTATATTTTTGACTATTGTCATATGACATCTTTTTACTGAAATACTACTATTCATATCCATTTTTAAATGTCATTTTTTGAATGAATATTCTATTTATTCATTTTGGAAAATAGAATCTTTTTAGATTACAAAAAGATACTTGTCAAATGACGTACTTTAATCTTATTTATTGGAGTAGTTTAAATAAACGGGTTTGATAGTGATCATATAATGCTCAAATTTTGAACACCGAGGTTGAATTGAAAAATTAATCAAGGAGTTTAAAAGAAGTGATTGTCAACAACTTAGGGACTGGTTAAAGCTGAGGGCAGCAAATGAAAAAATAATTTAAAGACTGGGACCACACTTTTAAATATTTGTCTTTTTTGTGGGTCCCTATTCTCGAGTGGTTCAAACCCTAAAAGAAAACTAAGAATACATGCTATCGTTAGGGCATCTTTTATGATAAATTTTTCTAAAGTTTTATAATTGTGTTATTACATTAATTTATAAATATTTTTGTTTCATAAACATATTACCACTCTGTATAAACTTTTCAAGTTTTATAAATATTATACATAATTAAAATGCATTAAATTATGACAAGATTCAGTATTTTAAATCTTTTCATGTCACACAAGTTTGAAATAAATATTTACTATGGTTTACAAGTTGTTAAACTTTTTAATAATTTTATAAATATTTCTATAAACCATTAAAGTAAATGCCCTTATAAAAAGTTGAATCTTTTAAATGACATTATACTATGTGCATAAAAAACTTGTACAAATGATATATATGCAATTATTCATTTTGGGAGAGATATATATGCATTTTTGCCTCTTTTAAAATACAAAAATAAAATATTATTAAATTTTATTTCCCACATTTATTTATGGGAATGATAACCTATGTTTTTTTTTTTTTTTTTTTTAATTAGCAGCCACTTTTTAAATTTTTTTGTTTATATTTATGTAAATGTCAACTACAGTCATAAATTGATTGACTAACCTTCTATAATAAGTCAAATCCTTAATTTAAATGCATATGTCTCATAAAAATTTAAGTTTAGAAGATACATAGTTTTTCTTGTTAATTCGTATGCTTTTTAGGACAAAACGTTCAGTAAAAGTTATTACTAAAAATAAGTGTTAAGTCTTATTTATTTAAAAAAATCGCACAAATTAGAATCCTATATATGCTAATAATAGTTTTTGCTAGTTTCACAATTTGTTCACAGTGACATTGATTTAAAAAATAATACAGTAATCAAATGGTTTATACTCAATAGAAATCTTCTTTATCCAGTCAAATATATATAATCTTAAAGTAATAAAAAGTTATGAAATCTCTGGTCTAACTTTTGTTTGTGGAATATTTCATTTTGCAGGTGTCCTTGGTGACCAAGACTCAGTCACCTAGTAATCTGAACTCATCGTACAATGCCAATCAAACACACACGTTCAACTTCTTGAATCAACCCTCCACCGCCTCGACAACCGGTCCCTTTTGCGACCACTTTGACTACATTTCAAGGATCCTTAACCAATGTGGAATCGACAACACCACCCCTATCACCGCTGGACAATGGCACTCGCCTTTGCACCCTCTTCAGCCCACGATATTTCATAAACTAGAAAAACACTACTCCTCTTGCGACACCTCCAGGCGAAAAATGGTTTTTGATCTAGTAGACGAGTTCTTGGTGGAAATGTTGAAGCCTTACATGAATATAACAAGACCACCCGATTCAATTATAATGCATGGATCCGAGCTGATTAGAAACTTGTGTGACAAGATTGGTGGTTTTCACGCGGTCAAATGTGTCGAGTTGGAAGATATAAACGGCTTGATCGATAGGGATATAGGGAGAAGTACACAATGTATGTTATTGAAGACAGTTGAAAATGAGGTAGATAGCATTGTTAAGGATATAGAGAGAGACATTGTCGAGACACTAGTACATGAGATGGCGAGTCTAATCATGTTGTGAACGTGTTCAAATTTACATAAATAAAAGAAGTTACTTATAATGTTTTATATCTCCAGAACATGACTAGTTATGTTAAGTTAATGACTTGTTATTGAAAGTTAAGGATAAAATGTTCAAGTTAATCGTTGGCATGGCACAAACAATATCTGACATAGTGATGTCACATGTCTTGTTCACGTGATCAGATGCTATTCGTTTGGCACAAAAAAGAAAGCAAATTTGGAAAGTCAGCTTTATGTGACAAAGTGAAGAACATTGGTTTTTACAACCTCATGATTTTCGTGACTATTGTAATGATTCTTACCTTTTTGCTATAAATAGTTTATAATTATTTTTGGGGTTGTGTGTTTACACACCAGTAATTTAGGATTTACACACCGGATATTATTTTATTCTTTTTTAAGTTATTGGAAAGAGTTTCTAAAAGTTATGTTTTTTCTTGCCGGGTCTCACATATTCTCCTTCATCAACTTCCTTATTAACTTTCTCTCTCTAAACTTTTTTCTTCTTTCTTTCAAAACCTTTAAACTCGTAAGATTCATATGATTCGGACAAGGTACCACTTTTGATGTTATTGTTGGGTTAGATCTTTGCTTGAGATCTAAAGTTTATATCACCAAAACATAGGAAACCATCACATTCAAAACACCGCCGCATGATTTGTTTGTAACATTTTCAGATTTGATGGTTGTGTTTGTGATGAGTTAAATACTATATGATTACATTTGTTTACAAATTAAAAAACAAAGATCATACACAAACATTAATAATGAAGAATCATGGAGGTGGTAATGGGGTGAATTGTAGTTAGGTTGGTCGGAGATGGTGTGGCCGATGGTTTAGTGTTCCGTGAGAAAGGTAGTTGGCCATGGTTATCGTCGGCGCATGGCAGGGAGGCAGCTCACAGTGGTTTAAACCCGCTAGCGATCAACAATGTGTAGCGTGGTGGTGGTCCGTTATGTTGGGTTTTGGTGGGGTTGGATAGGGGAGGCCGATGGTGGTGAGATGTTGTATCAGGATGAAAAGTTACAGTATATGGGAATCTAGAGAATCCATTCATACATTTATTAACTAGTCTAGGAGAAAGAGACTTTAGGTATTAAAAAACGTGAAAATCAATACGTTAAAAAGAGTAAGTTTAGGTATTGATAAATGTGAAAGTAAAATGATGGTGTACGAACCATAGAACCCTTATTTTTTTCTTATTAAAATAGTTTTGATAAAACGGTTGTAGTTAGAAATCTAACTTTCTTGTTCATTATTGGATAATCAAATCCCTAAGGTACTTGATGGGGAGGAGTGGTCACTCTACTACTCTACACCAAAATTACATCCATTAAAAAAATCCAACTCAAAACTACCAAATTCTATCCTAACACTACCCAAAGTGGAGGGAGTGGTCACCTATCCTACCCATTTTTTTTTATATTTTTAATACATAAAATCACATACAATATTAAAATAAAAACATATACCATTTCATTAAAAATAAAAACATAACATAATGCGTAAAAAAACTACAACTTAAAAATTGAGACTACAACTTAAAAAAAACATTACATAAGTGAAATAAAAACAAATGAAACTACAACTTAAAAATGCAAGCCCATCCAGTGTTTAGCCGCAAGTTCACGTTTTGGGCAAGACGAATTCCAACATAGCAGGATCGCGAATGTGATCATGCGGCTCAAAACTTCATCTCCGTTGTGTATTCTTGAACTTCGCCCCTCGAGTTGTGTAGCCAACAATTGTTTTAGCTCAACTCATCCTTCAGCGTTTTCTTCCAAATATTGTGTCTTCTTTTGTGTGTAGGAGTTGATTCCATCCGCAATACTTGAGATCGACGAGGAGGATGCGCCTTGCTTCTTTTTCATCTTTCTTGATTCAAGTGGAGGGATGGGGTCTTCATTCATGTCGGGAATGGTGTTGCTTGCCGATTCATACTCCCCCGACTTCCTTTTTGAAGAATTGCTAGTCGCACCGCCAACATTCTTGCTCCAACCATTTGTCATGACCTCTGACAACCTCAGCAAAGACTATGAGCAAATTGTCTTTTGTTATTGTATAGTAATCCGCCTCGACTTGTCTGCATCCGTCGTTGCACCCACTATATTAGCGTTTCTACATAATATACAAAATAATAAAAAGTATAGCTTATACAAAATAATGTAAATAACAAAGTATAGATTATGTAAAATAAAAAGTATAGCTTGTACCGCTTTGAGGTAGTAACCGTTGAAAATACCCATGACCTTGTTCATTGTTTTCCACTTTGTATTCAACGAATGAAAAGTTCATGAATTCGAACCCAAAGTTGCCTTGTAATGCTCGAGAACCCGTTTCCAAAAACCTTCGGACTTTTGTTCATTACCGACAACACCACATTCGGAGATTTGAATCCATGCTTTCGAAAACCTCCTCTTGTAGGCGACCAAACTTCAGGGGCCTCCTCCGCGAAGGATTTTTCTTCCCTCTCATCGACTTCTTCAACGTCCTCATCTTCGTCTTCGTTTGGGTGGTTGTTGTGTTTATTTACAAACTCTACGTCTTCGTCATTGTTTCGAACGGGAGAACTTCTTGTAGGAGTGATGTTGTAGTGTTGTGGATTCATTTGAGGAGGACCCATATTATATTGGTAATATTGATGTGGAGATGCGGGTTGTGAAACGTAAAATTGATTCGGAATTGTTGAGAATAAAATTGGTTTGGAAACGGAGTTTGTTGTGGTTGCGGATGAACGGGTTGAGGACCTTTATAAGGTGGAATTTTTTTTACCTCTTCTTGGATCCATGGTTTTGTGTTTTTGAGAGATGAGTGTGTGTTTTTTTGGTGAAAAAATGAGTTTGGGATATTTGGTTTTAAAGGAAATTTTTTTATTTAAATAATGCAACTAGCCGTTGCTAGTCCCCAACGTTCCAAAATTTTAAAAAAGTGAGCAGACCACAGATCGGCTTCCAAGCCCAATCTGGTCGCCGATTTGCTCTATCCGACCCACTGGGGGCGGTGTTACCGATCGGTTTCGCCTACCCGATCCCCATACCCGATGCCCACTCCCTCCCCTCTAAGGGGCTTCAATCCCCTTCATTTTCACTCTCACGTCAGCTTTCTCTCTCCAGCGACCTTCAGGCGATTGGGTGCGCCGATGGAAGGCCATTTTATAAAAAAAACATTTTTAACACAAAATAAAATTTCATTAATAATTAAAATGTTACATGATAATTCTAATAAAATAAAAACATTACGAAACATATTATAACCTTACAACACTTATTAAAAATCTAGGTTGTGGCGTCCCTTGATCGAGTCTTTGATTTCCTGCATTTTTTTGTTGTTGTAGTGCGGGCAAATATGGGTCGATTGGCGTGCAATAGAATATGATGTCTTTATCATATTTCTTTTGTCGCTCAAATTCAAGTTTTTCTTGTTCTAGTGCCAATCTTTTGTCTTCCGTTTCTGCTTTCTTTTGCTCCAACTCCAACTCCTTTTGCCTTTGATCCAGCTCTTTCTTCTTCAAATCATAGTATCCGTCTGCCAACTCCATCTTCTGTCCGAATGCCTTGGACTTAATGCTTTTCCATTTCTCGGCAACACCTTCCATATAGCTAGCTTTGGAACACTCCGAAGATTTCTTTTTATTCTTCTTAGCGGTATCATGACCAATTGGTCGCTGTTGAACACCAGGCACATCGAGTCGGTTTCAGAAGTCCTTACTTTTTTCTGACTCTCATCTTGGCTTAAAAAAGCCGACATCTCATTATCCTTCCAAACCGAATGGTCCCTCAAAATTTCCCAACAATGCTCCAATACAAACGCATGATTACACACTACTTGGTATTCATCACACGCTCGTCTATAAACAGTGAGGTCATTCTCACCACTTCCGTAATTCTTGTAAGCATTGTTGTAAATGGCACAAAATTGACCAACTCTAGGACGAATCCTATTTTTCCACTTGGTAATGATAGAGTTGTATGTTATTTCTGCACCAACCTCCTTTTCAAAGTAAGCAATGAGTTTCTGCCAAAATCCTTAGCATTTTGGTTGTTTCCTGTTATACTATTCTCGGATACATCACACCAAGCATTGCACAATGCGATCTCTTCTTCGCGTGTCCAAAGCGACGAATCATTCTTGGTTTCTTTCTCAACAACCTTCTTCTTCGCCTTTGTAGCTTGTTTCTTCGGTTTGACCGGTGACGTCTCTTCGAAATAGTCTTCGTCATCATTCGTAGAATCATGATACGATCCATGTGCGAACCTTGACGAACCGTGATACTCTTAAGTCGGATAACCCGAACCGGTTCCAACATAAAAATCGAGTTGGTGTATAATTGTTCTTGAAATCAAAAGCATCAAGATTGTACGGTTAACAGAATATTGTTGATAATTTGAATATGAAGACGTTGATGAATCCATTGTTGGACGATACCACACCGATTTGGGTGAGCCATACATAGATTGTTAGCTTCGACGGGAGTGGCTTTGTTGTTGTTGTTGTTGGATGTTTTGATACGGTGGAACAAATGGGCGATTTATAGGATGGTTTATAAAAATGGATTTTAGTTTGTTGTTGTGGAGCTTGTTGGGATTGATAATGAGAAAAGGGTCGGAAATTGATTCTTGGTGAGTGTTGGAATCACTCCTAAACAGTATTTCAAGTATTTATATTTCATATGTAATAGGTAGCTTTATTATGGCCTTTATGTTTGTTTAAGGTCAAGCTTATGTAGAAGGCCCATAAGCTTGACCCAAGCCCAATAAGGATAGGAAGGGAACTAGGAGTGTTGCCCTAGCTTCCCTCCTATAAATACCTTGTAAACCTTCATTTGAAGGTTGATTGTTCAAGTTTTTCTCTTTCACTCATACCTACACATAACCGGTCATATTATTGTTTGTGTGTGTGTTAGATCTTGTTCAATCGCCTCCTCTCCTTTCTTATAAGCTTGTGTTGTAAAACTAGTGACCTAACAGTGGTATCAATTGCCTAATAGTTGGGTGTACTTCGTTGTTTTTTGAAGTTTTGATTTTGTGTCTTACGCGTAAAGATAACGCAACCTTTGGTTATCTTAAAAACTCGTTTTTACACTTTTAATCCAAGATTCTTGTACTTTCAATGTTTTGAGGTGTTAAAATACTTGTTTTGGCAAAAAGTTTCAAACTTTACGCGTGGATTTACGTTTTTAAGCTTGTTTTGTTCGGTGGGTGTGCTTCTACAGCGCTTGTTTTTAGAAGCTTTGGATCATCAAGTTTCACACTTTTGTGTTATTTTGGTGATATTGAAGTTATTTCATCACAAAAATCTGGTTTAGAAACATCTTTGGGCAAAATCAATATTACGAGTAATCCTACGCGTAGTAAAACCCTAAAACTACGCGTAAGTTATTCCTTGGTTTGATCTTCGTTTTCGTGGTTTACTCGGTGTTTTCTTGCTTGGATAAGCGAAAATCGTCGACTTGGATATCTTTTGCCTTTGTGATAGTGTAAAAGATCATTTGATAAAACCCCAATCTTACGCATAAGCATGCTTACGCGTAGAAAATCCTACGGAAGATTCATCTTACGCGTAAACCTAGTCTTACGCATAAGGGAATCCTACGCCTAACTTAATTTCGCATAACTTTAGTCTTTTTTTCCTGTTTTGCAGCGTAAGCTAAACCTAGCTAACTCTTGATTGTTACGCGTAACTTTGGTGTTTTTACGCTTAAGTGCTACTTGGTTATTATGATTTCTACGCCTAAAGACACTTCATCAATGGCGTTTCATTCGACTAAAGATCCACCAACACAAGTTATCTTAAAAAAAAAAAATTTTTTGGCGGAAAATTTGAGTAAAATTTAATTTTAGAGGAGACTAAACGTTCAATTTTCGCGAGATTCAAATTTTGGTTTCTTGTGAAAATTTTGGTCAAAAATTCAAATTTTTGGGCCCAAATTCAAATTTTTCTGGTAAAATTTGGCGTCAAAATTGTCATAACTCAAATTTTTCTTTCAACCTTAGAATTGGATTTTATAGTGAATTTCAAATTTTGAGAGTCAAAATTCTTCAAAATTATTTTTGGAAGCTAAAATTCACTATATCGACCTTCTGTGTGCTATATCGACTTTGCACCTTCTTCTTTGATTCTTCGCAGGGGAGAAATGGATTACGATCATAAAGATCCATTTGTGGCATTGCAAGAAGGATTCTTGGCTATATCTCAGGCATTCAAGCATCGGGCAGCATCTAATTCCCAATATCCGTGATGGTACAAGGTGCGAGTTCTTTGTACATGAAAGGAATGCTCAAATGGACGTTGAGAATGTTTGAGTTCGCATGCATGCGGTAATGCGGACAATGAGGTTGTAGCATTGGAAAAGCAACATGGCGCAGACAGACACTGAGAAGATATCATACTTAACTACGACAGAGCCTAACGTGACGAAGAACAAATGGTTGAGGAAGATATCTTACCCTGTATGACACCGACACGCAGATGGTCGAGGTACAATCTTTGATCATATGCACCTGCAAATGCGATACAACAAACGGCAACACGAATTCAGTAATGAAGGAGAGGTTGACCAGTATGTTGCACAATGTCGAACAACTTTCTCATGTCGAGCCCTTACTGTTAACAATTCAAAACGTCAAATCAAACTCTTGAATCGAAAACATTCTTCTCAAAGACCATTGCCAAGTTTCAAAAGATTTTTCAAAACTAAGAGATTGCATCTCTTGAACTTAAACTACAAAGCAAATCTTTTTCCGAACCACATGGTTGATATTCAAATGAACAAAATGTCGTGGAATTTATTAGTAAAAGAAAATGAGCATTTTAAGGCTCAAATTCAAGCAAAGGGGCTTGCACATGTTGCTTACAAACACCCGAGAGATTAAGCGGCAAGAGTGTGGATACTAAGTTTACAAACCAACAATCTTGGGAAATCGTCTCTTCAACCAATGAAATCAATCATGGTTAGACAACCAAGCTGCTTTTCATCTGAGGAAGCGTTAAATCTTCAAAAAACGGTTTGCCTCAAGTTGTTGAGAATAATCATTTGTCAAAACCAGTCACTCCACATTCCGTGCCCAACAATAATGTTTCTGTTTCTATTAAAACACCACCATTAAACTGTTTCTGTTATACCTGTACAAGTGGCCTTCTGGCCAATCAGGATTTGTTAGAACACTGTGTCTAAACCGAGCATTAAACGTAAAAATTCATATGATTCAAATGACGCATACAAGAACTATGACCTAGAAAAGGCTAAGAAAAGGGCACTACTACAAAAGGATGGAATCTTAGGTTCACGACCTAAGATGTATCACCTTCGAGTGTATT
>OU343220.1:78494697-78612141 GCA_910596185.1 Chrysanthemum makinoi
CTTGGGAAGAGATTTTCGCAAGTTTCTTTCAAAAACTTTCCTATTCTAAACGTGCAGCTTAGGAGAATTCTTAATTTTTCACATTACCCAGGAATCCGTATGAAGCTTGGGAAAAGATTCAAATCGTTTATTACCGAATTCCCGATCATCGAATTTTGCTTCTTGATCAAATTCTAACCCTTTTACATGGTATCACTACGATTGGCCGAGCAAAATCATGTTGGCAGCTTGTGGAAATCTCATGCGGAAGACACCTCAAGAAGCTTATGATTTGATCGAGAATATGACGCAACATCATTATCAGTGGGATGCTTAAGTTCCTTCGACTCACCCACTATTTGAATGATCATTATCCGAGAAATTTCCGTTATGGTGCTCAAGTTAACTCTTTTGGAAAGCAAGAAAGCTATATCAGTCATCATTATCACAAGATCGAGTTATTCAATCCACCTTTTACTATCAGATTCGAACGATAGTGATACGATGAACCGTTTGAAGAAGAGAACGTAAGATCGATTCGCTCATTAACGAACATCGGATACCTTGTCAATGGGGGATAAGGAAGTCGAATGCACTCCTCTTGAGAATATTGATGACCTTGTTCCATTCCCAAGGGTATCTGTACACCTTCGATTCGATTTCAGAAACTTTCAAAATGACCTTCACAAATCCTTTGTTTGAATTCGATTCAGAATATACTCTCAATTTTGACAATCAAATCTTTGACGAGGAAAGTGACGAGTCCGACACGAAGACCATAATGGAAAAGGTGCAAATTTCTAGCTTACAAAGTACCGCACAAATCCCACCTCCGTTTATCTCGCTTGAAGAAATTAAAGAAGTAGAGCCGTCTAATGAAAATCCTTCGGAGCCCGAGCTCCAAGATTCATATCTTGATATACTTCTCGAGGAGTTCGCCGATGAACTCGCTCGCATCGATCCTCTTCCATCGGAAAGTAAGGACGATAAATTTGATTTTGAAGCCGATTTAAGAGAGATTGAAAGTTTGTTGAATGAAGATCCGTTAAATGAGCCGACACGAAAGATTAATGATGATCATCTCGAAGAGTTCTCCGGTGAACTCTCTCATGTCATATCTCCAGAATATGATCGTGTCTATTTTGATCTTGAGGAAGATTTTAGTTTGGGAGAAGAGCAACTCTCTCAAAAGAGTTTCGTTATTGATGAAACCACCCCTCCTCTTCCTCCCAAAGATTTTGAAAATCACCCTACGAGCTTAAATGTTCAAAATCATATTAAGGAATTTTCTTTTGAAGATGAAGAATGGATCCTTATCGTTATCAAAATCTTTATTCCATTTCTTCCATATAATGTGATTTCTCCTCTTCTTCACTCTTACGGGAGTGAGGATACCATCTTTGACCCCGGTATTACCGCTTTTCCTCTTTAAGAACCGTGGGTATCTCATCGGAGTGGAACTTTCTTATGTTTCAATGTTTATTGATATCGGCCTTTTGAGAGGTCAAATAGTCAATTATAATAAAGAAAATATCAAATACAAAATACACGCGAGATATTGCAAATCAACCGTTTTAGGAAAAAGGTCGACACGCAAAACCCGCGAATACTCGAATAAGTGATACCGGCAAGTGATTACCCGGGTCGTTTCCCAACGAGGTGTGAATTGACGGTGACGTTTGAGGTTTGTTATTAAAATGCTTGAATGGATCGGGAATTTACGTTTTGGTTACGTTATTCTATAAATTAACTAAAGGAAAGTAATTAAGGCTCGGGAACAAAGTAAATGATAATCTAACTACTACTAAGTATACGAACAATAAATTAAGTTACACTAAGTCCTAGAGTGATAATATGCAAAACGTGAAAACCCGGCTAATCCGAGCCTCAAAAAAAAACTAATGCAATTTAAGGCCTATGGGTGTGAAACTAATTTTCCTACATTCAAAACGACTAAAAATAATTTTAGGAAAAAGCCGGGTATTTTTTCGACTTTTAAATTATTTATTATGATTTAAAAACTAATTTAATCTAATTTAATTATTTAAAATACTAAATGATTTAGAAAAATCTGAAAATTTTATAATAAATACTTTGAATACTACTGAATTAAAGAAAAATAAAAAAAACTGGTACTGCTTTTGAAATAAGCTGTTAAAAAGAGAAAATAAGCTAATAAGCTTAAAATAACAAAGTACTATTAAATATTAAGTGAAACAAATACTAACCAAAGACATAAGTAGCACAGATGGTAATTGGTGTTGGGTATGTGGTCGTGGTTGGGTTGTTCAGGTCTCAGGTTCGAATCCCTTGACTGTCACCTTTTTGGCTACTTATTATTTTTGAACTTTCTCTTTTACCAACTAACTAAGGGACTTAAATAAGCAATGATTTGTGAAAACTTAACTTGGAAAAAGCCACAAATAAGCTGACAACTGCTTATTAACTCAGCAAATCCACTACGGGCTGTTTGGTTTAGTGGCTACAAAGGAAATAGCACGCTGCAACAGTACATCAAAACAGTCCCACATGAGGTCTTTTGAAGCAAATTTGAACAAGCTAAAGTGGGATTGAGCTTATGAGCTTGTGGAATTTTGAAGACAAGCTAGGGGGCAAGCTTTTGCCCCCACAAATACCTAGTTAAAAGCTTTAATCAATCTAAAAGAGGGGCTGCTAATGGGCTGTAAAGCTGCTGATGCAGTGGACAAAAACAGTCCTAAGGGGTACTTTGCGGCTTAAAAATAATCAATCTAACCTAAAAGCTAATGCCTACAAACTACCAAACATCATAGACAACATACTCAAGTACTAATAAAACCAATTTAAAGCTAATTACGGGCTAGTTGGGGACAGCAAACATAGATAGAAACAGCTAAGGGGGCTGTTTTGACAGCAAATCAAAAAAATAAATTACTTGCATACTACTTCTAAAAGGACTCTTATGAACTAAGTACTACTTGAAACACTACATAAACTGTATTGACAAGTCACTCAAGCTATTTGAAGACCCAACATGGGTCAAAAGTGATTTTTGACCCTTAAACATGCCAATCCAAACACCCCTTCAGATCCTGAAATTTGCTTTTAAAGGAAAATGGAAACTTTGAAACTTTAGAAATTGCTTAGTAGTCTTAAACAAAAGCTAAATTGAGCTTAAAATAACTTTCAAGACACTTTATAATAGCACAATAAGTGAGACAGATTCGAAGAAAATGAAAGAAAAATGAAGACTGCATAAACTTTAACTGGAATTTAAAACTGAAAAATAAATTGCATTGAAAAGTAAAGTTACATGTAAATTTAAATGACAAGAAAAATAAAGTGGTACTAGAACATGAGATTCTAGACAAGCTTTTACAAATGCTTCTAACTCTCTTTATACAAAAAAAAAAAGACATAAGTCTTCTCTCTGTCTTCTTTGTCTTGTTGTTTTTGAGTGGGAATGAGCAAAGGTCCAAATTGTGTTTCTTTCAAGCAATCCAAGCCATCCAAATGAAACTTGGGCACCAATCTCACATGTGAGCCATTGATCTCTTGGCTTCTTCTTTATAGCCAATGGAACTTAAGGGGATTGCCAACATGGCTTTGATGCTCATGTGACTTTGTTTTGGACACATCCTGGAGCTGAGAGGGACAGGAGTGAGAGGTGAGGATTGGTGATTTTGGCGCCAATGGGTTTTGGTTCTGGGTTTGTTATAATTGTTGGCAGGCAATTGGGTAAAAGGGTGATGGGTAAATGGGTGGTTCAAAGGGAAGGGTAAAGTTTATTAGTGTATATATTTTTTTTTTTGTTTTAACTTTTAAATAAAATGTTTTTTTTTTTTTTTTTTTTTTTAAATAATTGTTGTAAAAAATAAAAATTGGTTTTAATTAAAAATAATTGTCTTAGAAATAAAAATTGGTTTTAAAATAAAAATAATTGTTATAAATAAAAAATTTGTTTATAAAAATGTAATTTGGTTTTCGGGTGAAGTGAAATTTGGTAAATTGGGTTTTGGGTTCGGTTTGGGTCGTTTCCCATCTCACTCCAAAACGTGTCTCGTGATCCAAAAAATGTAGAAAAGCCACTCCCGGCTCCGTCCGCAAAGCACTTTCTCCAATCCAAGCTCATTTCTGTACGTTTTTGCCCTGTTTTCGATCCTTTGTACCTGAAATACATAAAAACACATTCCAAGGATATCTGCAGTATATTTGGTCATATTTCGTGTTTTTTTAGGCGTTTTTTGTGGTCTTAGATGGGTTAAAATGATGAGTGAATAAGCACTCATCAAATCCCCCACACTATCAATTGCTAGTCCCTAACAATCCGATCATATGAAGTAATGTAAGGATCAAAAATACCAAGAATACCCCGTTTCGACTTTTTATTCAACTACGAGAAATTTAAACTAGAACGTAAATAAATAACATGCTTGATTATCAAAACATGGCATCATAGAACGGGATTCACACAAAATGGGTGTCTCCGGAGAATTATAATCGTCATCCTCTTTTTTATACTCTCAACCAAGCTTAAACTTATTGTGCAAACGTTTTTGTAAAATGCTAACACTACTTATACAAATAATCTATGTAAGTCGAGACTTAACTTTTTACTCCCGCCATTTATACAATTTAAGTGAGTGTGCTCATTTTCAAAAGTTTGACCATTGAAATCGACATTTGTTATGGTTGTTACCCACTTAACTAAAGTACTAACCCACCGGAAACGACGAAAGTCTAAGGATCGAAAGGGCCTCCTCCATGTAGCGGCTTTTCTTCCGGCACATCCCAAAACATTAGTTTTAAGTGACCGGGCTTTTGACACCTCACACAGAATAGTACCGGATTAGCGGGAATTCGATTCCAAAGATTTACGAAGCTACCGTTAAGTTAAAACTAAGCCTAAATGGATTACAACCGACAATAATTTAGAAATTCGAGATTCAAAGGTGAGATCACTCCATGTGGCGACTTTCTTCTCAGCTTGTCCTTTTAAGGAGGCTAGGTTTTCACCCTTGAGAATAGTATCGGAGCTTTCGGGGTCTTTGAAATCAAGGATTTCCAAATTACCGTCAAACTTTTAGACAACTTTGACGAATACGAGTTCAACTTCCGATTTAAATTTAAGAAAAAGCAAGTTTCGCACATTTATTCACAAGCAACATAGTGCTTTTATTCAAGCAACTCATATTTTTCATTTTTTCTTTTTTCACCTTTTTTCTTCTTTTTTTTTTTCTTTTTCACTTTTTCACTTTTTTTTTTTTTTTTTTTTTTTTTTTTTTTGACTTTGACTTTGAACTTTAAACTTGCAACTTTTGCATCATTCAAGCACTTTTACGATACTTTCATTTTGCAACATTATTCAGATTTAAAGAAAGTATGCTTTCTCGGAAATTTAAATAAAAAGTTGAACTCGGACTCTAAATCAATTTTGCTTAAAACTTTTTATTGTAACAAGACGATTTGAATGTTCAAAAGTTTGACAACGAGCACGTATTTAAGTCCGATTAGTTAGCTTCTGGGAGAAAAAGCCATAGATTACTTATATAAGCTCTAAAGAGAACCCACTACTCCACGCTTAGCATTTTCATTTGCACAACGCGTAAAACCTTAGCCTAATATTAAGAGAGCAGCTAGATCAACACTCTAGCAGAGTCGGGATTCCCCTTGTTCTAGCCGAATCAAGACTAAACTACCATTAACGCCGAAGCATCAATACTTTATTTTTGTGCAAAGCACTTCTTGTAAATGTAAATACTTGACTTAAAACGATAAAAATTTTAAAATTTTGGTCAAAACGGGGGTGCTAGGGTACTAGAAGGTACAATGTGATCAAATTCGCTTAGAATTCCCCCCCCACACTTAGAATTGAATATTGCCCTCAATATTCAAAGTACCGGCCTGAGCCGAAACTATAGAACGGAAAAAGGTAATACTACTAGCCAAGTGTGGAAGCGAAATCTTTTTTCACAAAAAGATTAATAAAGATATCCCTAGATAATCGTTAGCAAAAAGATCGGATATTGGGCGGCTGAATCGAAAACAGGCGCATCAATCATCACGATCTATGGGAATCCTGAAAACAGAGAGCAAACACACAACAAGCAAACAACAGTGGGGGTTTTCCCCCCACACTTAGTGTTAGAAAATAGAAAGAAGATAGAAACATGGGTGGACACCCATGCAATGCTACTGTTTTTGTTAACCGAGTCGCTAGCTTGACTCGACCCCGAATTCATTGGTCCATGGGGGAGCAAGTGGAAGAGAAAATCTCCATCGGACTTTCATTCAAATGGTTTGGATAAACATTGAATGTGCTGAAAGTTCCACTCCGATGAGATATAACCGGCTTAAGAGAATGAGAAATGCCGGGGTCGAAAATGGTATCTTCACTCCCGTAGGAGTTAAGATGTGGAGAAGAAATGGGATAAGAAAGAAGAGTGTCAATGGATTGACAACGGGTGGGATGGGTGGGCAAAAGATTATATTGAGGAACATTGAGTGAATGTTCAACAATCTTATCCACCACTGAAGCAGTGAGAATATCCGTATCGGGCTTAGAAGAGGTTCCATCATCCGGCGGTTTAGCAGGCGGACGAGTGGATGATGGACCTAAGCCATAATCGTCACTCTGAAAACCCGGAGGCATCGAGTCATCCGGAGAAAGAAATGAGTCGACCTCTTCTATAAGAGTGTCACTTGACGAATTATTAGAAGACCTATTGTAGAGGAGATTTTCCAATTCAGCGAGGTCGGCTTTAAAGTCGAAGTGCACATCATCATCTCCCGGTGGAAAATGATCAATAAGAGCGAGTTCATCGGCGAACTCCTCGAGAAGGTCTAAAGTCGAAGTGGGATTGCCACTATTCTTATCTTCGGGAGTGGAACCCTGGCAAATTGATATCGGCCTTTTTAGAGGTCAAATAGTCAATTATAATAAAGAAAATATCAAATACAAAATACACGCGAGATAATCGCAAATCAACCGTTTTAGGAAAAAGGTCGACACGCAAAACCCGCGAATACTCGATAAGTGATACCGAGCAAGTGATTACCCGGTGATCGTTCCCACGAGGTGTGAATTGACGGTGACGTTTGAGGTTTGTTATTAAAATGCTTGAATGGATCGGGAATTTATGTTTTGGTTACGTTATTCTACAAATTAACTAAAGGGAAAGTAATTAAGGCTACGGGAACAAAGTAAATGATAATCTAACTACTACTAAGTATACGGAACAATAAAATTAAGTTACACTAAGTCCTAGAGTGATAATATGCAAAAACGTGAAAACCCGGGCTAATCCCGAGCCTCAAAAAGTAAAACTAATGCAATTTAAGGCCTATGGGTGTGAAACTAATTTTCCTACATTCAAAACGACTAAAAATAATTTTAGGAAAAAGCCGGGTATTTTTTCGACTTTTAAATTATTTATTATGATTTAAAAACTAATTTAATCTAATTTAATTATAAAAAATACTAAATGATTTAGGAAAAATCTGAAAATTTTATAATAAATACTTTGAATACTACTGAATTAAAGAAAAATAAAAAAAACTGGTACTGCTTTTGAAATAAGCTGTTAAAAAGAGAAAATAAGCTAATAAGCTTAAAATAACAAAGTACTATTAAATATTAAGTGAAACAAATACTAACCAAAGACATAAGTAGCACAGATGGTAATTGGTGTTGGGTATGTGGTCGTGGTTGGGTTGTTCAGGTCTCAGGTTCGAATCCCTTGACTGTCACCTTTTTGGCTACTTATTATTTTTGAACTTTCTCTTTTACCAACTAACTAAGGGACTTAAATAAGCAATGATTTGTGAAAACTTAACTTGGAAAAAGCCACAAATAAGCTGACAACTGCTTATTAACTCAGCAAATCCACTCACGGGCGTTTGGTTTAGTGGCTACAAAGGAAATAGCACGCGCAACCGTACATCAAAACAGTCCCACATGAGGTCTTTTGAAGCAAATTTGAACAAGCTAAAGTGGGATTGAGCTTATGAGCTTGTGGAATTTTGAAGACAAGCTAGGGGGCAAGCTTTTGCCCCCACAAATACCTAGTTAAAAGCTTTAATCAATCTAAAAGAGGGGCTGCTAATGGGTGTAAAAGCTGCGATGCAGTGGACAAAAACAGATCCTAAGGGTACTTTGCGGCTTAAAAATAATCAATCTAACCTAAAAGCTAATGCCTACAAACTACCAAACATCATAGACAACATACTCAAGTACTAATAAAACCAATTTAAAGCTAATACGGGCTAGTTGGACACAAACATAGATAGAAACAGCTAAGGGGGCTGTTTTGACAGCAAATCAAAAAAATAAATTACTTGCATACTACTTCTAAAAGGACTCTTATGAACTAAGTACTACTTGAAACACTACATAAACTGTATTGACAAGTCACTCAAGCTATTTGAAGACCCAACATGGGTCAAAAGTGATTTTTGACCCTTAAACATGCCAATCCAAACACCCCTTCAGAACCTGAAATTTGCTTTTAAAGGAAAATGGAAACTTTGAAACTTTAGAAATTGCTTAGTAGTCTTAAACAAAAGCTAAATTGAGCTTAAAACAACTTTCAAGACACTTTATAATAGCACAATAAGTGAGACAGATTCGAAGAAAATTAAAGAAAAATGAAGACTGCATAAACTTTAACTGGAATTTAAAACTGAAAAATAAATTGCATTGAAAAGTAAAGTTACATGTAAATTTAAATGACAAGAAAAATAAAGTGGTACTAGAACATGAGATTCTAGACAAGCTTTTACAAATGCTTCTAACTCTCTTTATACAAAAAAAAAAAGACATAAGTCTTCTCTCTGTCTTCTTTGTCTTGTTGTTTTTGAGTGGGAATGAGCAAAGGTCCAAATTGTGTTTCTTTCAAGCAATCCAAGCCATCCAAATGAAACTTGGGCACCAATCTCACATGTGAGCCATTGATCTCTTGGCTTCTTCTTTATAGCCAATGGAACTTAAGGGGATTGCCAACATGGCTTTGATGCTCATGTGACTTTGTTTTGGACACATCCTGGAGCTGAGAGGGACAGGAGTGAGAGGTGAGGATTGGTGATTTTGGCGCCAATGGGTTTTGGTTCTGGGTTTGTTATAATTGTTGGCAGGCAATTGGGTAAAAGGGTGATGGGTAAATGGGTGGTTCAAAGGGAAGGGTAAAGTTTATTAGTGTATATATTTTTTTTTTGTTTTAACTTTTAAATAAAATGTTTTTTTTTTTTTTTTTTTAATAAAAATAATTGTTGTAAAAAAAATAAAAATTGGTTTTAATTAAAAATAATTGTCTTAGAAATAAAAATTGGTTTTAAAATAAAAATAATTGTTATAAATAAAAAATTTGTTTATAAAAATGTAATTTGGTTTTCGGGTGAAGTGAAATTTGGTAAATTGGGTTTTGGGTTGGTTTTGGGTCGTTTCCCCAATCTCACTCCAAAAACGTGTCTCGTGATCCAAAATGTAGAAAACCACTCAGACTCCCGTCCGTCCGCAAAGCACTTTCTCCAATCCAAGCTCATTTCTGTACGTTTTTGCCCTGTTTTCGATCCTTTGTACCTGAAATACATAAAAACACACTCCAAGGATATCTGCAGTATATTTGGTCATATTTCCGTGTTTTTAGACGTTTTTGTGGTCTTAGATGGGTAAAAATGATGAGTGAATAAGCACTCATCATTTATCCAAACCTCTTGAACGAAAGTCCGATAGAGATTATCTTTTCCACATGCTTCCCCAAGGACAAATGAATTCGGGGCGGGTCAAGCTAACGACTCGATAACAAAACAAGCGTTTCTATCTTCTTTCTATTTTCTAATAAGTGACGTGAAGGGGTTAGCCTCTTCGATTTCTCGTGTTTGGTTGTTTGTGATGTTGTGTGTAGGATTTTCCCGATATGAAGACTCTCGTGCTCGAAGTTTGTCATTTCTCTACTCGAGTTTCATGATCGTTGCTGATGGAAATCCGATATCCTAAATCTTATCGACTAACGTTTATCTTTGAGCATACTTAATAAATGGCTTTTAGATTTTCGTGATACCCTTGCTTTAAACATTGAGGACAATGTTTCGTTCTCGTCTGGGGTAGGGAAATCTTCGATTTGATTTGACCGCACTTGCTTATTTCTGTTGTGTTTCTCTCGCACCCCCGTTTTTCCTTAGAAAATGAAAAATTGTGCAAAAATGAGCAAAATTTAAAATTTTTCAAGCTTTTGTTAAGTCTTTTTGATTGAAAAGTTTGCTAGTCTCTTAGATAAGAAGCTATAAAATGCGAATTCTAGCTCACAAAGCCAAGATTTTGCAAGTTTCCCTGAGAGATTTTAAATATGCATAACTTTATTTCATCAGACGAAGCATTTGCTAAGTTAATATATGTTTTGACACCTTGATTGACTTTCGCTTGAGAGTAGGAATAGAATTCTGACTTGACCTGGCGTGTTGAGCCCTAGCTTGTTCCCTTAACCATAGGTAATCTAAAAATTAGCGGCTAAGCATCTGCGGATCTCATTATTTGGGATTTTAAAATTTGCAGAGATCGAGAAATGATAGAGTTACTTATGAGTTTAGATGCTAAGCGTGGAGTAGTTGGTTCTCTTTAGAGGTCATCGAAGGTACTTGGGCTTTTGTTCCCACAAAATTGTTTCACCCCATATCTGTCTAAATAATTAGAGATGTTGAGTTTTTGGCGATAGTTAGTTCTTTATCTTCTTAAAAGAATCTTTGTTTTAAAAATTGGGTACACATCAAGGATCCGTAATAAATAATTGAGTAATAAGTGATATGTGATAATGTAATAAGTAAAGTTGTGAGCTGCGGTGTCGAGATCGGACCCTTGGATCTTTAGCCGGGATTGAGTGAGGTCTTAGCCTAGCCAGCTGGGATCCTCATTTCATGAAGCCTATAGTCTTGGAATTACCCCGTGAAGCTCCGTGGTTCACAGCTCATATAAGTAAAGGTATAAGCGCAATATAAAAAAAAAAATGTTGAAAAATGTTGAAAAATGAAAAATAAAGTATAAGTGAATAAAAATTCCTTGATGTGGACCTCATTTTTGGGACAATGGTTTTTGAGGGAAGGCGGATAACTAATTATCGACTTAGCTTTATATCTTTATCGGAAAAAAGTTATCGAAACGAGAATTTGAAAAATTCATTTCTCACAAAAATAAAAAAATTCTAGAGGAAAATAGGAAAATGGGAGCAAAAGGTATTTACACAAGTAACTTCCATGGGTAGTGTTAGCATCTAGAATCATATTTAACTATGATTTCGATTTTACCTTAAGTTTGGGACTTGTGAAAAATCAGGGACGATGTATTCTATCCGTATGGTCACTTCACGCTGTGTTTTGTTTTCTACTCCGTGATCCTAACATGTCGTTTGAAAAATGTTGGAGTTATTAATCGACATGAAAGTTCAACAAACCGTCATTCATAATCAGAATGTGCTTAATCGTTATATCTATATGTGAATATAAAAGGTAAACGGGGCGTTTTTAGAATTAAGGGTTCTTAATCTCTTTTGAGGAATCTTTGCTACTTCTTCATAGGTTTAGTAGAAAGAGATTGAAATCCTTGGTTTTAGAAGCGTGAGTTGATTGCATTGCGTGAGGACACGACAATGGTTTCGTCTGGGGTATTTTGGTGTGTGCTAAAACACATACCTTTTCATTATAAAAACTGACCCAAAACAACCAAGAAAGAGCCGTTTATTGCTAATATTTGTGGTTTTCTTGAGTTTGTGCTTGTGCAGGTACGGATATGCAAAAACACACAAAAAGAAGCCAAAACCGAAGGAAACCGAGCACGAGAAAAAGAAAAGTGCAAAAACCGATGCTGGGGATGTTATTTATTGGATTTGGATGCTTAAAAATGCAAATTAAGGAGTTATGGATCATGATTGAGAGTTTACACAAATTACCCCTCAACTTTCCCTTATTTACCATTTCTACCCTTGTGCCTTCATTGTACAAAAATACCAAAGTCATCCTTACCCTTTCATAATTTACACATTTGGCCCTTGGCTTTTGTAAGTTTACAAAGTTAGTACTTAATAATAATACTCTTTTTATACCAAGTCCAAAACCAAAAATAAACCAAATCCTTATATTACCCAATAGTTAACCCAAGCCCAAAATCATATCCTTACCCGGTATTTACCCAACCATAACCGGTTTACCCATTTCCCAACCTCTATACCCGTTTACCCATTTAACCCACCAGTCAAAGCAACCCTCCCAAAATACAATAAAATAAACAAACGCGCCCAAACAGAGGATTAATCCCAGTTTCACTGTTTACCACTGTTAGCCTTAATAGTTTTATTAGAAGTGATGGTCATTCACATTTAGGAACTTTGTAACGTGTGTTAGATATCGTGATAGAATAGTCAACGGGCTCGTGGATTGGACTAAGCTAAATGGGTATTAGTTTAGTTAAGCTAGCCTTGTATAACCTCAAACGATCCAAGCCCATCCCAGTCCAAACCGAGCCCATAGAAAGCCTTTTAGGGTATTTCTATCTTGTACTATATATACCCCTCAAATGGTCATTTGAGGGGTGTGCTTTGATGTGTGTGTGTGTTTTTTCCTTGAAGCAATATACAACTTATTGTTTCATCTTTCTTCTCTCTATCTCTCTAAACATACATACGAATTATACATCAAGTCACCATATCTTATTCTTAATCTTTCTTATCTACGTTTGTGTTTGTATAACGTGGGTGTTTGTGTGAGGACGTTTCTTGTTGTGATAAGGTATAAGTGATAAAGGGAATAACATTGTATCAATCGCCTAACAATGGTTTAGGAGTGTTTGTGTTTGGTTTGAAGGTGGTTACCGTAAAGCTCCTTGTTATACGTTTTTGTCAAGCTTAAAGCTTTAATTTTTGCACTCAAAAATTCAAGATTCTTGTGGTTTAAGGTTTATTTGGTGCTAAAGTTTCAGTTTTTTGCAAAAAGTTTTAAGCTTTACGTGTTTTTCTTTTCATTTTAAGCTCGTATTTGGTTTTTGGTCATTTCTACTCGTAACTTTTCTAGGCACTTTGGGTGAAAAAAGTCAACATTTTTGGGTTATTCGAGTGTTTTTAAGGCTATCTGTGCAAAAGATATCATTTGAATCGTTGAAATTTCTTACAGTAGAAGTCCAAAATCAAAACCCTAGTTTTCTACTCGTAACTTTTTGGTGAAGAATCTTCGTGCTATAATTGTTACTCAGTGCTTCCCTCACTTGGATAAGTGTGTGGAACACTTCGACTTGTGGATATCTCTTACGCTGTGACAATGTAAAGGATTTTTGGTTCTTAACCATAGTTTACGCATAAGCTAAAAGCTTACGAGTAACTCTACGCATAACTTCAAAATTACGCGTAATGTTTACGAGTAACTTTTTGTCTACGCATAAGCTTAAGGTTACGCGTAAGATACTCTCTACGCTTAAGGTTTCTCTTACAAGGTTTCTACGCATAAGGTTTCTACGCATAAGCTTCCTACGCATAAGATCCTACGCATAAGCACCAGATCCTACGCCTAAGCCTTGTCTACTCGTAACTTTGTGTTTCTACGCCTAAGCTCTTTCTTCGCATAAGTTTTTAAAAAACTTTGGTTTTTTGGCGGGAAAACTTGAGTAAAATTTAAATTTTTGAGGAGACTAAACGTTCAATTTTTACGCGAGATTCAAATTTTGGTTTAACTGTGAAAATTTTGGTCAAAAATTCAAATTTTTGGGCCTAAATTCAAATTTTTAGGGTCAAATTTGGCGTCAAAATTGTCATAACTCAAAATTTTCATACGTCCTTAGAATTGATTTTTATAGTGAATTTTAAATTTTGGGCGAAATTTTTAAGAACCGAGTTTACGAGTATGACTTTCGGAAAAACCTCAACTGAGCTTAATCATCATCAACCACAACTCCTTTATCGTTGAATCGATCCTACATCAACTTTATCGGATCATACCTTCATCAATGGCAACTCAACAAGATATTCATGCATCCGTGCCGAAAACGACCCCTATGTTGGCAAAAGGTGGTTATCTTCAATGGACAAGTCGAATGCTCCGTTACATCAAGACCAAACCTAATGGCAAACTCATGATTAAATCTATTAGAGGATGGACCCTTCCCCCTCGACAAGTTAATGAACCTGGAAATCCTGATGCAACACCTCCCACCGCACCATCTTCTCGTCTTCAATACGAATCTGAATACACTGCTGAGGATCAGAAACAAAGTCGAAGCAATGACATGGCAATTCATATTATCCAACTGGGTTTACCAATAGACATCTTTGCTGCGGTACAGTTTGTGAACTGCTTTCGATATGTGGGAAGTGTTGAACGACTTTGTCATGGAACAGAAATTGGTCATCAAGACATGGAGAACAAGTTGCTAACTGAATGGGAAAAGTTCACTTCTACTCCAGGAGAATCCATTGAATCCTACTATGGAAGGTTTTGCACTTTGATGAATGAGCTAATCAGAAACAAGTTGACACCCAGAACTATCGTTCAAAACATCAAGTTCCTGAATAATCTACCAGAAGAATGGGGACGATATGTAACTATTGTCAACCAAACAAAAGACCTTCATCAGGTGAACTTTGATCAACTGAATGATTTTCTGAAACAAAACCAAGCTGAAGCGAATGAAGTCAGGCAAGAAAGATTGGCAAAGAATCATGCACTTATTGCTAAGACTCAAACTACAGTGAATACACAACAACAAGCTTCATCATCTTCCAACAACAACAACTTGCAGCAATACATTCCACAACCTCAACAACAATTCTATCCACAAGAACAACAAGTCATTCAACAACCGTATCCACAATACCAGGAACAAGGAATCACTGATCCTGAAGCTGTAGCAGAAGCGACCTTGCAACAGATATTTTCTTTATTGGATAAAGCATTTAGCAGTCGCATGGGTAATCAGGCGGTTCCGTATCGGTAATCTTGGGTCACATTTGAAATCAGATGGGACAGAATGTTGGGAATAGAGCAGTGGATAATCAGAATGGCAATGTTGCAGCTCCTGTCGTTGGGAATTATGGAAATGTGAATCAGGGGAATCAGATGCAATATGCAGAGCAGTTTGATGGACATCAAGGGGGTCAGATTGTGAATCAGAATATGGGATATCAAAATGGGAATAACTGTTTTATGACTTCTGTTCAGAATGCTACCTCCGAACCTCAAAGACAAGATTCAGGATCTAGTGTCATACCAATGACAAAGCTTGAAAAGATCCAGTACATGTTGATGTTAGCAGAAAAAGAAGAGTTGGGAATTGAGTTGACTGCTGAGGAAATAAAATTCAAGTACCCAAAATGGGAAGATAAAGCAAACGATAATGCAACCTCCAGTCACACAATCAATCAACAGGCCACAACATCAAACGGTACTTATGACACAACTCCAGTCTACGACACAGATTCACTCAATGAGGTACCACATTCGTTTACTCATGAGAAGCCACATTCTGTGTCTCCCGAACCTTATTATGACACATATGTGGGAGAGCAAGTTAATAGCAATGTTAACTCTGAAACTCCATATATGGATCCTAATGGAGGTCAAGTGATACAGAATGGTGCTAATGATGAGGAAACACGTGCTTATTTTGAATCATTAATTAATCAATGTGGCATTGAAGCTGAGAAAGTTAGAACGGTCAATCGCGAAGTTAAGGCCGCGAATGCTAAATTGACCGTTGAGCTTGAGAGTTACAAGGAGCACGCCAAAGCCTTTGAATTTCATACAAACAAACTTTCTGAATTAGAAATTGGTTATCGAGATTCTGTTTTAAGAGAAAAACAATTGCAACTCAAGTATGACACACTTGATGTGAATCTGAACTTGAAAATCAAATCTTTAAACAAGGAAATTTCTGATCTAAATGACCAACTTTCTAAACAAAAAGCACTGTTTTCTGATCTTGAAAAAGAGAAGAAACAGTTGATTGCTGATTTTTCAAAACGAGAAGATTCTCTCCTTGATGAAATTCTGGATAAAAATGAAACTATCAAAAAATTGGATAATTTGCTTCTTACAACGGGTCATTCCGCTAAAACAAACAAGATGCTTTCTAATCAAGCAAATCCGATTTTTCACACTGCACATAAAATGGCTCTTGGTAACTCACCTCCTTCGTTCCTCAAGAAAGCTCAGAAAGAACGGAATGTGTTGAACAATGGACAACCTTTGCATGAACCCATAATTGTTCGTGATTCTCTTGAAACGTTGGAACTATCTGAGGAGAGTAGATTAAAAATGAAACAAAAGAATCCAGATCTCAAACCGATTGATTATAACAAATGGAACAAAATTAATGGAATTACTTTTGTTAATCAAAAAGAACAATCAACGTTTTCCACCACACCAAGTGTTTCAAACAAAGTGTAAACACCAGTTTCAAACCGTTTCAAAACAGTTGTAGTTTCCAAATCTCTTTCGAAAATCGAACAAATGTCTTCAAACAATCCTTTTAACACAAGTGAAACTAGAAGCATTTTAGATGATGTGAAAACTAGATTGCATCTTCAGAGACTGTTAAAACTAAAACCAATATTACATGAACATCTGGTTTAACGTTTTGATATTGAACAGAAAGTTTTTGAAACTCAAATTGCCCCTCAGCTGAATAACATCAGTGCAAGGGTAATTCATGTTGAACAAGCACTTTTGAAAGAAACAGCTGACTTTGTCAAGGACCATAAATCCCTGGTAAAGCAAGCTAATGAAAGTTTTGAACACATCAAAGTTTTGGAAAATCTCAATGATTCTCTCTTCGAAGATGTTATGACTACCGATATTATGTCCATTATTTTGCAAACATATTCTGTTGAAGATCATGAAAAACTCCAGTCTGAGACCTCCGCAATTGTTTCAAAATATGAAAAAGCTCTTGCAAAACTTGAAAAGAAAACGTGTCCTATTTTAAACAACTTGATCGAAAATCTGAGGAATGCAAGTATGACAAACGGTCGTATGAGCGTGCCTACAAGGACATGAAAGAGCAAAATGATCTTTTGAGAGCTCAGTTGGAAAGTCAAAAAGGAAAGGCTGTGGATACTAAGTTTGCAAAACCATTGACTGAGGAGAAAACAAAGATTTTTAAACCAAAAATATCAATTTCTCAGCCTCCTCCAAAAGTCAATGAGAAATTTGATTTGTCAAAAAACAGTCACTCCACAGTCCCTGCCTATTAAAAAGAGAATTGTCAAAGCTTTTGAAAATCCTGTTTTTGAGAAAGAAAAAGTGTTTACACCTGGCATCTCTAGGAATAGTACACGGAATGTGACCAAAAATCCTGTTAAAGAATCTGTCGGTTCTAACAACATGGTCAACAATCACTATCTAGAAGAAGCTAGGAAAAAGGCACAGACTCGAAAAGATGGAATTCTATGTGCAACATCTAGGGTGATGAATTCTACAAGATTTCAAGGCACTGCTAGTAGTAGTAAACCATTACCTAGGAACACTCTACAAAAGACTAGGGATTGGCTTGCATCTAAGAGTAGTTGCGCAAATGAAAATGCTATGCCCTTAGAAAACAACACTAGGAATTCTAAATCTTTTTCAAACAAGAATCAATTTCCAAAAGACTGTAGTGACAAAGTTAAAGCTGCTGTTTTAAACAAGAATATTGAATTTGTCTGTACTACATGTAAAAAATGTATCTTTTCAGCTAATCATGATGCATGTGCCTTACAATATCTCAAAAAAGATAATTCTCGTGCCAAGGCACAATCCACTAAGACACCAAATAGAAACAAGCCCGTTGATAAAATGTCAAACAAAAAGAAACCTAATAGGTGGATCTCTTCAGGACGTAGTTTTTATAAAAATGAGTCTTCGCTGCATCGATAAGAAAACAACTCCTAGATCTTACCTTAGGTGGATACCCACGGGAAAAGTTTTCAACCAAATTGGTCTTAGATGGATTCCCACAGGAAAGATTTTGATACTTGCTCCAACACAGATAATAGTGAAACTCATCAGGATAAGGAAGTAAAAACCACTACAACCGTTGATAGTGATCACCATCACCGTGAGGAATCTTGTACTTCTAACACTGTTATTTGTGAAAACTCTTCTTCTTTAGCTGCAGGTGAATCAAATATTCTGAACCCAGCTCATCAGAGGTTCCATTCCGTAAATCTTCTTCTTCATTCTCTATATCTTCTATTTTTGATTTTCCATTTCTTTTATAAAACCAACAAAAGCAAAATACAAAAATAGAAAATTTCAAAAAATACAAAAACAATATAAAATCAAAAATCCAAAAATATTCTTCTACGACATGTCTCTTGTATAATCGATATTCTGTACGTATCTAGAAATGTCATTCAACAATGATACGGGCATGTACAGATGCTTGAGCGAGAGTTCTTTAATATGTTTTCTAAAACATGTCGTTTCTCAAAATTTCTCAAGATAATGGCTTTCGTATACGTCAGTACGAAACCCGAACTTCAAAATAATGGCTTTCGTATACTTCAGTACGAAACCCGGACTTCAACATAATGGCTTCTGAACACATCAGTTCAGGACCCGCGCCTCAAAGAAAGGAAAGTGCTTATCCAAATCAAAGGTTTTAAATATTTTTTAAAGCACTATTCCTAAAACATAATGGCTTGTAAGTATTTCCGCTTGCAACCCGATCTTTAAAGAAAGGAAAGTGCTACTCAAAATCGATTTTCATAAATATCGAGCACTTATCCTAAAACAAATGAAGATAATTCTTCTTCAATATCTTCAAAAGATTTTTAAAATCTTCATCTTGCGTACCATTGATTCGAAAATTTTCAAAATCTCTCACATTTGGTACCAAGATAACTCCCTCTAAACCCTTAACTGATTCTAAATTTTCTGTATGAAAAATATGCTTTCGTTAAGGGGGAGTATAAAACAAAATTGTTCCAAAATTCATGCTAAATCAGTTTCTCTCCAAATGCTTTGCGAAAAACATATCTTTTAATCATTTTGTTTCAAAACATCATAGATATGCTATTTTTGAGGGGGAAAACGTGATTAAAATGTGATCAAAAAGTTTAATGATCGTTGTTTGAATCTCAAAATGAACTCGACTCAGACGGAACCAATGAATTGACGAGTAATCAAGTCAGTAAATGTACCATTTCGAGAAACTTTCTATGGACTTGACAGGCGGGTAATAATTTCAAGCTAGTTCTCTAGTTATGTAAACGTGTCTCGAATCGGTCTTGTTCATTTAAAGTCGATCAATTCAAAAAGTGCGAACTCTACCCTATATGTGCAGATTTCTGTCAAAACTTATAAGCACATGTGAAGGGGGAGTATTTATGAAAATATAAAACTCTCGGAGTGTTCCAAACATGTTTTCTATCAAAACACTCCTGAAGATTTTCAAGAAAAATGGTTTTATGGCAACAATAGGATAGTCATGGAGTTATAGGTGACTAAGGATAGGAAATCCGTCCTATGATCCGCCAGAGCCGGAGGGATCTACCCAAGGACATCACCAATAGTTTAGTATTAGAAGTCCTTAGGTATGATTGAAAAAAGGAGTAATGTGAGAAAGGAGAAAGAAGGGGTTGAAGAATTAAAAAGAAATGTAAAAGAAAGGGTGAAAAGAAATAGCCCTCCATATTCAACCTTAGGGCAGAAACCGGGTTCAATACATATGCTACTGGTTGTCACTAGATGACACTGGTATTGAAGACAAAGACGTCATGGACCCAGTGACGCACTGCACTAAACCTTCTAGCCACTCAATTCCTCTTAAAGGGATTTGTTTCATTCTCACTGGGAACCCTACATAATCTATCGACTTTCTCTTAGAGATCGTTGGTATTGAAGAAGGAGACCCTCTCCCTAGTCTCCGCTTAGGAAACCAAAATGCACTATTGAGTCTAGAGCCACGAGATTCATCAAAAGATCTCATAGGAACACATGTCATGACATCGCTTGTTGTTCATCATTAAGGGCACAAGTGATATATTATAGAGTCCTACGCAGATCTTAGCAATCTGCCAGAACATTTATGAGAAGAGTTACAACTGTAATCTTCAGTGATTGAATGGAAACTCCTGCCAGGGTCAACATCAAGCAGCCCTGACAGCAGGTCACTTCGGTAATTCCTTGGATTACGCTTAGTGTGTCTCAAACGGTCTACAGTCGTGGGGTGATGCTTCGGTGTACCTCAGCGACTCATCTGAACTGTAGGTGTATTTCGGTACATCGCGTTATCTCACTTGTGGGACTCCAGTTCAGGAACGGCCTTTGTAAGAATTAGAGACGTGTTTTCACACTATGATGTTAACACCCTCGAAATTCAAACTTGTAAGTGCCGGAATCCGCTTATTACTAACTGTTTTTATGTTTTCTTCTTATGGAAGCTCCGGAGCGGATGGATCGTGCAGAATCGCAACATGCTCATACCAACGACACATGAAAGTTCTCATCACAATCAAAGGCTACACAAAGTTTAAAGACTCGAGAACTACATCATTGGTAACCAAAAGTCAAATAGAAGTGTGAGCATGGTGGAGAAAGACGTGGAGACACCTAACCAACGAAATTGACAACGGCAGACAACCACATTATCTGATCACAAAGCATGAAGGAACAAAGATTCAAGACTATTCTATATCTACACGCAAAGTTCAAGCTCAAGGAAAGTAAAGATCTTATCAAGTGGAGCATAATTTGAATGACCACCCCTTAGGGGGAGATTGTTAGCCTTAATAGTTTTATTAGAAGTGATGGTCATTCACATTTAGGAACTTTGTAACGTGTGTTAGATATCGTGATAGAATAGTCAACGGGCTCGTGGATTGGACTAAGCTAAATGGGTATTAGTTTAGTTAAGCTAGCCTTGTATAACCTCAAACGATCCAAGCCCAATCCAAGTCCAAACCGAGCCCATAGAAAGCCTTTTAGGGTATTTCTATCTTGTACTATATATACCCCTCAAATGGTCATTTGAGGGGTGTGCTTGAGTGTGTGTGTGTGTGTTTTTCCTTGAAGCAATATACAACTTATTGTTTCATCTTTCTTCTCTCTATCTCTCTAAACATACATACGAATTATACATCAAGTCACCATATCTTATTCTTAATCTTTCTTATCTACGTTTGTGTTTGTATAACGTGGGTGTTTGTGTGAGACGTGTTCTTGTTGTGATAAGGTATAAGTGATAAAGGGGAATAACAACCACCATAGCCATTTACCTTGATTTCCCACCTCATTTACCCGTACTTAAGCCCTTCTAGAAGGCCTCTGACACACGTGTCAGAGGTGTGCACGTAGGGATTGCCACAGTGGCATAATGGAGGCCTCTCATTGGTTTAAACACATCACCAATATGATCTAAGGGTTGAGGATTGATGAGATAACGAGATGGTGAATCAATGGACATGATCAGACTTCCAGATGCTTCTCAGAATCACCCAAGGCTTCTCCTCTGCAGCTATATAAAGCCCTCTTCATCACAAGATTGAGTTGTCCAACTTTTCATGTTTTAGAATAAGTTTTGACCATTTAAATTTCTTGTCATTTAATTGTTTTTAGTAGTAATACAGTAGTTAATTTGTATTGTAATCTTAGTTTTTCTATTAATGCAAATTTACTTTTTCATTTACATCTTGTTAATGATCATCTGCAAAAACTCATTTGATTATTGATGAGTGTGTAAATACTCATCATTTTTGGGTCAATCTGAACTGCAAAACGTTTAAAAATGCTCAGAAATGCATCAAAACACTGAAAATATTCCAAAATTGCATTTTATATGTTTCAGATGCAAAATGTTTAAAATCAGATGAAAAATGAGCAAAGTTTGCATAATTGGCAGTTTCAGTCCCCCAAGTTTCTTAAATTGTCAGAAATAGTCCTTGAGCCCTAATTTCAAAAGAAAAATCACCAAAGGTCCTTTTAATATCATAACTTGTCAAAATTAATCCTTTGGTGAAAAATATAAAAAGTTTGAGAAAATTACAAGTTTGGTCCTCCAAGTTTCAAATTTGGCAAAAATGGCCCCTGGAAAATTGCAAAATGGCAAGTTTGGTCCTTATACTTTTTGAGATTGTCACTTTTTGCCCTTGGAGCAACTTTGATAAAATGGCAGCCATGGTCCCTTGTTTTTCAGAATTTACACTAATGGTCCCTCATATTATTAATACCCTTTAATACCATTTTGGACTTGTCAATACCCAAGTGACCCTGCCAATCCTTTGGACCCCCTGTCATTAACCAAATTGACCCCCTCTTTTATTATAATCCCAGTCAAACAGGCACCCTTGGCGCCAAAGTCTTTCCCTTCCACTTGATGCCTGCAATTGCCTGCTACACACAACCACCCCATCCCCCCTCCTCTCCTTCACATTTTCTTGTCCCCTCCACCTCAACAAGCCTCCAAGAAACATTTATTACTCCTCCCCCCTCCTCACTCAACCCCATCTGTCAAACACTCATTTTGGCGCCAAAATCCGTTTTAACGGCCATGATGAATCTAAGCAATCCAATGGTCAAGAGAAGTGTTGGGAATTATTCAGAATGGAGAGAGAAAGAGTTGGGATTATAAAAGAAAGCAAGTGAAGATAGAGAAGAGTAGTAGCTAGTTTCATTTTCTTTCTTTAATGTCGTTTTTTTAGTTAAATGTTTTAGTTTTAGTTTAAATGTTGTAATTTCAGCTTTTATGTAAAACAATTAAGTTAAGACAGCTTTGTATATTACTTTTGAGCATCAATTTCAAGTTTTCATATAAGTTCCAACTTTCAAGTTACTGTTGCAAAATTTCAGTTTCATTTTCTTGTTTACAAGCTTCTACTAGTTTCCTTTTAAGCACAAACAAGTTTAATCAAGCTTATCATGGCTTTTGATAAGCTTGTAATTCATTTTCAAGTATTTTCCATTATAGTCAACAAAAGTCAACTGGAGCTCAATGAGACTTGGAAATGGGTAATGGTGTTGCAGAGTTGGATTTTGGGCTAAATTAGACTAGGTCAGAGTAATCTTTGGGTTTGGTTTGTTGGTGCACTTAAGCTGGATCCATGTGAGTGAGCTTCTCACTTTTCATTTTCAAGTCAAAATTGCAGTTTATGCTTATCTATATATCTGTGGTCACCACTAGTTTTTATGTGTTTAATAAGTTGTATTTAGGGCAATATAACTCAGTTTAATCAGTTAAACCAGTTGGATCAGCACTTAGCTTAGTTTTGATTTCAATTCATGTTTTAAAGTGGTGTTTGGAATTACTGATAAACCTGTCTTTAAGTTTAGTTCAGTGTTTAACTCTTGTTGTCATATGTTTGTCTAGTTCATACATACTCATAACTGTCTTACTTTTGTACTTGTAACCACCAAAAGTCAAAATTCCATTTCATGTAATCTAGCAGTTTAACTGTGGATAATTTTGCAAATCCAATTCTTGTTTTGTCCCAAATACCTAGATTTAGCTTGTTCTAGTTTTATTACATCATATTACTTCATTTCCAGTCCTTAAATCCAGATCAAAACTCAAGAAAGTCAACAATTCAGTTTTACTTAAAAAGTCAAAAGCTAAAAACTCAGTTTTGGCCAAAATAGGTAGATTTTTCATGGGCTCATTTTTGAGTCAAATTCTATGAAACTTGTGGTTTTGAAAAGCTCTACTGGTCTAGTTTCTTATGAGCATTTTTGCATAATTTTGTTAATTTTCTACAAGGGTCAAAAGAGCTTGTGATTATGGTGCTAAGTCCCCTGTGCAGGGCATTAAGCCTGCACAGGTTTTATGCAGTTTTTGTAGAGCTTGTGCAGGGCTCATCTTGGCTTAACTAGGTCTGATTCTTGGTTTAGACACTCTCACCCAGGTCTAGTCTAGGTTCCAAGTTGTAGTTTTCAGTTTGAGCTTATTTTTAAGCTTGTGCTTGTGCTTAAAGTTGGTACCTAAAATCTGTTTTAGCTTATTAGTTCTAGACATCAAATCTGGTCAATCTTGCTCATCAGAGGTTGTAGCTTGTTGTTACTTGTTCCATTCTAGTTCTTTTAGCATATTATAGTTCCTGTTAACATTTGGTGCCTTTTGGTGAGCTTTTAGCTTATCAAAGTGCTTATTCATAAGCACTTTCCATATCAGTTTCAAATTTCTCCACATAAGTGCCTGTTTTTCCATTTTTCTCAGATTCCTAATATAATTTTAGAGTTTTCCTGAAATTTTCAGATTTTTCCAAGTTGATTTGCTATTTTTCTTAATTTAAATTAGTTTTTAAGCATTTTTAAATAGCATTTAATATAAAAAATTAAGAAAAGCTTCTAAAAAATATGTTTTCAATTTTCTTAGGTTAAGATAAATATATAAGTCATAAAAAGTATTTTTCCATAATTTTCTTAGTTTAAAAAATATTTTCTAGCATTTTAATTAGTTTTAAATAGTTTTAAATTAATAATAAATATATAAAAAGTCAAAAAAATATATTTTCAGTTTTAAAATAAGTTTTATCATATTTTAGATTTTTCTAAGTCTTAATTTTATTTTTCTAGCTTAATTTCATATTTTCTTGTATTATAAGCTAATATTTAATAGTTAAAAATAGTTTTTAATTAGTAATAATTAATTAAATAGTTATAAAAATAATTTTCTTTTTTCTATAAATTTTCTTTTATCATTAGGTTTGTAAAAATGTCATTTTCATATTTGTAGGCCTTTTATTTCTTAGATATCACGTTTTATTTTGTACGTTACGTAATTTTTATTATAACGTACGTTTTAAGTTTTAAACGTTCATCATTTTAAATATAGTGATAGCGTTTATTTAATATTTTTTTATCTTTTTAATTTTCTTAATTTGTATTTAAGTCGCTTTAATTTATAAACTTTTTCAGTAGTGTAATTATCCATCCAAATCCTTTCCGATCACTATCCTTAGTGATCATTCTATCGTCTGATCAAGTTTTGACACACCATTGAGTCTCCGTGGGACATAACGACCCGGGAATTCACTGTATTCTCCAGATCTTCATTGCATTCGTGCTTAGGCAGTTTTAAGCTGGTTACGGTCTGCCATTCACAAGTGGCAGGCTTGAGTAATTTAGCTTGACTGTTTGGCACGCATCAATTATCAAATCTGTTTTTAAGCTTGTTATTTCCAGTCATTTAAACTCACAGAAGCCTATCTAAGCTTCTGTGAGTTATTGTTGCTTCAGTTTTATCTGAAATTTAGTTTGTGCAAAAAGGTCAACAATAGTCAAACTGTAAAAGTCAACACGAATTTGAGTTATTTCTGGTTTTCAGTTGTTAGTGGTTGATATTTAAGATTGATTTGGTGTTTTCAAATCATTTTAGGTTAGTCTTCATCAAGGTTGATTGTTAAATTGCTTTTGATTATCATTAAGTAGTGTTTGGTATTATTGGATTTTTGAGGATTTAAAGGTTTTGGTTGGCTAAATTTGCTTTGTTTAGAGTTGTTTTCTGATTTTAAAACTCAGTCTATCAAGTTTTCATCACTACCTTAGTGTTCCTAGTTCTATCCTGTTTTCAATATGCAGCTTCAGGTCTCAGTACTGTGCTTGGTTTGAAGTTGGTGGGTTAGAGTTAGCCTGCCCTGCTACATCAGTCCTTAGTGCTTTCCTGTAACAGTTGGATATAGCAGCAGCCTTATGTGAGTTTATTTAACTTGTTTGTTAATCTAGATAACTCATCATAGTCACTTTAGCTTGTTTAGTTTACACTACATTTTTAGAAACTCCTATAGGACTGATTGGTTTATAGTTTGCAGCAGATTCACAGGTTTCTAGCTTATTAATTATTTGATTTGCAAACTTAGGACCACTTTGAGATTGCTACTTTGCATTTTAACTTTTTAGAACCCTTAGAAACTCTTAAATTAGCTTAAACTTAGCCTGCATTTTTTCCCACTTCTGTCCACAATAATCTGTTCTGCATCATCAGTTTCTACTCTTTAATATGCTTCCTGTTAGCTTAATATAGTTGTAGAGATTGCTTATTTTTGTATTCATTAGATAGACTCTAGCTTAGGTTAAGTAAGTTCAGCTTTTAGATACCTAAGGAGCTTATTGAGTAGCTTATTAAGGCCTGCAACTAGCACTCTTCTGTCATACTTTTTCTGCATCAGCTAATACTGTCCCAACTTCGGCCTTTAGATTTTGATCTCTAACTTCTTCATTAATAGTCCTTATGAGCTGTAAATTTGGATAAATGATCTCTGGTTGGTGGTCTTGAGAACCACAGTTTTAGTTTTCTCATTAGCTTATTGAATAAGCAGTTGAAGTGGCTTAAAGTAGGGACCAGTTTGCTGTTTTGCTTATAGTAGCAGTTAGCTTAATCCTTGGCAATCTGATCATTAGAAGTTAGGAGTAGTGTTAATTAGTTGCTAATAGCTTATTTTAGCATACATTAGCTTCTCTTACTGTTTGGTAGCTTAATGCATTGTTTAGCTTATTTCTAAGTGCTTATTTTAGTATCAGTTACACATCAGCTCTATATTCTTCCACATAGGCCCATGTTTTTATATTTTTCATAGCTTTAGAATAATATTTTAGGATTTCCCTGAATTTTTCATAATTTTTAGCTACTGTTTAGTATTTTTCTTATTTAAAAATAGTTTTTAATCACTTTTAAATTAGCTTTAATTGCAATTAATGAGAAAAGTTCAAAAAAATAATTTTTCAATTTTTCCAGTTTAAGAAAAATATAAAAAGCATAAAAAATATTTTTCCTTATTTTTCTCCTTTTATTTGGTATTTTTAACAATTTAAATTAGATTTAAATAGTATTAAATTCATAGAAAATAGGAAACTAATCAGAAAATTACAAAAATAGTTTTGAAAAGTCTTTTATGTTATTTTAGATTTTTGAAAAGTGATTCCATATTTTTCCCTTTCTTTTTCATAATTTTTAGATAATTAGTTTTATTTTAAAAGTTAATAATTAGTTTTTAATTAGAATAAAATCAAGAAAATTCCAAAAAAAATAGTTTTAATTCATAAATAGTTTTCAAATATCATTTTTAGCATAAAAGTAATTTTAGGTTATTTTTAGGATTTAGATTAGACGTAATTGCTTTTTATTAGCGTTTCGTTTTAATCCCGTATTTACGTTTTAGTGTAGAATTGCTAGTTTGCCTTAATTCTTAGGATTTCCCATAGATTTTAGTTCCATATGCTTTCCTTACCCCGTAGTTTAGAATATATCATTTTATCCCCTTCTCTTATTCAAATCCCGATAATCGAGACGTTAGTTGGAAATTTAATTCAACCCTCGTTCGGAACGATCTCGGTGCTCAAACCTAACACGTTTGAGTTACCCACATATTACACACTTCTCATCTATTATTGATCAGTGTCTGAGCCGTTTTAAGTTTCTTACGGTTAGTCATTCACAAGTGGCTAGCTTGTGTGAGTAAGCTTGACGTGTTCTGGCATTGAATCAAACACCGTGGAGGAAGGACGGGTCTTTACCCACTGTATACCTGATCCACAGGCCGATAGGAGGTCGTATTTCTTGTAACTATAAATACCCCTTCCTTCCATGGAAGGGGTGGTGCTTCTTCATTAATCTAACCTTTCCTTTGTGTAAACCTCTACCAAGAACACCCTCTCTCTCTACTTTCTCTCTCTAAAATGGTAAACATGTATTTTGATCATCCAAGACCACCCGAATCATCAACACAATAATATTCGGATCCTAACAATTGGTATCAAGAGCCAAGGTTATTGTGTTGTGTTGATTTGTGTGGTTTCGTACCATGGTTATTATGTTGTGTTTATTTATCATGGTTTTTTGAATGTTGTGTTAACTGTTTATTTGTACTCAATCGGAAAATATTTTCTTCTGTTTATTGTAGTCAACTGTTTTTACAAAGTTTTGCATCCTTATTTTAGTCCAAGTCCATTAATGGTTTTGACAGTATATTCATGTTTTTAGTATTCTTGGTGGTCCATTAGTCACTTTCAAAGGTTACATATCTGGTTACCAAAATGTGAAAGAATATTAATGGTCTTCTGTTCAGTTTTCTATGGTCAAAACAGTCAAAAAATATCATTTTTTATGCAGTTTTTCTGGGTTCGTTATGAATATGGTCGGAATCTTGGTCGAAAAAATCGCCGGAAAAACTCAGAAATCTTGCTAGCGACTTGTGGTCATTCTTCTTAGCGACTTTGTCAAAAAGTGTCCAAATACATTGTACTTGATATGTAGCGATTTGGTGTGGCGAGTTGTTTAAGAAATATGCCTTGCGACTTGTATTTACAAGTCGTGGCGAGTTGTGTTAAAAAATGACTTAGCGACTTGGTTAAAAGATGACCTGGCGACTTGTTATTTAACAAGTCGTAGCGACTTGCTTTGTAAAAGTGGGTAGCGACTTGTTTGTTAACATGGTAGCGACTTGTGACAGAAAGGTAGAAGAAGAAAAGACCTTGACCACAATATACCAAATACCAACATGACTCACGACCTCAGTTCCTTTACATCCTTGGTCCATGGTTTTTGTTCAAGATTAAGAAATCAAAAAGGTTCGAAGCAGAAACATCAAATCCGAAAAATACAAAATCTAAACCTACATCTAGACTCACCAACGACCCTCACATTCAAAGATATCATTCAATATCTCATTCACTCCCCATATCTCATTCAATTTCAAGACTCAAGACTCAAATCAAAAAGTATATCATTCAATATCTCAGATTTGTTACACTCTTTTTTGCAATCTTTTATAGATTGTTTTAAGTGAAACACTTATCCTCATTGATCATGTAAAAAGACCAAGCTCCATTTAATATTCGATTCAACAGGAAATGAAAATGTAACAACAATGTTATTTTTCTTTCCTTAAAATCGGTATATGACCTCTGAAATACATAAAGATACGCAAACATAATCTAATTACAAACCTACCTGAGACCTTTTTTCTAAGATCTTGATGTCGTGTATCTTGAAGCCGGCGTGTTTATAAAAGATAGGTTCTTGATTCAAGTGTTTCCTGGATTAGGTTCTTGGTTTAACTATTTCGTGGTTATAAAAGATTGGTGATTATGAGATTTAATTGATGTGATGATCAGAGTTCTGAGATTGTGGGATATGTGAAACGTTAGGTGAGAGAAATAGTTTGATGGTAGGCGTTATTATCACAAGTGAAGTGTGTTTGTTAGGTTTAGGTTAAAGTAAATGTTTACTTTGTCTTTTAACCGGTTGAGATATTCCTTGTTGGATCTGCATGGGCTGACGAGCTGTCTTGGGATGATATACCCATTTATGGACTTGGGCTGATAATACTATATCTCGGTGGGCTTTGATCCGAGTTTTGGACTTTTACATCCATTTATGGGTCGAAACTATACTTGGACTGTGCATCGAGGGATTGGGAGTTTCGGTTGTCACTGTCTAATTTGAATGTAAAACTTATGTTATCCAAATATTTGTTTTACAAAAATGTTGGATACAATGAGTTATATATTGGACAAATGTGGTATTTTGGTCTACAAATTTTCACGGAAGGATATACTATTCACGGCTTGAGCGAAGATTTGAAAAAAAAAATGATGAACACGGGGTTTTTGTACGGTATCATTGATGCGAAATTGAAGTGACGTTTCATGGGTGAACTTCTTTATCTTTGAGACGATGGTTGGTTGGTTGCAAGTCTCAAGATAACTTGTTGGGGCATAACTATCACTTTAAGTGATTATGAATTGACAATCTGGTTATAACTGATATAAGGAGTTACGTCGTCATGCTCACAGTGTATAACTATCATCTTAAGGAAGTTGTAGTACTTAGTGTCACACGGCGTTGTGGATTGTTCAAAAATATAGAACAAGCAGTAAGTCACTAATTTGGGATGTCTCCTTTCTTTTCAAGTTAGTCGTATCGGGTTATCTCCATATGTGGTCATTACTATTAGCCGATGAATCAATGGAGGTTCAATTTCAGCAATTCCCATGAGATATTCGACGCCACGTATTGTCAATGATACTTCACAGTCTAAGCAAAATCTTTTAGAATCTTCAGCGTCTGTTATGATTTTTCAAGATGTTTGCTTATGACAAGAACTTCTCGTGCAAATGGTTGTACACGTTATGATGCTTCCGAAAGTTCGAAACCATCATGGGGGAGAAACATGTACTTTGATGTTTTACGGTTAACCTCCAGGGAAAAGGAGTTTAATACTACTTGACTTAGTATGGTTTGTGAAGTTGTCTACATATGGGTATAGAATTGTTGATAATGATGATGAATCGCTGATGAACCGCTGCATGTTCCCTTAAAATAGATATTCACCGAAACCAAAGTTGTCATAACACATTCAAGGTGACATTGTTTACGGTTCTGTCTTGATTTTGTAAAATCCCGCGAAAGAATCTATTTCTCGGTTTAAATCATAGACTTGTAAAATTCCGTGACAATGGAAACATCCTGGTAATAGTAAAGTGCATTTCCAGATCTATCTTACAGTTGATTATTGGTTTTGTAAAATCCCGCGAAAGAAACTATTTCTCGGTTTAAACCATAGAGTTGTAAAATCCCGTAATGATGGAACCATCTTGGAGAAAGGAAAGCGTATTTCGGGATCTTATCTGATGCTGGTGCTACGGTTTCTACTTCGAAGAAGGGATAAAAAGGGTGTACTTTATAAATTGGATGTGTGTTTGGATATTCGTCACGGCAGTTTGGTTATTGCTTGGTTTTATGGGGTTATGTGCTTTTAACCATGGTCGGGATGAAACCATTATCAAAGTTCACTTTTAAGATCAAAGGAGGCTAGATTTGAGCAGAAGATGTGACAACGGCGTTAATTCAGTATTATTTCTTTGAGGTTGAAGTGAAATATCACGGGCGAGTGTACTTAGTATCTGAAGGTATCGGGGATGGTTGGATGAAGATTCTTCATGATCCTTGTTCAAGCTTATTATCAAAAACAAAGACTTGGAAATCTAGTTATTTTTGGGAGTCTTTTTTCTTTTACCAAGAGGGGAAATTGGGCTCGTATCACCTCAAAATAACTATCACTTAAAGGAGTTACGTTGTAGTGCTCAGTGTCACATTCAATTGTGGATTTTCAAGAGGTGATGTACGTCTATTACTTGATGGTTGGTTGGTTGAAGAGTATAGAGTACTTAGAGATTCAAATGGGCATGAATTCTTGACACCGCTCTTTGTTACACATGTGCAAGTTTAAGTCACGAGTTTGGGTTATTTTACTTCAAGGTCAAATTCGTCATATTGGGTTTTCTACATCAGCTGTCACGACAAAGAGCCTACTGAATGATAATGGGGTAATTACATGTTTGGCTAAGAGAGCTGAAAAGAGAGAGATTATGACGTCTGTTCACATCAGTTCAGGCCTCGTACTTCATCATTATGACGTATGAACACAACAGTTCATGCCTCGTACTCTAAAGAAAAGAAAAGTGTACGTTTCAGTGCGCTTTATCTTCCAAAGAAGAGAAATCTTCTTATGACGTATGAACACATTAGTTCATGCCTCGTACTCTAAAGAAAAGAAAAGTGTACGCTTCAGTGCGCTTTATCTTCTGAAAAAGAGAAATCTTCTCAATTATGACCATTCTCATCAACATGCTTCATGCTTTTTCCATGTGCTTTCGATTATCAAGTGAACCGGGCTACTGTTGATTGTTTTCTTATTCCACTTGCTCAACTATAATGAAGATGGAGACATCATGTGCTAATATTGCGGGGGAGAAGTGTGAATAGACTACATTTGGATGATATTCACTTGCTTAATCAAGAATGGCATCTCCGTATGCAATTCTTGAGGGGGAGAAGAAGTATGATAATTCTGCATGGTTGATCGATATCTGAGAATAAATGGTCAAACGACTCTAAACTCATGTAAGAACCGAGCTTCTTCTTATCGGGTCATCTTTACATGGCGTTTCTTCTAAGATCCGTTAGTTGACATCTTCACAAGCTGATATGAGTTTATTGACAAAGTGCTTCTGATTAATGCTTCACGTGCACATCAACATGATGATTCTGAACGACCTTCTGTTCTTATTTGATGTGATTATTTGCTTGGTGTTACCATTTCGTGTGTTCGCTGCGGCTGATTGCTGATTTCCTTGATGAACATCTTTCTGTTCTTGTTTGATTGGGAGGGATTTTAGTTAAGGGATTTGCAAGATGTAAGTTAATTGGGATGCTTTTTGGTGATGTTCTTGTGTTTTGGTGAGTCGAAGATGTTAACTATCTAATCCCCAACTGGACAATCTTGAAGAAGGTCGAGTCTACAGTCCGTTCTACATTTTCTGCTATATGTTAGAAGACTAAAGACGAGTTGCATTTGATTATCCAAAGACTTCTTCTTAATCTGGGCATCTATCAAACAGATTGTCGGTTTAGGGGAGAGCACTAATTGGGGGAGGGTGAAATGTCTGATTTAATCCCCAATTAGACTTGCTCACATTCTACTTCAGCATGTTGATTCCCACAAGATTACCAGTGTTCTTCTCAAAAGATTTCATGTATACGGGCTTACATAGAGTTGCTGATTCTGAAGTATCAAAACCAGCAAGGGGGAAAGGAGACACACATCTATCTGCGAGTAATCTTGACGAGCTTAATACTTCTAAGTGATTGAAGATATCCCGGGAAGACTAATGTCATTACCGCAGAGAAACTTAATGTTTGACTCATGGCGTTGTGTTTTTATTCCAACTATGTTGGGGAAGAGATGGAAGAGTTAGTTTCTGATGATAAAAGAGGTACACAAGTGTGTGATGATGCTATCGCACTCATCGGAGGAGAGATGTGTACATTGGGGACGCCAATTTGTCTCACTTGAGGGATTAATCACTTATTTCGGAGTGGACATCCGCAGAGATTGTCATCCGCAGAGATAATCAGTGATTCGGCCTGTTTCTTCAATGTTATCGGTTATTCTCTTTTTGGGCATTCGGGTACTTCGGGTTCTTGAGCTTCATACACTTTCTTTAGGGGAGAGGAAAGTATACATCGGGGTTATTCTTTGGCTATCGGACTTAATCGCTACCGATGGTATAAGTTTCTTTGTCTTCGGGTATGTGTATTCGGGTTCGTGAGCTCTAGTCTAAGAGACTGGCTGCATCAATTCAACTACGTGGGGGAAGTGGTCTCTTGACACCTTTTGGGATGGATTGCTTCTGACTTCAGTGGAATGAAATTTGAGAAGAGTTATTTATTTGTGGGATGATACGTGGTTGTTCTTTTGGATGATATAACCTCGAACGAAGAATCACGGTGATTATTCTTAAAAGGAGCAGCAAGATCGATGATAATGGTGTGCTTCTTTGTGCACCTGGCTAATAGAAGCTTGAAAGAAAGCTTTGAATCTGCTCAACATAAGGATTTTTGGTTTGAGGGGAAGCTGCCAAAGTCTCTCTTTCTCAAAGGCTCATGTTCTATCTTCTATTATGCAGCCTCGGAAGCTTTGGTGGTGGAAGTTTAAGAGATGACTAATTCTATCTTCTACGACGTGCTGCTCGATATCCTTATCTCGGTACTCGTATCATCATCTTCTTTAACTATATCATCTTCTCTATCCTTGTATATATTTATCAAAAAAAAAAAAAAAAAAAAACAAAATACAAAAATAGAAAACCAACAAAAAGAAAATAGAAAAATATAAAACCCTCAAAAGCCCATAAAAAATCAGAAAATTGAAAAATACCAAAAACATTTTTTTCTCAAGACATGTCTTCTGGTATCAATAACATCTACGGTCTTAGAAATGTCATTCAATAATGGCACGGGACCATAGATGAAGTTCGAACAGGAGGTGTAAATATTCTTTTCTAAACATGTCTCAAAATATGGCTTACAGTTATTTTAGACTGTAACCCGGGCTTCAAATGATGGCTTGCAGTTACTTCAGACTGTGACCCGAGCTTAAACCATGGCTTGCTATTATTTCAGATAGCAACCCGTTCTTCAAGAAAGGAAAGTGTTACGCCAAAAACAAATTTTCAAAATTATCGTGCACTTATCCTAAAACTATTTAAGGAAAGTATGTCGAAGGACTGTTGTTCCTACTCAAATATTTTTCCGTCTAAAATTCTTCAGAAAAATATTTGTTTTAACAAAATGGTGGAAAATGAGTTGCTTTCAAAACAATCAGTTTCAGAGTTTTTATAAAAATTGAAAACTCAATCAATGACTTCAGCGCTTTTAAACTTTTCAGATATTTAAGTCATTGATTGAGGGGGAGAATGTTTTCAAATCTGTATCATCTAACGAGATTATCTTAATCATCCTACGTGCTTATCTGTAAAATACAATTGCCTATGTTGAAGGACTAGGTTTCTAGGATGTGATTGTTAGGTTTAGATGATTAGAGTTTGATAAACACATTATTCCCATATATTTGAATGATCTGATTGATATGTTGAATTGACTTTTATTAGTCGATTGCTATTTGGGTGATGTCGACCACCATATATCTGTATGTGTGTTCACTAACGTATGCAGGTATATTGGTATATAAGAATGTTCCCGATCCGGATCCCACAATTGAAGATGATTGGATGCCAAAAGGAAAGGGTAACTATATCTTGGGTTGACAAATGAAGAAACGGAGCTTAATTTGACTTCAATGGAGAGTTGGCATAAATGCAACGTAAGAGGTCTCACTGCATCAGCAGATGGTTTTCTTCTAGTTGATTGAAGAAACAGAGCTTAATTTGACCTCAGTTGGCATTCAAAATGCAACGTAAGAAGAAGTCTCACTGCATCAGCAGACGGTTTTTCTTCCAAGCCCTACAGCATCAACAGAAGCTTCTCAACCACCTAACATATCTTTGTGCAGGATAATCATGATGATACCATTTTTCTAAAAATTTGAATAAATTGTTTTGAAAATGGAAAATATCGTTTTGAAAATTTATTGAGCTAATCTTTGAAAATCACCGGACTTCATTTTATCAAAACTTAAGTCACTCAATCATCGACTACTGTCATGATTTGAGGGGGAGAGTGATTTTAAATAAAATTCTTTCAAACGATATTTCTTCATAAAATTTCCGGTTTGTACGTTAAAATGTGGTGATCTAAAGATTTAATGTTATGTCATGGTATGATTTTTCTTTTGAATCAAGGTCTTTCAAAATGAAATTTTTTCTGTTCTTGTTTGATTGTGAAATTGTTTTGTTTTACTTAAAAGATCTCTTAAAAACAATCATACCTGATACTAACAATCTTTAATGTCTTAAAATGGTCCTTATCTGTCATTTTTCAAAATTAAATCTTGCCACGTCTTTCCCTAAAACTTTTTAAATGATTTAAATCAATTGGGATCCAAATCCCTAATTGGTTTGAAATTTTTGATCAAGGGAGAGATCGTGATTTAAATCTCAAATCTGTTTTAATGGAATCGGTTTTAGTCCTTTATAGGCACTCCTGCCTCCATGTGCCAAACGATTTCAAATATACAATGCACATGTTGAGGAGGAGGATTTATCCAAAAACCAGATGAGTGTTTAAACAAGGCCACATTTTCTCCCATGTTTTCTAAACCTAATTGAATCACTTGGGATCCAAAATCTCAAAGGGTTTGACATTTTGATCTGGGAGAATTTGTGATTTAATAATGAAATTTGATAAAAGGTGATCGTTTTGATTTAATTGTGCAGGCTGCTCGCTCATATGTGCTAAACGCTTTCGAATCTTGAAGCACATATTGAGGGGGAGCAAATAAACTATCGAGGTACGAAAGCTTTTTAAAGTGATTTATAAAGTACCTTGATTGAGTATTCAAATGGTTTTCTTAATGGCTTTTGTGATCGTGAATGTGCTTCAAAAGAACTCTTGCCTCTATGTGATAAAATGATTTTAAATATCCTATGCACATATTGAGGGGGAGAATTTTACCAAAGAAATTCAAATGGCTTTTTCTAAGGAAATTGTGATCAAGAAATTATTTCAAAGAAATTATTTCAAAGAACTCTTGCCTCCATGTGCCAAACAATTTTAAATCATATGCACATGTTGAGGGGGAGCATTTCTAAAATGATCAAAACTATTAAGGTACAAAATGCTTTGATCTCGTATCACAAGTACCTTGATTGTTTTTCCAAATGATTTTTCGATTGGTTTCAAGGAAGAATGAACTGTACCAAAAGACCGACCATTTTACTTTATGTATGGAGTTATAAGGATGGTGAGGTTAGGTTTTTGTTCCCACGATCCAGCCGAACGGAGGATCTTCCCAGGGACAATCCACTAGATAGTGTAGAGTCCTTAGGAATATTGAAAAAAGGAGAAAAATGAGAATATGGGAAGAGTGCGGACTGAGACAGAGCTAGTACTGGAATAAACCCAACAAGGTTCTAGTTATGAAGTCTCGGTAAGCACTGAAGGGGTTGAAGAATGAAAAAGAATTAAATGTGAAAAGGGTGAAAAGAAACAGCCCTCCAATAATTCAACCTTAGGGCAGAAACCGGGTTCAATTCATATGCTACTGGTGGTTACTAAGGTAACACTGGTATTGAAGACAAGACATCATGGACCCAGTGATGCACTGCACTACAACTTCCCAAGCTACTCAAGTTCCTCTTATCTATCGACTTTCTCTTAGAGATTGTTGATATTGAAGAAGGAGACCCTCTCCCTAGTCTCCGGCATAGGAAACCAAATGTGCACTATTGAGTCTAGAGCCAAGAGATCATCCACAATATCTCATTAGGACACTATACTCTTGAAGACTTGCTGTTTCACACAATGTGGAAAGTAAGAACATATTAAGAGTCCTACGCATTATCCTTGTGGTATTGCCAGAACATCTGAGTGGTATGTAAAAGTATTCACGGTGAAGATGGAAATCCTTCTAGAGCCAACAAACAACCTCTTGGTGGGTGACATGTGAGATCTTCTCGTAAGATCAAACTTGTGACAACTGGATAGAAACAATGGGGCGATTCAGTCTTGAATCAACCTTGGTCCAGGAATGGAATTAACGAATACTTTTGAAAAAAAACCGTTCGATGTGCAAATCTTCTTTTCTCTAGCACGTCGAATGTGTACTTATGTTTTCAAAATTTAAAAAGTATCTCTGATTGAAAAATACTTTTAGAAAAACCGTTCGATGTGCGAATCTCTTCTTTTCACTAGCACGTCGAATGTGTACTCATTCTCTAATACAAAAAGTATTTTGTTTGAAAATTGATCTTTCTCATAAAACCTTCGTTGTATTGCAAAACTCTTTCTTCATGCAATACGCGATTGTTTTCAAATCATTTTTCATCAATCAGTGAATCTCAATTCGCTGGTTCACTCACTCCGTGTTGTCTTCTTTGAGACGTTCTAGTTTGAGAACAGCTAAAAGCATACTGCGAAACCCCTGTCAAGGAGATTCTTCGAATCCTACCGATCACAGGCGGTACTTGTACTGATCAACGGGAACCGTGGGCCGTGTACCTCAATTCAACGAAAGTGATCAAAGACACTTTCGTGTGTTTTATTGCTAACTGTTGTTTGCAGGTACATTTGGACGGTTGCGGCTGATCAGAATTGAGGAGTCATTCCAAAGCCGCATGCTCACAGCATCCACACTTAATTTGAAGAAATCATGATTGGTGCATATCTACATAACCTGGCTCAGATATTTTTATACTATGTCTCGCTCTGCTGCTGCAAATATCTTGAACCAGTAAAAGCTTCCGCTACTCTGATGGAAAGATGTCATGATTCAATAGTGTGAGCATGTCGGTCCAAAAGTCACAACATCACATGAAGGCAACACAACTATGGATGATCCAGAGATTTACTGTGGGTGATGATCTCAATGAAAGCTCGAAGATCATCAAAGATGTGGATCAGTTAAAGGCCTCCACTAAAAGTACAAATCAGTGCGGACTTTGAAGTTGCACTATAAAAGCACAAAGATTGCGGAATTGAAGAATTGAAGTCTACGAGCTCAAGAACAAAGTCAAGAATAGATTGCTAGGATTCAAAATGTAAAACATGGGGTGACCTCCCTTAGGGGGAGATTGTTAGGAATTAGAAAATTCCATAGTGAAGAGTCGATCACCCCTAATATTATCTAGCATAATTTAGCTCGTAGACATATTGTTAGTCACGTTATTTAGTAGTTTATTTATTAGTTTGTAGCGTAGTATAGCTTAGTGCAACACCGTGGAGGAAGGACGGGTCTTTACCCACTGTATACCTGATCCACAGGCCGATAGGAGGTCGTATTTCTTGTAACTATAAATACCCCTTCCTTCCATGGAAGGGGTGGTGCTTCTTCATTAATCTAACCTTTCCTTTGTGTAAACCTCTAGCAAGAACACCCTCTCTCTCTACTTTCTCTCTCTAAAATGGTAAACACGTATTTTGATCATCTAAGACCACCCGAATCATCAACACAATAATATTCGGATCCTAACAGTTAAAATTGTAATCTTATCCTTGAAGGGTTTTCCTGGCGGAATGTACTTTGCGGAAGTTATAGACTCATCCTTGAAGTGTTTCCCTGGCGGAATGTACTTTGCGGTAGTTGTAATCTTTCCTTGAAGGGTTTTCCTGGCGGAATGCTACTTTGTGGAAGTTGTAATTTTTCCTTGAAGGGCTAGAATGCTCTCCTCATGTGTTATGTTCTCCTTTGTTCTTTTTTCTCAGAACTGGAGCAACTGGTTTCACTCACCGGAGCGGGTACAACAAATGAACAAAACCATTTAGAGAACTTTTAAGACGAATCTGCCATTTTCCGTGTTGGTAAGGCTTAGTAGGGTAGTTTTTCCACCCGCGTAGAATTTTATTTTATCCCGGCCTCCGCAAGCTTGTCATCTTGGCTTTAACTCAGTCTTTCCAACCCATTATACCTGAGTTGGTAGACCGTACTCTTACTTGCAGGCCGGGCTGCAACAAAAGAAGAATGAAGGCTTTGTTTTCATCCTTTGTTTCTTGACGTTGTAAGGGAAGCTTCTTGTTAGTTAGGGGCCATCTTATTCAATTCATTGCCCCTAACATTCTTTTTTGCCCTTCCTTAAGGACCCATCCCTTTCCACTATCTATCACTCCCTTCGATACCACCCTGGTTAACCTTGGTTAATACCAAGGTTAACCAGGGAGAACTTGCACCATCTATTTTCCTAATGGCTAATGAGAGTCTAATTGGGGATAAGACTCCCACCTCGGAATTTGCCATTTTGGTCAAGAAGGTACTGAGAGATGTCATAGAAGGGGGTTTGAATGAATGGGTGTTGTGAGGGATTATGGTGGTGGGTTATTAGTCGTCATTTAAGAGCGACTAATTATTATTAGCAGTCATGTGAGAGCAGCTTTGGATTACGTGAGTATCTGCTTAGCTTTTTCGTTTTCTTTTGGTTTTTTCTTCATGAGGGTAAATCCTTGAGTGATTCATAATTTTTCTAGAAATGATCACATATGAATGGCTTGTTGTTATTGAGTAGGGGTTATGCTCTAGTTACATTATGTACGATCGTTTTTTTCTTCTGAATAACATCTACAGCTTCTTTCGAAGTGTTTTTTGAGTTCGTATGTCAAGGGTTTTGGTGTTAATTTGTGATTCCTTTCTTCTGCCTTTCCCCTTTTTTGTCACGTGTATTTATAGTGGAGGTTTTACTGTTCCTGCACGTGTGAGCATTAGTTTTGATCTACTGTTTTGTAGGGAGGCACATGACTAGGCTCGTAGCTTGAGCATCTGTTCACTCTGTTAGATTTGACATAAAGTTTTTTGCAAAGGAACCTAAATTTGTACTTCCCAGATTTTCTTTCCTGTTTGAGTATATAGATAAGGTTTATCCTCTAATTTGTTCCGCAATGCTGGGTTAACATGTTGTTATCCGGGGCTTTGCTCCCTCGAAGCCGCACGCTTGTCTTGATTATGTTGCTAGTTTCCTTTTGTTGCGTTTATAAATCGTGTTGGGTGCGCTCCTATGCGTCCCAGTGAGCCACTGTTTACTCTTGCGAACGATTTTTCCGATAAGTAAGGCCTCTTTTTTCCAGGCTGTTCACGGGCTTCCTTACTCGTTTCCTTGAGCATGGGTTTTGTTGACACATGATCTTCGACTTATCTTTTTTTTTTGTTAACAGCGGTTCCTCTATGGCTATTATTTTTGCTTTCGAGTCCTACTTCCTTTCCGTTGACCCTTTACTCTTTGTTTCGTGAATTGTCTTTTTTCCGGTATACATCTTCCATATATTTCTTTGGCAGCATCTGTTTTGTTTGTTGCGGTGTGTTTGCTGCCTTTTGTCAAATGAATTCACTTGAGCTAGTTATGCCACGGTGGCAAAGTTGCTCTTAGAATTTATACTTGGCGCTAGAGTTTCTTTCTGAGATTCATTCCCTTTGTTTTAATATCTTCCGTTGATTCCTTGCTCCCTTACTTGGGATTTTAATTTAGAATTTTTAGGCCGACATTATTACCTGTAAAGATGGGGAAATCATGACTTTTCTTTTATGTGAGGATATTTATCCGGTATTTGATCATGATGTGGGTTTTTACTACGTCTGTCACATGAGAATTATGATTTCACCGTCTGTGTCGTCGTCTACCATTTGTGTGTTTCCGATGTTTAATCTGGCGGGAGATATTATGATTGCAACTACGCGATCTTTCCGCGTATGTCCGTATTATATTTCTCTAGCACGTCCGTTGTGTGAGATGTTTCCGTCTTGCGCTTTGCGTTTTGTAAGATGTTTCCACCTTGCGTTTTGTTGGAAACAAAGTTGAGGAATTTTTCTATTCTTCCTCCTGGCTTTCGTGTTGCTTAATTTTTGGCTTTTCCCGGTGCTTCTTTTTCTTCTACCATCCTTCCTTTATTTCTTTCCTCTCTTTGCTTTTTTAGATGGAGTGTTAGCCTTAATAATAAGTAATAGAATTGATGGTCATTCACGTTTAGAAACTTTGTAACGTGTGTTAGATATTGTAATAGAATAGTCAATGAGCTCGTGGATTGGGCTTAGCTAAATGGTCAGTAGTTATGTTAAGCTAGCCTTTATTAAGTTTATGTATCCCTAGTCCAATCCATAACCAAATCGTGGCCCATGGCCAAGCCCATTAGGGCATGTTACTTGTACTATATAAACACCTCAAATGACACATTTGAGGTGTGTGCTTGAGTGTGTAAGTGTGTGTTTTTTCTTAAGCAATACAAGTTCTCTCTTCATCTTTTATTCTCTACACATACGAATCATATATCAAGTCACCACCTTTCTTACTTCATCTTTACGCCTAGTGTTTTAGTGTTATACTCGTGTGTTTAGCTTGTGTATCGTGATAAGGTTGATAAAAACAAGGTCCAACAATTGGTATCAATCGCCTAACAATGGTTTAGGAGTGTTTGTGTTTCGTTTTTTGGTTAAAACTTTGTTAAAAGTTTCGTTTTTTATATAAAAACGCAAGATTTTTGGCTTAAAGTTTTGTTTTTTTACGTGTTTTTAAGGTTAAAGTTGTAGTTTTTATTGATCCTTAAGTGTTTTGGAAGAAGTTTGTGCAAAATAAATCATTTGGAATCGTGTTTTTGGTTGAAAATTCATTTTTTTGCAAAAATCTGGGCAGTTTACGCGTAAGGATTTCAAGTATAGAAAGTCAAAACCCTAGTTTTTACGCGTAAGAAATGTCAAAACCTAACCTTACGCTTAAGGTTACGCGTAAGACATGAAGTTTACGCCTAAGGTTTACGCGTAAGCAATTTGTGAAGACTCTTCGTGCAACAACGGTTGCTCAGTACTTCCCTCACTTGGATAAGTTTGTGGAATACTTCGACTTGTGAAATCTCGCTAGCTTGGAAAAGTTAGAGAGATACGATTCTTTCTTACGCGTAAGCAAGTTTTTACGCATAAGACTTCAATCTTACGCCTAAGACTGTAGTTTACGCTTAAGAGTTAACCTTACGAGTAAAAATATTTTTTACGCCTAAGAGTAAAATCTTACGCGTAAGGATACTGTTTACGCATAAGTGTTAATTGTTACGAGTAAGGACAGTTTTTACGCATAAGCTTCAAATCTTACGCCTAAGGACCAAGTTTAGGCTTAAGAACCCAATTCTTTCGCCTAAGAACAGGTTTACGAGTAAGATCTTCAGCAAAACTTCAAACGACCATAACTTTTGAACCGTAACTCCGTTTTCAGCGTTCTACCCATCAAAACGACTGTGAGAACGAGGAGAATGGCCCACTAATAAAACTATAGTTAATTCGGGTCAACCTTCGAGTCCTAAAAATGCTCCGAACAGAAGTTATTGAGGTTTTTAAGTTTTTAGAGCAAATTTTCACTACAACAACCGAGCTTAATCTTCATCAAACACAACTCCTTTATCGTTGAATCGATCCTACATCAACTCTATCACAAATACCTTCACCAATGGCTACTCAACAAGACGTTCATGCAGCCGGTGCTGAAAACCGTCCTCCTATGCTGGAAAAAGGTGGATATCTTCAATGGACAAGTCGTATGCTCCGCTACATCAAAACCAAACCTAATGGAAAACTCATGATTCAATCCATTACGAATGGACCCTTCAAGCCACGACAAGTCCAAGACCCTGGAATTCCTGATGCAACACCTCCCATCCCACCATCTTTTCGTGATCAAGATGAATCAGAATACACTGACGAGGATAAGAAGCAGATCGAAGCAGATGACATGGCAATACACATTGTCCAACTGGGATTACCAAGAGACATCTTTGCTGCTGTAGACAGCTATGAAACTGCTTACGATATGTGGGACGTGTTAGACGGCTATGTTATGGAACAGAAATTGGTAAACAAGACATGGAGAACAAGCTGCTAACTGAATGGGAGAAGTTTACATCAACTCCAGGAGAATCCATTGAATCATACTATGGAAGGTTTTGCACTTTGATGAATGAGCTTATCAGAAATAAGTTGACACCCAAGACTATCGTGAGTAACATCAAATTCCTTAACAATCTTCAAGAAGAATGGGGACGCTATGTCACTATTGTCAATCAAACAAAGGACTTACATCATGTGAACTTTGATCAACTCTACGATTTTCTGAAACAAAACCATGCTAAAGTCAACGAGGTAAGGAAAGAAAGATTGGCAAAGAATCATGATCCCTTGGCACTAATTGCAAAGACTCTAACTCCAGTGAACACGCAACAACAGCCTTCATCATCTTCCAATAACAACTACTTGCAGCAATACATTCCGCAACCACAAGTTGTTATCCCCCAACAACAATTCTACTCACCAAAACAACAAGTCATTCAACAACAGTATCCACAATACCAGGAACCAGGAATCACTGACCTTGAAGCTGAACAAACAGAGGCTTTGTCGAATGCGTTTTCTTATTTGACTAAAATATTCAAAGGATGCTATTCCACACCAACTAACAACAACCAAAGGATTTCATCAAACACGCGCAACAGGAAAATTGCACAGCCTGGTTTGAATATGGGTCAACAAGGATAAATGGTTGGAGTTATTGGGAATCAACAGGGATATGCTACTGGATTTCACATAGGTAATCAGGCGGTTCAGTATCAGGGTAATCAGTTAGGTCAGAATGTTGGGAATCAGATGGGTCAAAATGTTGGGAATAGAATAGTGGGTAATCTGAATGGGAATGTTGCAGCTCCAGTCGTTGGGAATTATGGAAATGTGAATCAGGCTAATTGGGTTACGTGTTACAACTGTCAAGGATTGGGTCACATTGCACGGAATTGTCCTACTAAGCCAAAAAAGTTGCGTATCTTTAGAAAGCATTGCTGTTGGCACAAAAGTCAGAAGCAGGGATGCAGTTGAGTGTTAAGGAACATGACTTTATAGCTATTATGGATGAAATGGAAGAACGAGAAAATATCAATGCAAACTGCATCTTCATGGCAAATCTTCAGGAGGTTAAGTACGACACTGACTCTGACACAACTCCTGTTTATGACGCCAATGCAGTCTTTGAGGTACCAATCATTGATCCATGCTATAACAATGTCATATTTGATGTGTTTACTCATGACGAACAGCATTCTGTGACGCCAGAACCTACTTATGATACATACCTGGACAATCCGAGTAGTAGCAATATTAACTCTAAAACTCCAAATGTGGATCCTAGTGGAGGCGGTGTGGCACAAAATACTGAGACTGATGAGGAAACACGTGCCTTATTTGAATCATTGATTAATAATTGTGGCATTGAAATTGAGAAAGTAAAAAAGGTCAATCGCGATGTTAACGCCGCGAATGATAAATTGACCGTTGAGCCTGAGAGGTACAAGGAGCACGCAAAAGCTTTTGGATTTCACAAAAACAAAGAGTCAGAATTAGAAATTGGTTATCGAAAGTCCGTTTTAAGAGAAAAACAATTGCAAATCAAGTATAACACACTTGATGTGAATTTGAGCTTAAAAATAAAATCTTTAAACGAGGAAATTTTTTATCTTAAAAACCAACTTTCTAAACAAAAAGCAACTTATTCTGATCTTGAACAAGAAAACAAACAGTTGATTGCTGATTTTTCAAAACGAGAAGATTCTCTTCTTGATGAAATTCTTGATAAAAATGAAAAAATAAAAAAATTAGAAAATTTGCTTGTTACAACGGTTCATTCGGCTAAAACAACAAATATGATAATTAATCAAACAAATTCGTATTATCATACAGCACAAAAAATGGCTCTTGGTAACAAACCTCCTTGTGCACTCAAGAAAGCTCAGAAAGAACAGAATGTTTTGAATAATGGAAAAGCTTTGCATGAACCCATAATTGTTCGTGATTCTCTTGAAATGTTAGAACTAACTGATGAGAGTAGATCAAAAATGAAACAAAAGAAACCAGATCTAAAACCAATTGATTACAACAAACTTAACAAAATTTCTGGAATTACTTTTGTTTCTCAAAAAGAAAAATCATAGTTTTCCATAACACCCAGTGTTTCAAACAAAGAGTCAAAACCAGTTTCAAAACCCGTAGTGGTCTCAAAATCTTTTTCAAACATGGAACAAATGTCTTCAAACAATCCTTTTAACACAAGTGATGCTAGAAGCATTTTAGATGATGTTAAAACTAGAATTGGGATACTTCAAGGGATTGTTAAATCTAAAATCAACATCAGTTCTAACAACTGGTTTTCTAGTTTTGATGATGAAATGAAAAAGGTTTTTAAAACTCAAATTGCCACTCCGCAAAATAACATCAGTGCGAGGGTAATTCATTTTGAACAAGCATTTTTGAAAGAAACATGTAACTTTGTCCAGGACCATAAATCCCTGGTAAAGAAAGCTAATGAATATTTTGAACACATTAATGTTTTGGAAAATTTAAATGATTCTCTCTTCGAAGATGTTATAACTACTGATATCATGTCCATTGTTTTACAAACATATTCTGTTGAAGACCATGAAAGACTCAATTCTGAGACCTCCACAATTGTTTCAAAATATGAAAAAGCTTTTGAAAAACTTTAAAAAGAAAACGTGTCATATTTTAAACAACTTGATCGAAAAACGGAGGAATGCAAGTATGAAAAATTGTCGTATGAGCGTGCCTACAAGGACATGAAAGAGCAAAATGATCTTTTAAGGGCTCAGGTGGAATGTCAAAAAGGAAAGGTTGTGGATAATAAGATTGCAAAACCATTGACTGAGGAGAAATCTAATGTTCCCAAACCGGTTTTTAAACCAAAAATGTCTATTTCTCAGCCTCCTCCAAAAGTCAATGAGAAAAAAGATTTTTCAAAACCAGTCACTCTACCTGCCTTGCCTAAGCAAAAAGAAAAGATTCTTGAAAATGAAAAAGCGGTTATCAAGAAACCAAAAGTTTTAGCACCTGGCCTTTTTAAGATAAGTACCACTAATGCGTCTGCCTCCACATCAAAACCATATGGAACAAACGACATAAGTTTAAACAAGCACTCTAAAGAGACTAGGAAAGCTGAAACCACTTCTCTTGATAAAAATGTGAATCCTAATGCGTATGCCTTACCTTCTATAGGACTAGAAAGCACCTCTAGGAGCAGCAGACTAAAGCCTAAGAGCAATACAAGGAAGAATAGAGTCTCGCCTGCCTCTAAGAGTAGTAGCCTGAATAAAGAAAAGAAAGTAGAAGAACACCCTAGGAATTTACCGCTTTATAATAAGAAAGACATTTCATCTGAATGTAATGAACCTATGAAACTTGCTATGTTTAATGAATGTGTTGAATCTGTTTGTGTAACTTGCAAGAAATCTTTAACTAATATTCATGATGATTGTGTTTCTAAGAATGAGAATGTTAAGCATGTTCAGAAGAAAGTTCCAAAAAGAACTTATGCTAAACCAATAGGAAGCCTAGTTGCAAAATTTAGGTCACACACTATTGATAAGAAACACAGTTTTTCCTTTAGCAATGGTATTTGGAAACCAACATGTAGAATGTTCACAATCAAGATTGGTAGAATGAATGCTAAACCAGTATACCCAGTAGAAACCTTCTATGAGTGTGATCAGGATTTTACCTCTAACCCTCTTCTTCTGTACTTGGCAGGTTATCGAAATATGTCTTTGGATCGTCGACTCGGGTTGCTCCAAGCACATGACCGAGAATCTGAAGCTGCTGATCAATTTTGTCTGGAAGTTCATGGGAACTGTACACTTTGGAAATGATCATGTAGCAGCTATCATGGGTTATGGAGATCTTCCCTTTGGAAATTATTTGATCACTTGGGTTTACTATGTCGAAGGGTTGGGACACAATTTGTTTTCAGTCGGGCAGTTCTGTGATGCAGATTCAGAGGTTGCATTTAGGAGAAATGCATACTTCGTTAGAAACTTGGATGACATTGATTTCTTAACTAGGAATCGTGACACAAACTTGTATGCTATCAACATTAACCAATTGGCCTTTTCATCACCAATATGTCTTATGACACGAGCATCTGGAACAAAGTCCTGGTTGTGGCATAGAAGATTATCCCATCTCAATTTTGACACCATCAACAAACTTGCCAAAGACAACATCGTCAACGGACTTCCCAAGTTCAAATACACCAAGGATCACTTATGCCCATCATGCGAACAAGGAGAAAGAAAAAAAGCATCATATAAACCCAAATCCGTACCTAGTTCAGAAGCAAAGTTGCATATGTTGCACATGGACTTATGTGGCCCAATGAGAGTTGAAAGCATTAATGGGAAAAAGTATATTCTTGTTATTGTCGATGATTATTCAAGATATACATGGGTTAAGTTTCTGAGATCAAAATACGAAGCACTAGGCATCATCATCACCTTTCTGAAGCGTATTCAAGTACTTCTTCAAGCTCCACTAAGGGTAGTAAGAACAGACAACATCACAGAATTTACTAATCAGGAGTTAAGAACTTATTTTGAAGATGTTGGAATCACACATCAGACATCAGTTGTTAGAACTCCACACCAGAATGGGGTAGTAAAAAGAAGAAATCGAACTCTTGTGGAAGCTGCTCACACAATGCTAATTTATTCTAGTGCACCGTTATTTTTATGGGCTGATGCTGTTGCCACTGCTTGTTTCACTCAGAACCGATCCTTATTTCATCCAAGATTCAATAAAACCCCATATGAGCTAGTGAACAACAGAAAACCTAATATCTCTTACCTTCATGTGTTTGGCGCTTTGTGCTATCCAACGAACAATAGAGAAGATCTAGGAAAATTGAAAGCCAAAGGTGATATTGGAATCTTCATTGGTTACTCAGATAATGCGAGGGCACTCAGGGTGTATAACAGAAGAACTAGGAAGATAATGGAGATGATGAATGTGAATTTTCATGAACTTTCACAGATGGATTCTGAGAGACTCGCTCTAGAACCCGCGTTTAACCCGATGGCTTCTAATCAAAACAGATTAGGACCCGCACCAAACCTGCAGACTTTTGGACATATCAGTTCAGGACTCATACAACAAAGAGCTCCATCAACTTCATTTGACAAACCTTCAGAACAAGAATGGGAGAATTTCTTCGAGTTAATGTACGATGAATACTATGGTGGAACTTCGACAAATGCAACAAACCATCATTCCGTTGCACCCCGCTCAAAATCATCTACCACCACCACAAACAGAAGATGCATCTACCACAGTCGAAACCAATGCTCCAACTCCATCAACATCATCTACATCTACTCCAGTTCTTGAAACCGGTCTACCAACAATTGATGAGCAAAACCAAAACACATCATTTCAAGAAGAACCTACACAAAACCAAAACGATGCAACGTTAGATGAAGGTGTATTCGAAAACCCGTTTGCTACGGAATCAGCTGAATCATCTTCAAACTTACGAGAACCATCTAACTCGCATACGTTAAACCAACGGTATCCTTCTACTCTGAAGTGGACAAAAGACCATCCAATTGAACAAGTTATTGGTGAACCTTCAAGGCCAATTCAGACGAGACGCCAACTTGCCACAGATTGCGACTTGTGCATTTACCTTTGCTCAATTAGCACTAAAGAACCAAAGAACATTCGGGAGGCAATGGCAGAAAACGCTTGGATAGAAGCGATGCAGGAGGAACTTCTCCAATACCGTCTACATGACTCTTGGGATCTGGTTCCAAGACCAATTGACATTCGAGTCATTGATCTCAAATGGTTATGGAAGAACAAAAAGGATGAAGAAATGACTGTAATTCGCAATAAAGCTCGTCTTGTGGCCAAAGGATACAGACAGGAAGAAGGAATAGATTTTGAAGAGTCATTCGCGCCGGTAGCCAGACTTGAAGCAGTCAGGATATTCTTAGCCTATGCAGCTCACAAAAACATCACAGTTTAGCAGATGGACATTAAGACTGCATTCTTGAATGGAACTCTGAAAGAAGAAGTGTATGTGAGTCAGCCAAAAGGCTTCATTGACATGGAACATCCATACTACGTCTACAAACTCAAAAAGGAAATCTATGGTTTGAAACAAGCTCTGAGAGCATGGTATGACGAACTGTCCTCTTTCTTGATCAAAAAAAATTTCACCAAAGGAACTGTTGATCCTACCTTGTTTACTCAAAAATACAACAATGACATTTTGATTGTTCAGATTTACGTGGACGACATTATTTTTGGTTCCACTAATCCGAATCTTTCAAAACATTTTGAAAATCTCATGAAAAGCAAATTTGAAATGTCCATGATGGGGGAACTAAAGTTTTTTCTTGGTTTACAAATACATCAATCCCCTCATGGAATTTTCATTAATCAATCTAAATATACAACTGAGATTTTGAAAAATCATGGTATGGATAATTGTGACTCGGTCGGTACACCAATGGTAACTTCACCAAAAATTGGAGCCGATTTATATGGGAAACCTATTGATCCGAAGAAATATCGGAGCATGATTGGTTCTCTCATGTACCTCACTGCTAGTCAACCCGATATTCATTTTGTTGTTTGCTTATTAGCATGGTTTCAGGCAAAGCCTACCGAACTGCACCTCAAAGAGGTTAAACGGATCTTTTGGTACCTGAAGACATCCATTCACATGGGACTTTGGTATCCGAAGGAATCCGGATTTGATCTAATAGCCATTTCAGATGCGGACCACGCAGGTGATCAAGTTACAGCAAAAAGTACTTCAGGAGGAGCACAATTTTTGGGTGAAAAGTTAGTAAGTTGGTCTTCAAAGAAACAAGATTGTACTGCACTTTCAACCGCTGAAGCCGAGTATGTGTCTCTATCTGCGTGTTGCGCTCAAGTTCTATGGATGAGAACACAACTCACAAATTATGGCTTTACTTTCGATAAAATACCTATGTATTGTGACTCGAAAAGAACCATAGCCATATCGTGGAATCCCGTTCATCACTCAAAGACTAAGCACATTCGTGTCCGCTACCACTACATAAAAGAGCACGTAGAAGAAGGTACTGTTGAATTATTTTTCGTGAAGACAGATTACCAACTCACCGATCTATTTACTAAAGCCCTTCCAAAAGAAAGGTTTAACGATTTAGTTCGACGAATTGGAATGCGAAGCCTAACCCTTGAGGAGTTAGAACGTCTTCTCGAATCTTCTTGAAAATGATTTTCCAAAAAGCTTCGCTGTAAATATTTTTGAAAAATAAAATACAAAATTTGAAAAACCAACAAAAGCAAAATATAAAAATATAAACTTTCAAAAAATAAAAAAACAATAAAAATCAAAAATCCAAAAATATTCTTCTCACGACATGTCTCTCGTATAATCGATATTCTGTACGTTTCTAGAAATGTCATTCAACAATGATACGGACATGTACAGATGCTTCAGCTAGAGTTCTTTAAATGTTTTCTATAACATGTCGTTTCTCAAAATTTCTTTCACAATGGCTTTCGTATACTTCAGTACGAAACCCGGACAAAAATGATGACTTTTGATTATTTCAAATCAAAACTCGTGTTTCTAAAGAAAATCTAGTGTACGCTTCAGTGCACTACATTTAAAACTGGTGAGAAATCATCATCATCTTGAACACCTTTCAATATTTTTCAAAGAAAAAGATTTTTTAAAATCTTTCAAAATTTTGTGCTCAAGATAACTCCCTCCAAAACCCTTTATTGAATATGCTTTATTAAAGGGGGAGTATAAAAACAAAACGTTCCAATTTCATACTAAAATCAAATCCGTTTGTCTCCCCAAAATATTCTAAAAAATGTTATTTAATCCATTGATATAAAAATATCACGCATATGTACGCATAAAAAATGTTTAACGATCGTTGTTTGAATCTCAAAAGAGCTCGACTCAGTCGTAACCAATGAATTGACGAGAAATCAAAGTCAGAAAATGTACCATCTCGAGAAACTTTCTACGGACTTGACCAGGACGGGTAATAATTTCAAGCTAGTTCTCTAGTGATGTAAACGTGTCTCGAATCGGTCTAGTTCATTTAAAGTCGATCAATTCAAAAAGTGCGAACTCTACCCTCACTGTGCAGATTTAAGTTAAAACAATATAAGCACATGTGAAGGGGGAGTGTTTCTGAAAATACAAAACTCTCAAGGTGTTAACAAAATATGTTTTAACCATAAACACTTTGAGAGATTTTCAAGAAAAAGGTTTTATGGCAACATAGGATAGTCATGGAGTTATAAGGTGACTAAGGATAGGAAAATCCGTCCTATGATCCGCCAGAGCCGGAGGGATCTACCCAAAGACAATACACATAGTTAGTATTAGAAGTCCTTAGGTATGATTGAAAAAAAGGAGTAATGTGAGAAAGGAGAAAGAAGGGGTTTAAGAATTAAAAAGAAAAGTAAAGAAAAAGGGTGAAAAGAAATATCCCTCCATAATTCAACTTAGGGCAGAAACCGGGTTCAATTCATCTGCTACTGGTTGTCACTAAGATGACGCTAGTATTGAAGACAAAGACGTCATGGACCCAGTGACGTACTGCACTAAACCTTCTAGCTACTCAATTCCTCTTAAAAGGATTTGTTTCATTCTCACTGGGAACCCTACATAATCTATCGACTTTATCTTAGAGATCGTTGGTATTGAAGAAGGAGACCCTCTCCCTAGTCTCCGCTTAGGAAAACCAAAATGCACTAATCGAGTCTAGAGCCACGAGATTCATTAAAAGATCTCTTAGGAACACTCAATATTTCATCATATGTTGTTTATCAATAAGGACACAAGTGATATATTCTAGAGTCCTACGCAGATCTTAGCAATCTGCCAGAACATTTATGGGAGGATTTACAATTGTGATCCTCAATGATTGAATGGAAACTCCTGCCAGGGTCAACATCAAACAGTCCTGACAACAGGTCACTTTGGTAATTCTTTACGGATTATGCTTAGTGTGTCTCAAACAGTCTATAGTCGTGAAGTGATGCTTCGGTGTACTTCAGCGACTCACCTGAATTGTAGATATACTTCGGTATATCGTGTTAGCCTACTTGAGGGCCTCCAATTCAGGAACTACCTTTGTAAGAATTAGAGATGTGTTTTCACACTATGCTGGTAACACCCTCGACATTCGAACTTGTAAGTGCTGGAAATCCCGCTAAGGAGATTCCTTTCACGAATTGAATCCTGAAGACGTGGGTCGTTACTTGGATTTATCTAGTGTAATGATAACTGTCCCTAAACGGGATTTGGACGGCTGATTCGCCCGACCAAGGTGAATTGAATCAAGACATTCATCAGTAAAACAATCGTAGTGGTCAATTCTTTAAGAAAAGTCCACAATGATCGATTGGTGTTTTCAACTAACATAATCATGCAGGTTCTGATGATTGTTACTTGGAGGAAAGACCGCACCATCTTCCCATGCTCATAACAAGATCAACACATGAAAGTTCTCTCCAAAATCAAAGGCAACACAAAGTTAAAGATGATTATTCATCAATGTCAAAGAATCTACAAAGTTCAAAGACTAGAGAACTTCACATCATTGCAATTTCAAAGAAGAAAGAAGTGTGAGCATGGTGGAGAAATACGTGGAGACACCTATCCCAAAGAAGTTGACAAACGGCAGACAATACCATTAAGTGATCACAAAGCATGAAGGAACAAAGAATCAAGACTATTCTATGTCAACACACAAAGTTCAAGCTCAAGAAAACTAAATACCTTATCAAGTGGATCATCTTTTGAATGACCACCCCTTAGGGGGAGATTGTTAGCCTTAATAATAAGTAATAGAAGTGATGGTCATTCACGTTTAGGAACTTTGTAACGTGTGTTAGATATTGTAATATAATAGTCAATGGGCTCGTGGATTGGGCTAAGCTAAATGGTTAGTAGTTATGTTAAGCTAGCCTTTATTAAGTTTATGTATCCCTAGTCCAATCCATAACCAAATCGTGGCCCATGGCCAAGCCCATTAGGGCATGTTACTTGTACTATATAAACACCTCAAATGACACATTTGAGGTGTGTGCTTGAGTGTGTAAGTGTGTGTTTTTTCTTAAGCAATACAAGTTCTCTCTTCATCTTTTATTCTCTACACATACGAATCATATATCAAGTCACCACCTTTCTTACTTCATCTTTACGCCTAGTGTGTTAGTGTTATACTCGTGTGTTTAGCTTGTGTATCGTGATAAGGTTGATAAAAACAAGGTCTTACATGGAGACACTCATCCGTACTGTGTCTTCCTTTTCCATGGAATTCACATAATTTGCCATTATTCTTTTCTTCATTTGGGGTTGTTGGAGGTAAGTTTGGAGATCTTGCTTTCTTCAATGACGGGGCTTCGCTTCCCTTGAGTGTTTAGGGTAGGTGGAGAAGCCGTTTTGATTTTCTCTTTCTCTAAACCTATTCTTGAACTCCCTTTTGAAATTTTGTCGATGCCCGACTATGTTTTGCTTCTTCAGCATTTGTATCCACGGTTTCCTCCTTTCTTTATTCCCGGTGGCTGTTTCCCCCTGTAGGAAAGATGTGGTTATGTTCATTACTTCATTTATTGATTTTGGAATCCTGTCGTGTAGCTGTTTAATTAGTTCCGGATCAGTGATTCCGTGCATGAATCCTAAGATTTTCATAACTCCCGGCGCTCCTTTCACATCCCTAGTTTCTTCCTTGAACCTTTGTACAAAGTCTTCTGGAAATTCTCCTTCCTTTTGTTTAATGTGATGAAGCTCTATGGGATCTTTAATGCACTTCTTTTGTTGGAGGAAATTAGCCAGGAAAACATCTCTTAGCTCATCGTAGTTGTCCACGGATTCTGGCGGAAGGACATCAAACCAAACCCTAGCGGATCCAGTAAGTGTGGAGTTAAACATGTGACACCAGGTTGGCATGGCCCATCGTTCCACCTTTATAGCTGCTTGAATGATCTTGAGATGATCTTCTGGATCCTCACTTCCGTCATATGTTTTCACATTAGTTGGCATACGTGTTTTCTTTGGCATGTCAAAGTAACGAATGTGTGGAGTGAACGGATCAGTCTCCTTGCATACCCACGACCTGGTTAGATCATCGTCGTCAACGCTTGACTTCCGTTTCTTGGATCTACACTTCCAATGTCCGCCTCCGCTATCTTTACTCCCGGAGAGCTCACATGCCTTCCGTGAGTGTGCCCGATTATCTCCATGCATCCTAGAATTAGGTTATGTCCTTCGTGAGTAGGGGCTATGATAGTAGCTTTCCTCCCCTCTTTGGGAACTGTGGCGAGTTGATCGTCTGGGATCTTCGGAATACACTGAGATACTCTTCTCCCTCTCTCCCAGCCTGTGAAACACACCTTTGCGTAGCCTTTTAAACACCGCCTCTCGCTCTGTATCTTTCTTTGCTGGCGATCTAGACCTATTGTTTCTCCGATCAGAGTATTCTCATGTGTCTCGGTATTTTTTAGACTTGAGTTTTCTTCTCAAATCTTTCGTCCGTTCGGCACTCCCGACTCAGACTATTGCGAAGCTTTCCGGAAATTGAGCCGGGTTTTCACTGCTTCGAGCGCTTTGGCCTTCTCCTCTTGCTTCCTTTCTTTACGAACTCTCTCTGTCACAATTGGTAAGATCTAATGGTAATACTTGTCACAGTATTTTCTGAGGGCGGCGTCGGACGCAGAGCCCTTAAGTTACATCAGAGATGCGTCTTTGAGCCTGGACCGTAGCCAATTTTGTTATTGGACTTACTGTCGATCCAGTACTTGTGGTTGTTTCGTTGTTAAGCCTGGGCCTAGAATACGTATAACACGAGCTAAGCCCAGTAGGCCTGATGTACATGTGTCATCAGGTGCGTTACTAATTTTATTACTGGTGATAAAGAATCTTAATTATAATCTAGTTATTTGACGCACTAATAATCCGACAATCCCAAAATCCAAGATCATGTTCAATCACTACAAACAACAACACATATTGGCAGAAATAGATATTTTAGACACAATAAAAAAGACGATGTAAGCCGAGTAGATGACTAATTTTATTACAACTGATAAGAATCTTAAGTATAATCTTGTTATTTTGACTCACTAATAATCCGACAATCCCAAAATCCATGATCATGTGCAATCACTACAAATGACACTTCATGATATAATCCAAACGCCTCTTGAATTTCGTTATATTCACCAAAATCGCTATGTTGTTTGAAAAAAAAAACAATTTGAAAACTCTGTTAAACAACATCCATATATACATAAGCGTGTGTCGAAAAAATACTAAACCTAAGCCCGAAAAAAATGAGAAATCTAAACCAATTGAAAAAGGATGGTTTAGTTTTTCTATAATGGAAAAATTGAAGATCGTGGTTCGTTTGGTTTAAGCATAAAAACCAAATCAAAAAAAACCATACCAAAAAAAGTATATATAATCTTTAAAACTGTTGCTTTGATTGCTTCTTAAAAATACATACAAACTTTTCTTTTTGCTTTGATTGCTTCTTAAAAATACATACAAACTTTTCTTTTCTCAAATTTCTTGTGTTCATTTGGTTTTTATTCTCATTATTATGTCACTTTACAACACAAAAATTATTTATTTTTAAGTATTCTTCAAGGTCATTAATTTCCCATTGTCATTATTGCGTATTGTTTTATTCTTGAAACATAAAAGTGTTAGTTTATTATGATCTATTACAATTTCAACTTTGAATAGACGAAACTTCGGTAAATTAAATAAAAACCAGAAATCCGAAAAGAAACCTAAAACCAAACATATATAAAATCAAAACCGAACTGTCTCAATAATGTAAAAACCACACATTTTCGATTCAGTTTTGGTCTTAATTAAAAACCAAGCCAAACCGGACTATAGTCACCCTACTTAATATTCAAAATATCACCTTTATTTATTATACTCCTACTGTAACGTTATTAATTGGCATTTCCATATCATAAGGACACATTGTAGAGTAACAAACAAAAGATTAATTATTCAAGATCAAGCGTCTACCATTCTAGGGGTAGACAATTGCTACCAACAACTTTTTGTCTTATGCTCAAATTCTACCAAAAAAACGGATGCATGGTAATGCCCATTATTAATGTATTAATAGGCTCACTAGGAACAAAAATAAATGACGAGCAAAAAAATAAAATAAAATACAAAGCATGCATAGTATCTATGTTTGATTAATGAATTGTTTGCCTTGTATTATAATTTCCAAAATAATATATACTTGCAATAGAAATTATTTTAAATAATAGGCTAGGTTTGTGTAACTAATATTCCGTAACTAATAAGGCCCAAAGGATTAAACAATATGTCGATTAACACTTTCTTATAGTTTGAGCGGGAGGAGACCGAACACTAAAACTGGCACAGAATTCCTCAAACAAAGCATAAGCCAATCCGTTAATGAAGATGTCAGCATACTGATAGGGTGAAGTCACATGAAAAACACAAACTTGTCCCCGAGTAACCATGTCACGAACGAAATGAATATCAATCTCAAAATGTTCGTCCGTTGATGTTGCACATGCTTAGCAGTCAAATATATAACACTGACATTGTCACAATAGACAAGAGTATTAGACAATATAGGAGAATGTAGAACCTGAAGAAGATTACAAATCTAAGCAGTCTCAGCAACAGCGTTAGCAATGCCCCTGTACTAAACCTTAACACTAGACATGAAATGGTGTGCTGACGTTTAGAAGACCAAGAGAGGAGATTGTCTCCCAGAAACACACAATATCCATAAGTTGAGTGTCTAGTAGAGGGGAAACCCGCCCAATTAGTATCCGAGTAAGCAACAAGAGAACTAGTATATGAAGCATATAGCTAGAGACCAAAATCCAGTGTGCCATGAATATACCGAAGTACCTACTTAAGAGCAGCCAAATGAGGCTCTTGAGGGTCATGCATGTAAAGACATATGTGTTGTACAACAAAGGAAATATCAGGACGGGTGAATGTAAGATACTACAAATCACCTGCAAGACTGTGATATAGAGTAGGATCTAAAACCGAATCTCCATCAGGATTGAGTTTGGACTCCGTATCAACAGGAGTCCGAGTAGGACTACAAGAAACCATGTGTGCCCACTCTAAAAGCGTCAAATTGTTGATGTGAAGAGGAGGTAATATGTTGTAATAAATTTGGAGACGAATTGTTAGTACAATATAATCAACCTATATCAATAAGTGTGCAACCTCAAGACCAAGTCAATAAATAAATAATGAAGAATCACATTGACTAGATTAAAACCATACTCGAAGAGCATAGCCTGCAAACTGTTGAAACCATGCACGAGGTGCTTGTTTCAAACCATATAAGATCTTTGCAACCGTCAAACATGATGAGGAAACCAGGAATCAACAAACCCGGGTCGCTGATACATGTAGACAATCTCCGAAAGGTCACCATTAAGAAAGGGGTTCTTAACATCAAGCTGATGAATTGGCCAACTACGAGAGATAGCAAGGCTGAGAACAATATGCATAGTAGCCGGTTTAACAACCGGACTAAACGTGTCATCACAATCGACACCAATCTGTTGACTTCATCCTGTGGAAGCCAGACAAGCCTTATACCTGCTTAGAGATCCATCTGAATGATACTTATGTCTAAACAACCACATAGACTGAACCACATAAACATTAGGTAGTTTCGGAACAAGAACCCAAGCATTGTTTTTAATTAAAGCATTAGATTCATCATTCATTGCATTTTGCCAATTAGGGTCAGACAAGGCAATAAAGGGAGACTTATGAAGAGGAGATACATGAGGCGTAATGAAAATTAAAATGTGAATTACACTTAATGGTTCCAATTTGAGCAAGAGCAGCCATAGGATGAGTGCGGGTAGATGGTGGTTGGGCCAACGTAGATGGTCCAGATGTAGCGGCTATGGGTTGTGGGCCGGTGTCGGTACTGGTAGGATAGGGGATAGACTAGGTAAGGAGGAATGGTCCGAGGATAGAGAAGTTGAGTGGGTCGGAGATTGAAGGTATGGTGAGTTTTGGTTTTGAGTTTGGTGGGCCGCAGATGGATTGGGGTTATGGGCCGTATGCTGGGCAAGAGGGTCAGAAAGTGGAGGTGTGGTGAATGAGGGTGCGGGTTAATGGTGATTGGTTGAGAAAGTCATAGGATGTTGTGTAGTATTAGTGATATTGTTATATGGAAATTGGTGTTCGTCAAAAGTTAGGTGTTGGGACAAGATAATTTTATTAGTTGAAAGGTTGAGGCAACGGTAACCGCGATGATATGCAGGATATCCATAAAATATACAAGGTATAGATCGAGGTGCCAATTTGAGGGGCGAGTCAAGGTGTGGGTAGCATAAATAACCAAAGACACCCAACCGAGAATAATATGGCTCTTTATGAAATGCAGGGAATTTCATTTTGGATAGCGGTAGAAGGAAGAAGGTTAAGAAGGTAAACGACCATGTTTAAAGCCTCGACCCAAAGTACGACGGAAGGAGGGCTTGGAAAACTAGAGTATGGATGACATTATTATTAGTACGAATCATCCGCACAAATTTCCCGTTTTGTTGGGATGTTTGAGAGCAAGAAAAACAAATTTGAATGCCATTTCTTTTAAATAGGTGTAGAATTTTGGTGTTGTCAAACTCATCACCATGGTCACATTGAAAAGAATTATTGATTTTTAACATAGCGACAAGAATGTACAAACTTTTGAAACACATCATATTTATGACTCAACAGACAAATTCACAAGTAATAAGAAAAATGATCAAGAAAAATATTTGAAACCACTACTACTAACAATAGGAGAGGTCCAAATATCAGAATGAATAATATTAAAACAACGTTTGAACTAGAAAACGAAAGTCTCACATGTTTGCCAAGTTGAGAAGCATGGCAAATATGAGATGACTTCTCTTTGTTACACAAAATAAAATTTCGAGAACATAAGATCGTAGAACCTATGCACCGGCGTGTCCGAGACGTTGGTGCCATATAGTTGGAATGGCAAGGACTAAAGCACTAGGGATAGGAGATGGCTTGGTAACCGGATAAAGGTATCCCGAACTGTCACATCCGAGGAGGATATGATGACTCAAGAAATCATTCACAAAGAAACTAAACTCATCTAAATCAATAGTACATTTATTATCCCTATTGAACTGACGCACAATAATGTGATTTTAATAATGTTAGGGGTGACAAGTACATTATGAAGATATAATGGGGGATTAAGAGTTGGCAAAATATTAAGGCCCGTGTTGGTGACTGGAATGGTTTTCCCATCACCCATACGAATAGACAGATATAAACAATTATTATAAATAGTACTTAAATTACTTGAATGTGAGTTTAGATGAGAAGATGCACTTGTATCCATGTTTCATGCATGGTCCTTGAGTGTCATAATGGTAAATGCACTAGGAATCAAATTAATAGACGATGGTGCTTGGCTGAGAATTCCATATATGGGTAAAGGTTGGACTAGACTTGGCTATTGGGCCTGCGGATACAAGGACTAAGCTTGCTGCAATTGTTGGGCTAAGAAATTCTGTTGGGTTTGAGGGGCTTCTGGAAATAAAAATTTGTTAGATTGGGCCAACCTAGCAAGCTATGAAAGTATGAAGGTCCCAAGTTGGGCATGTTAGTAATACGAGATGCACCTAATATTGGGTTTGCATAATGCCTTTTCTCATTCGTATAAAGCATATGTTTACCAATAAAATAAACGTTGTATGATGGTATAACAAGGAAGGGGCAGCCCGCCGCAACATATCGGAATTATAATTTGGCTTGCGTTCGTTTCGGATGCAGTTGTGAAACGGAAAAATCAGTAGCAAAACAATATATTTAGAACATTATATGAATAGCTTTACGGAAAGGAAAAGCAGCATGTGCCAAATCCATCTTAAAAGTATAGTATATTTTATCGTATGGAAATATACAATCAGCACCAGTTACAAACCTAATGAGACTCAAGATGCTATCCTCCTTGGTCCTTTGATTTTATAATGCCGCCATATATGGCTGCATATGAACCCATTCAATCAACCGAATAAGAAGTATTCACCAAGACCCCTCCTGGTAAAGGTAATCTGAAACACTGCATTTACAGCAAATGATTTTAAATACATAAAAGCAAGTCCTGTTACTTGAATCACATAAACTAAAAGGCACGTGATCAATCAAATACGCATCATTAAAACAAACTACACTTCCCAAACATTCGAATACTCAAAACTATATCTAGCCATATCAAAACATAACAGTCTAATAACCGAACCCCGAGAACCTCTCATAACAAAGTACAATAAAAGTTAATCCAAATGTATATAGCAAGCAGGCTTATGGGGTTCAAATGGGAGGCTGTAAATCTTTCATATCATAATAGGTTAAAACCATTACAAAGGAGCTATTTCAAAGAATACAAACAATTATTGGTCATGCACTTACGTGGCTGATTTTTGCTGCTTCAGTAAGCCGCTCACCTTTGCACGTAGGTTAAAACTGATGTTAAGCGGATATCCTGAAAAATGAAAGTAAACATTATTTTGCAACAAGTTACCTAAAAGAAAGAAGAAAAAGGAGGTAAAAATGCATATACCTTCGCACCTTGTAATGTAGTCAGTCACTTAATTTATTTAGTAAATGGAGAATATATTGAGTGACGGTAACAGATAGGGGACGGGTTAGGACGGTACAGGTGATAAGATAAAGTGACGATAACAAATGTTGAAGTGCAGGGTTTGTCACATACCGCTAACCTGCATGTGCAGGCAACCCCTTGGTGTCCATGCAGTACTTAGCGTGGTTGCACTTGCGGCGCTCTTGTTGCCTCTCCAGCTGCTGTTGTTGTAGGCGCATGACGCGTCTATGACATACCTGCATCTCATAAAAGTATTCCCTACTTACATATGTACGATTGTATATCAGAAAACATTTAACATGAACTAATATATACTATATTATAAAGCATTTGGGAAATTTCTAAAAATGAAGGCTTAAAAAATTAAGATTCAACACTTGCTAATAATGGCAAATTTTAATAAGTGCATCTATAATAGCATTTGTTAACACTTTAAAGCACTTTTTGTAAACATGTTTTTTAAAAAAATACAAAGTAATTTAATATAAGAAGAAAAAAAAACGTCCATAACAATAAATACCTAATAAATGTTATTTTTAAAACACCCCTAATATGAAAAATACATGTTATTATACATATTGTACAAACTAATAAAACACACAAATCTTCATGCAATTTATATGTAAACAAGCTCATGGTACATATGGTTTTAAAAAACGGACCGGGCCAATGGGTTCAACCGGGAACCGGAGTCATCACCGGTTTGGCTAGCCCATAAAAGTCGTCCGAAAACGATATTGTTAAATCAATAGAGTTTAAAAATGCATATTAAAATACAATGTTCAAAAAATATTATTAAATCGCAAGAGTGCCTCGAGAATCAACATATGCGCCTTTTGGAATTTTTTTAATAAAACTTAACGTAAAAACTAAAAACTTTGTTTTATAAAAATTGGACGATTTTTTCAAAGCAAATGATGCAAAGGTGCAAAGTGCTAATTATATATATATATTTGAATATTAATAATTATACTTTTTAAAGTAAACCACATGATTTATTTATTGAATATTTATTTTTATTTATCTTTATAATTAATCTTTTACTTGTATCATCCATCTATGTGAGACAAATTTAACAAACATTATTTTTGAAAACTAAATTTTCTTAGTATAATGGAAGTGATTTTTAAAAGTCGCTATAATGTTATTATTTAATGATAACTTATGGCTATGGGCTATTGTCAACTACTTTTATCTCATACCTTTACAATATGCTTACTACCAACTCATTATTGTCACCACATCACGTGGATAATCTACACTTTTTATATGAAAATTTTTGTTATTGCATAAGGTTTCAAAACTAAAAGTATCATCGTCTGTATATCTATTGTATTGTCAAATATAGATCTAAAACAAATTCGCTCAATATTTTAATTGTATGGTGCCCGCCGCTGCAACGCGCGGGTACCCTGCTAGTAGATATAGAATGATAAGATCACTTGTAACCCAAGACCAGCTACTGCATTCCTTGACTTACAGACCAAAGTCTCAAATATACTTCCTTGAAAAGGGACTCCGACGAAAAGCCCACTGCAAGAAAAAGCCATTAATGATTCTTACTTCCTTATCTGTATGTTACGTTAAGGGATACCCAAAATGGAATGGGATAGGCATTTGAAGATGAGAAAAGAAAATAGCAAGACATGTATAATATCCCTGATAAATGCCCAAAATAAATATGAATCTGAACCCCACTTTCATTATTCAATATAGTCGCATAATACAAAATTGAAGCAAAATCTAAACCGTTTTTACCATAGTGATAAAACCCAAAAATTAAAGTGTGACCTCGAGGCACCACCCTTGAACTAATGCAGATAATCATCCATCTTGTGAAAATCCAAAAGATGACTGGGTTGTGAATACAATTATGACTAACGTTAGAGTTCTCCAAAGAAATTAAAGAAAACATTAATTTTCTTAATATACATGTAGGCTATGTTTGGCGCGGAGCTTTTTGGAGCTTTTTGGGGCGATGAGCGGTGAGCAATGAGCTTTTTGATTTTCAATGTTTGTTTGGTAAAGGAGCGGTGAGCTTTGCTATTTTTTAGGAAAGCTCATTTTTCCAATGCTTCTTTGAGAAGCTGTGAGCGGTGAGTGAGTCTGCTCCTTGCTCACAAACTACTATGCTCATCACGCTCATGCTCACTGCTCACTGCTACTTTTACCAAACACACCCGTAATCATTTTATTTCACTACGTCAACACGCACTCAATGAAAATTGCGATTATAATTATGTAGCTCATACATGTTCCGTTTTCTAATAAGAGTTTATATTCGGATCGACAGAAAGCCTAAATCATTCATAAGATGAACTTACGTAAAGAGAAATGGGAGACAAAAGAGCAGGTTGCTAAAGAATTTGCACCAAATTTACCTGTACGACATCCTCTGTTGGCTAACACCTTCCTTTAAGTAAGTCCACTTTATGAATGATTTTGGCTTTCTGTCGAGCCGAATAGTAACTGCTATGAGAGAATGAGTGTTGGAATTTCCGTTTTCAAAACACAAATGTAATTGCAAGAAGTTAATGATCCAAACTGGAGACTGTCTGGCGTACCAAATTGTTACACACGTCTGCCGATGAACCGTCATTCGCAATTTATGTTCACCTAAGTTAAGCTACTTTACATCATCTTAACACAGAATTCATAACCCAAACTAAAATTTCTGAAAAAGAAGAGCAAGTTACTAATTTTTATTACTACCCAGGTAGATGCAGAAACAATAGAATAAAGATCACACATAAATTAAAGTTTCTTTTAAAGGTTGTTAAGAATTCATAACCCAAACTAAAACTTCTTAAAAAGAAGAGCAAATTATTATTTTTTTACTACCCAGGTAGATGCAGAAACAATAGAATAAAGATCGCACATAAATTAAAGTTTCTTTTAAAGGTAGCTAACCTAAACTAAGCTACATAAAACTGTAAATATGAATCTTTTTTTGTACCCAATTAGATTCAAAACTCACCTAATATCGCAATCACTAAACCCTAAACTTCAAATTTCTAAACGCAAATCAAATACACAGTTAACCAACTAAAAAACTATAATTGACACTTAATATATAAGGAGAGCCCAAATCAGTATAAGTATATAAGGATAGTTACCTTTCTTTATGGAGACTAAATTTGATGAAAATAATCCAAACCGACCTGAAGTTTGTGAAAGTTTGATTGAGTTCCAGACAGTCAAGTTTATCACACAAGCTAACCACTTGTGAATGGTCAACCGTAATAAAATTAAAACTTTCTAAAACCAATACAATTATGATCTGGAGAGTATAGTGTTTCCACAGGTCGTTAAATCCCACGGAGGATTAATGGTGTTTAACACTTTCAGATGTCGAATAATCACTAAGGATAGTGATCAGTAAGGATTGTGAATGATAATTACACCTAAAGAGAAAGTTTGTAAATTACATGGGCTTAAATACAAATTAAAGAAAATTAAAAAGCTAAAATATATTAAATAAACGCTATCACTATTTTTAAAGTTGATTTTTCTTGATTTATAAAATAAAATAACTTAAATAAACTATTTTAATTAAAGCGTAAACCTAAATTATCTAAAAACGTGACCTAGAATGAAAACGTGCGTTATATGTAAAAATTACGCGAGTGCCCAAGAAAAAACGTAAAATTTGTAAAATAAAAGTCCTACGAGTGTAAAAACAATTTTCTTACTTACTATATGACAAAAGAAAATTTTAGAAAAAAGATTTATATTTTTTTGACTTTTATATTTTTTATTATGAATTAAATACTATTTTAGACTAATTAAATGATTAAAAATACTAAAACTATTTAGAAAATTCTGAAACTTTTTTAGAAAATACTTTATATCAATACAAGGCTAGGAAAAATACAAAAGAGGTAACAACTTATTTGAATAAGCTGTAAATAAGCTAAAGAGTGCGTATAAGCTAAATGAGAAAACAAGGGGTAAGTATTTGTAAGATATAACTTTTCACATACACATCAAACCATAACACAAAGTAGCATATAGATGGAATTCTAGAGAGAGAAAGTTAGAGGTTTAGGGAACTTAGTGAGAGAAAGTGAAAGATATTATTATGAGCTCCAACTCTCTACCTTGGGAGGTAGAGAGTATTTATAGTCTTACATAAATCGCCACACAACGGGCTGTGGATCAGGCATACAGTGGGTAAAGACCCGTCGTCCTCCATGGTGTTACTTAACTAAATACTACTAACCTAAATATAACTACGACTACGAGCATTCTAACGATTACATATACTTGAGGTGACCGACTCTTTAATACATGGAATTTCTAATTCCTAACAATCTCCCCTAAGGGAGGTCACCTCAAACATATACTAAAATGACATTGAATACAATCTGATATTACATTAACAATTGATCTTGCATTCTTGATGTAGTACTTTGCTTCGAAGCTCGTAGTCATTGATTCTACTCATTGCATGTTTGGTTAATCCAAGTGGAGGTCTTTTACTGATCCATGTGATAATAATGTTGAGCTAACTTTTGAGATCATCGCTAGTAGAAAATCTCTGATACATCCATTGTGGTGTTGGTATTATGTGATGTTGTGACATACAGACCGACATGCTCACATTCTGGATCATGATATATTCTCATCGAGTAGCGGAAGCATTCGTTGATTCATGATATTGGCGGCCAGTAGCGAAGCATGGAGTGAAAATATCAGGGTCATTGATGCACTAATCATGATTTCTTTTGAGATGAATGTGTTAGGTGAGCATGCGGCTATGTATTGACCGCTTCATTCGATCATTTGCAAGCGTCGGGGTGTACCGCATAAGACAGTTAGCAATAAAGCGCACGAAAGTGTCTTTGATCACTTTCGATGAATTGAGGTACACGGCCCACGGTTCCACGTTGATCAGTACAAATGCCTGTGATCGGTATAATTCAAGAATTTCCTTGACATGGTTTCGCATGCTCTATTTGTTCTCAAACCGGAGCGTCTCAAAGAAGACAACACGGAGTGAGTGAACCAGCGAATTTACGTCCACTGATTGATGAAAAGAAATTTGAAAAACAATCGTGTATTGCTCAATAGAAATTGTTTTTGCAATAAACGAAGGTTTTAATGAAAATCAATTATCAATCATAAAACACCTTTGATTTGAAAAATTAGTACACGGTCGACGTGCTAATGAAAAGAGTTTAAAGCACAAAGACGGTTTTCAAAGGTATCCGTCAATCCATAACCTGAACCAGGATTGATTCAAAAGATTGAATCGCCCCATTGTTTCTGTTCAGTTGTCACATGGTTGATCTATATGATAGATCTCACATGCCACCTACCAGGAGCTTGTTAGATGTTGGCTCCAGAAGGCTTTCCATCTTCACATTGAATATGTAAACACATCACTCAGATGTTATGGCAATACCACAAGGATAATGCGTAGGACTCAAGATATAATTTCTCTTTCCACATTGTGTGAAACAGAGAGTCTTCATTGAAAGTGTCCTAATGAGATTTATTGATGATCTCGTGGCTCTAGACTCAATTTGTGCATATTTGGATCCTATATCGGAGACTAGGGAGAGGGTCTCCTCCTTCAATATCAATAATCTCTAAGAGAAAGTCGATAGATAATGTCGGTTCCCCGTGAGAATGAAACAAGTCCTTTTAAGAGGAACTTGAGTGGTTTGGAAAGTTGAAGTGCAGTGCGTCACTGGGTCCATGACGTCTTGTCTTCAATACCGATGCTACCATCAGTAGCATATGAATTGAACCCGGTTTCTGCCCTAAGGTTGAATAAATGGAGGGCTATTTGTTTTCACCCTTTTTTCATTCAATTCTTTTAAATTCTTCAACCCCTTACTTAAGAGACTTCATAGCTAGAACCTTGTTGGGTTTATTCCAGTACTAGCTCAGTCTTAGTCCGCACTCTTCCCATATCTCATTTTTCTCCTTTTATCATCATACCTAAGAACTCTACACTAACTAGTGGATAGTCCCTAGGTAGATCCCTCCGGTTCTGGCGGATCATGGGAACACATACCTAACCTTATCGTCCTTATATCACCATACATAATGTAAAGTTGGTCGGTCTTTTTGGTATTGTTCATCTGCCATAGGAACCAATTGAAAATCATTTGAAAATCAATCCAGATACTTATGATATTTTATCAAAGCATTTTGTACCTGAATTGTTTTGATATTTTTAGAAGAAGAACTCCCCTCAACATGTGAATCAAGTATTTGAAATAGTTTTCCACACGGAGGCAAGAGAAAGAATTAACTTCTTTGATTACCATTTTCTAAAAAATATTAACATCACTTCCCTAATCGAATCAAGTAGATAAAGTATTTTGGGGAAGGATGAGGTTTTCATGATTTTGCTCCCCCTCAATATGTGCCTCGAGATTTGAAAAGAGTTTTGCACATACTAGAGGGAACCTGCACATTGAGATAAGTGATCACGTTTCAAATCATAGTGGTTTAATATAGATGCTCCCCCTCAATGTGCATGGAAAATTTGAAATCGTTTGTCACTTACGGGGAGGCAAACATGCTAATTATAAGAAACCATTTATCGAATTATCAGTTTAAATCCTATTTAAATCACAACTTCTTCCCCGATCACAATTATCAAAACATTTGAGATTTGTGATCTCTGTAGATTTAAATTGATTTTGAAAGCTTTTAAGGAGAATTGTGACTTGATTATGAAAGCGCTTTAACTGATAAGGATCTGATGTTGAGATTTTAAACTCCATTGGTTAAACATGCATGATTATCTTTTGAAAACAATTGAATGCCAAATAACTTTTTAATTTAATTGAAATCATTCTCCCCTCAATCAATGACATAGGTTGTTGATTGAGAGATAGAGATTTTGACAGATAAGTCCCGATGATTATCAAAAATAGAGACCGAGTTATTTTTCAAAGCATTTAGTTTTCAGCAAATAAATGTTTATAGAATCAGAGCATGGACTTAGAAATCATGATAAAACATGGCTCTGTTCTTTCTTTTAAAACCGGGTTATTTCCTGAAAATGACAATAAACCATTGTTTCTCTTTCTCCCAAAAATATTTTTTTTGAATTTTTTTATATAAAAAAAAATCGAACAACATCTAAAGTCCCGTGTCATTCTTTGAATGACAACATCAAGACCGTAGATATTATCGAATCGAGAGAAACATGACAAAAAGACATTTTTTTTTTTTTTTTTTTTTTTCAAATTTTTATGGATTTTGAAAGTTTTATATTTTTCTATTTGATTTTTTTAAGGTTTTATAATTTTGTATTTTGTTTTTCGAATAAATATTTACAAGATATAGATGAAGGAAAGACCTTTACTCCTCGTCTTCCTCACGAAGCGTTTGAGTGTTACGGTTGAAGGCTTTTCAAGCCAAGTCGAGGAAGAATAAACTCAAAAGCGTTCTCTGGAAGAGCTTTGGTGAAGATGTCTCGCTAACGGTATTCGACTTAACAAAATAGAGTTCCACCACACCGTTTTCCACTTGCTCCCCGATGAAATGATGTCGGATGTCAATGTGCTTTGCTCTTGAGTGTTGTACGTTGTTGCATGAGAGAGAAACAACACTTTTATTATCACGATGCAGGGGATTATGTTGAATTCAAAGCCATAGTCAGATAATTGGGATCTCATCCAAAGGATTTGGGCACAACAAGATGACATGGCTATGTATTCAGCCTTTGTAGAGGAAATAGAAGTACTCATTTGCTTCTTTGAAGACCAGCTCACAAGCTTATCACCCAAAAACTGAGCACCTCCTGATGTGCTTCGTCGTGTATCTTGACATCCGCATGATCAAGCATCTGCATAGGTCATTAGTGACATGCCGGTGTCCTTCGGGTACCATAGTCCCATATTGATGGTTCCTTGGAGATACCGAAAGACACGTTTAACCGCTTCAAGGTGCTTTTAGTAGGCTTAGCCTAATATCTAGCACACATGCACACGGCCGAACAAGATGTCCGGTCTCTATGAGGTACATCGAGGATCCAATCATGCTACGATATTTTGTTTGGTCTACCATGATCCCTGAGTGGTCCTCATCAAGTTTAGTACGTTCAATCATGGGAGTGTCAGCGGTGTCACGTGATACAAATCCAAATTTCTTTAAAATTGCATTTGCATATTAAGATTGATTAATGAAAATGCCTCCGGGACTTTGTGAAATTTGTAATCCCAAGAAAAATGACATTTGTCCCATCATCGACATTTGAAATTTGGAACCCATTTCATTTGAAAACGATCACATTCATTGGGGTCAATCGAGGCAAAGATAATATCATCAACATATATTTGAATGTGAATTAAATGTTTGCACGACTTTCGGTGAACAATGTTGGATCAAGCTGCTCCTTTCTTTGAAGCCGGTTGACGAAGAAACTTTGATAGCGTATCATACCATGCCCTTGGAGCTTGTTTCAAACCGTAAAGAGCTTTCTTGAGACGATAAACGAGTAGGATGCTCTGGATTCACAAAGCCTTCGGGTTGGTCGGCGTAGACAACTTCTTTAAGATCTCCGTTCAGAAATGTCGTCTTTACATCCATCTGATAGACTACCATGTTCTTACTTGCAGCATTGGCTAAGAATATTCCGATTGCCTCGATTCGAGCCACTGGAGCAAATGATTCTTCAAAGTCTATATCCTCCTCTTGACGGTATCCTTTAGCAACTAATCGAGCCTTGTTCTTTAACACATCACCATGCTCATCAAGTTTCACTTTGAAGATCCACTTTAGAGCAATGGTCATAGCACAATCTGGGCGGTACTAATTCCCATACATCAAGTCGATCAAACTCATGAATTTCTTCTTGCATGGCATTGAACCAGCTGTCTTCATCCATGGTGGTTTTAACATCTTTTGGTTCGATCTTAGAGAGTACGGAGTTGAAGAAGCACCATAAGGCATCTGTTGCAAGTTGTTTCCGTGTGATACAGGATGAGAGGATTTCAATGATGTTGTCCAATGGATGATCGTGAGTCCATTTTGAGGTGTTCATGTGGCGTTGGTTGAGGACTAAAGTAGCGAGTCGATGTCTCGAAGAAGATGGTTCGATGAAGATTGAGAGCAAATACATTTTCAAATGGAGCATCGTCAGGAGTAGCAAAGGGATTAACTTCATTATTGATACGGACATAGTTCCATGATGTACTCGAAGTTTGATGATTTGTTGATGAGACAGAGTGATCGGCAGTGAGCTTCTTGACTTAATGATATTAAGATTAAAGGATTGACGTCATTCACGGGAATATGAGCACCTCACGGTAGGAATTGTCAGTTCATTAGCACTTGGCTCACAATGTTCATCAAACATGGGATCAAACAATTTCTTTAAATCATCTTCTGATGGAGGTACATATGGAGTTTCTGAAGAAGAATTTGGTATAAGGGATGAACTAATGGGACTGTCATGAAGTGCGGGTCCTCGGAGTGTCCAGAGCCATAGGACCCCGCGATAGAAACTCTCTCGACTATCTTTATCAACCCATATGTAGACAATTTGAAGTGACCATCGATAAAGAAAACTGATATACCAAACTTGAAACTGAAGAAGAATTCCATGCATTTGCATCTTAAGCTCGCCTTTGTTAATTTTAACTTCAATCTCAAATAAGTGATAATTGATTAACTCAAGTAATCACTTGTTTCAAATGCCCAACACGTGAATAGACATACAACCGGATGTACGTCGATCCACTGAATGAACCGAACAAATGATTTCGACATTAATGCATTCTTCCTAAAGGTATACATGTAGAGACGATCCGGAAGATTCACCACAAATGTCTTGGCGAATGAGGTAGTCATTTTCCTTAATGTTCATGTGGTTGATTTATAGCGTGCACAATGAGAGGAACAATAATCCGTAAAGATTTGGCAAAGGAATACCAAAGAGCGGATCATTATTCAATAATGCAACTTACAATATCATGATAGTCATTATAAACGCCTTGTGAAATAACCGGAGATAAGGTTTCTTGAGAATTCCAAGAAGTACTTCTTAGATGGTGAACGGTTGAAGTCAATAGTACGGAGCATGAGCTTGAAATTTGGATGATCAACATTCGTCGAAGGTTGAAGGTACTCATCAAACATATCTTTGAAAAACAATGAATCCCAAACATTGATTCCTAATTATCCTTAGTAAGTGAAGCATTAGGCGTTGGAGGAGAGTCATCAAAATTCAAAACAATGAATCCGGTTATCCTTAGTATATTCACTCTTCGTCAAAAAGAATATACACTCATCATCATCAAAAATTAAGTATTATTACCATCATCATGTAGTATATTCACTCTTCTCCCCTCAAAATTGCATCGAAGTTGCCATTTTGATTTAACAAGTGAATAAGAGTATACAACAATGAACGCAGATCCACTTGATGACTGAATGAGCGTGGCAAAACATGAAGCTTGTTGATGAAGAATGTAGATGAGTATGGCCATTCATGGGAGAATTTCTCTTTAGGCGAAGATAAAGCGCTACGAGAAGAGCGTACACTTTTCTTTTCTTTGAAGAACGGGGCCTGAAGTGTTATCTGCGGACACCATTATGATGAAGTACGAGGCACGAAGCGATGTGAGCAGCGTCATAAGAAGATTTCTCTTCTTTCAAGATAAAGCGCCTTGAAGCGTACACTTTTCTTTTCTTTAGAGTCGAGGCTTGAGCTGTAGTGTTCAAACGTCATAGCCGATTGAATATCAATGTTGAGTAACATGAACACGTGAGTTATGAGATATCAATCCTTTTGTTATCCATACTTTAAGCCAGTCCATGTATTGAAGGATCGAAGTATCCGCAATTGAGTAAGGACTACCTGCACTAATATTACAAACTTGATTGCATATATTATGGTTAGTGACATCAGTATCCAAATCCAAACCCTTTGGGGTTTCACGGTCAACATTGAGAATGCCATTGGTAAACATCTTTCCTGTAGGTATCCACCTAAGTCCAGCATCCTTAAAAGTTCTACCGGATGGTATCCACTTATGGCAAGGTCTAGGATTGTAAGGCTTCTTATGCATAGTGAGAGACTTATCCTTTTTCCTAGTTTCCAAAGATTTAGTAGTTGGTAACCATCTAGGTGAGGCTTTTGGTTTCATTTGCTTCATATGCATTGTGGATGACTTAGTGTAAATCCTAGACTTAACAGGTTGTACCATTGCATGAGCATTTACTTTCTTCAGTGATTTTGTGAAACATTTATCATGATTAGCATTAAAGATACATTTCAGACACTTTGAGCAGACAGCTTGTTTGGATTAGAAATAGATCTAGATTTCTTAGAGTGATCGCTATGGAATAGCTTTAATCAAAACGCAACTACTCTTAGATGTATGCCAATCCCTAGTCTTTAGATTAGTGTTCCTAGGTAATAGTTTAGAACTACTAGCAGTGCCTTGAAATCTTGAAGAATTCATCATCCTAGGTCTTGCACCTAAAATTCCGTCTTTACGATTACTTGCCTTCTTTCTAGCCATTTCAAGATAAGAGTTCTTATACAAGTCATTCATGTCAATTTTCCTAGGCAAGTGAGGTGAAGTGAGTGGTTTTGTCAAAACTTGTTTCGCATCAACTTGGGAGGCAAACCGCGTTTTTGAAAATTTTGGTCGTTCGGATCTAAACGCATTCGGTTGTCTAATAATTGGTTTCCCTAAGTTTGATGGTTTTGAAAACTTAGTGTTCACACTATTCCTGTTGTTTTTTCGAGCTCATTTTTAAAGCAACAATGGCGAAACTCTTTTCTTGAAGTTGAGCTTTGAGTTCATCAATCTTTGCTATCAAAGGGTTTGTTTGTTCCATTGACTTAGTTCTAGCTTCTTTGACAGAGTCACTTAGTTCTATGTGATGCTTTCTCAAAGACTCATTTTCCTTTAGTAATTTAGCCACATAAATTGACAGTTCATTATTTCTTGTTATAGTAGCATCAATGTCTTGTGTATTCATGACTAAATTACTTTTCACATTCAAGACATAAATATGTTTCTTCAGATTGTAAATGGTTGAGTCTTTGTATTGAAGCTGAGCTTTCAAAGTGTTAATTTCAAAAAGTTCACGGAATTCGTGAAGTTCGGATTTTTACATGGTTTGTTAAGTTGAAAACTTTCTTCTTTACTCTGTATCGCAATTTCAAGTGAAATGCAATGTTTTTCAAGATTTGAGAATTTGTTTGAAAGTTCATCAAAATCCTTTTTATCAACCGTATCTTTTGTTTTGAAACACTTAATCTCGGACTCACCTCGGTTATAGAACATTTATCAAAGACATGTTCACATCATAATCGGTTTGTTTAAGAACTTTAGCAGATGCACTATGTTGAAGCATTAAGGGTACCTCATTGCATGACACTTGTTCAATTATCGATTCGATATTTGCATCCATATCATGTGTAACAAGAGTCAACTGGACTGGCTGCGTCAAGCTTATCTATCTTTGAGCCTCTGTATTCAGTTGTCAAGCAGATCCAACATCGGTGCATTACCCACTCAACATTACAATCTTTTGATTGTGCGCCATTCATTCCCATTTCGATTTCAGCATCTACTTCTTGTGTGTTAAGAGTAAGCGAAGATTTGGTTACATCATTCTTTGTTGTTTCGATATTCGCATTGACAACACCTTTCGATACATTACCCGACTTATCACAAATATCTCTCAGTACTGACTCTCATCTACTTTCTCATCAACTTTTTCATCTTTTCGAGTAACTTCCTCAATATACTTCTCCACATTATCCATGAGATGGATAAGTGTCTCCGTGAACGCGCTAATTTCCATTCCAGTGTGTCTCTTGAAAGACATTTCAGTCATGTCTTGATCATAATCGGATGTAATTCCTTCAATGAATGACTGAAATAGTTTGTAGATCACTTGAAGTCGGCTGGAATTATCCTTATGAACCTTCTCTTTGCCAAGTTGTAGCTCCAATTGCTCTAGGTTTAACAGCAGAGTTTCTGTTAATGTGGATAAGTCCTGACGGAAGAGGGCAATACATGTTCGTTCCATTGATGTGGGTAGAAGTAACATGAGGTGAGATTGAAGTTGTTGATAAGGTTCAATCTTGCTTTCCTTTGCATGGCATTGCATGCTGAGCAGTGCAAATCTATCCCATTGGACTCGGAGCATGAAGAACACAAATCATCATTGATTGATTTCATCATCTGTAACCGTTCAGTATAGCTAATATTCTCATGGTTGTCTACATCATCACACAGTTTGAGTACTTACGAAATCACCGAATCGAGTGTAGGACATGATTTTGATGAATCCACGGGATTTTACAAGTCTATGATTTAAACCGAGAAATGGAATCTTTGGCGGATTTTACAAAATCAAGACCAAACCGTTAAGCAAAGACCAATGGAAGCGTTAAGATGACGATGGGTTGTCAAAATGATAGACAATTGTGTGTTAGGACATATAATTGTTTGTAGGATTAGCAGAGATGTTGTTTGGTTGAGATTTGGATTGGTTTATGCACGATTTTCCCCAGAAATTTAGGTCTAAAAACATAAAAACCTCAATAACTTCTGTTCAGAGCGGATTTAGCCCTCGTAGAACGCTGAAAACGGAGTTACGGATCAAAAGTTATAGCCGTTTGAAGTTTTGTCGGGAAAAGTCAACAAGTCGCTAAGATAATGCACCAAGTCGCTAACACCTAATTCGCTACACCCCCAAGTCGCTAAAGTCCCAAGTCGCTAGAAAAATGCAAGTCGCTAAGTAGTAACTCGCTAACCCTCAAGTCGCTAGCAAAATTTTGGCAGCAATTCGCTACTCAAGTCGCTAAAGATACAAGTCGCTAAAGAGCAACTCGCTACCGACCAAGTCGCTATCACCAAGTCGCTACCCATAGTGGAGAGTCCACTACTTGTACTGTAAATCGCTAGATCTAAATTCGCTAGGTTTAGAACAGTAACTTCGCTACAAATTTGTAAAGCAAGTCGCTACGAAGAAACTAATCCGTGAAGTAAGTCGCTAGCATGAAAAAACCACATAAACATCACTTTTCAATCCAAAAACAACCCAACCAAGTTGATTTAAGCTTACCAGCGATAACCTACACACTTGTGATGATTCTAAACATAAAAGTACTAACAAAATCGAACTTTAACCAGAAATCAACCAAATGATGCAAAAACCACTAAACTTTTTCAAACTCAAAAACCACCTAAAACCACTATAAATCCAAAGATGTGCAAGATATGATCTAACCATGGCTCTTGATACCAATTGTAAGATATAACTTTTCACATACACATCAAACCATAACACAAAGTAGCATATAGATGGAATTCTAGAGAGAGAAAGTTAGAGGTTTAGGGAACTTAGTGAGAGAAAGTGAAAGATATTATTATGAGCTCCAACTCTCTACCTTGGGAGGTAGAGAGTATTTATAGTCTTACATAATCGCCACACAACGGTACGTGGATCGGCATAATGGGTAAAGACCGTAGTCCTCCACGGTGTTACTTAACTAAATACTACTAACCTAAATATAACTACGACTACGAGCATTCTAACGATTACATATACTTGAGGTGACCGACTCTTTAATACCGGGAATTTCTAATTCCTAACAGTATTAAATTGTGCAAAGGATAACCAGTCAAAGACCCAAGGGCAACTGGTAACGCGTGTGTGTGGTGAGCTGGGTGGCCAGGGTTGGAATCCCAGCACTGGACTTTTTGCTTAATATATTTTTTTGGACTTTTTCTTTTATAAACTTATTAAGCACACTAAGATAAGCAAATTATAAAACTACAACTTTTTATGAAAAACACTAATAAGCTCAGAATAAGCTTATTATCTCAACAGTAGGCAAGAAATTGAATAAGTACAAGATTAAGCTAAATGACTTCTAAGCTAATCAATAAGCAAAAGATGAACTGAAAATAAGTTAAGCAATTGATAATAAGCTAAAATGAAAACTGAAAAAGCATAATTACTTATAAATAAGCACTGAATAAACTACAAATAAGCACTTAGCTAAACTAGTACAGGACATTTTTGGTTTTCTAGGTACTTACTAGCTTATTTTTAAGCACTTAATTAAGCTAGGAAATGAAAATAAAGACTGGAACTAACTAGTATACCAATTAAGCTATCCAAAAAGCTAAAACTCTCACTGTGGGGTCCACTAGAGTGCTTATAATGAGCTTATGAAAAAGCTTGAGAACACTGTATGAACATTGGACTATATGAAATGGACAAAATAAAAAGCTAATGGCAAGCTTATCAAATAAGCTAAAAATGGGAAAATGAAAACTGGAACCTTGAGACAGCTAAAGTACAAGAGTTAAAGCTAACTGATAAGCTCTTGATGAGCTTATGAAACTAGATGGCTCACTATGCACAGGGCACTTTTTCAGACTAGGACTAAAAAGAAGCTAAGAAATAAGCTAATAAATAAGCTAGCTAGAAAATATAAAAAATACTAAGATAAAGCTGAACAACTATATTTTAATATTCCAAAAGCTTAAGACTTGAAAGCTAATGTTAAGTCCTATAAAAATTAATCTATTTTATTCAAAAACGACCAAACTGAAATTTTTGACTTTTTAAATTAAACTAAAGGGTTGACTATTATGAACTTTAAGTTGATTCTACTAACTGATTATGATGTATTAAGCTAAAATAAGATGAGATTAAGCTAAAGTAACAAGTTATGAACTACTATGATGAGTTTTACACTTTAAATCCCAACAGTTACAAAGTAAGATGAGATTAAAGGTATTTTGACTATTGAACAAACAAGCACTGGTTTATCTTGTCTATATGAGCTAATATGACCTAATGAGACATGCCACAAACAAGAACAAATGCTAGAATACTTTCTAACATAGTTTACCAAGTGAAATCAAACACCCCTTTACAAGGCTGTTATGAAGCTTTTCAAAGGATTTCACAGATTCAGTCCATGCATTTGATTCATGACCATATATTATCATATACTGAAGCTAAATAAACATTAAACAACAACACTAATAACATAAAACTAAGAAATTACACTTATGCTATATTAACTGCTTAAAATAAGATTTTTATTAACTACAAATTAAAAAGAACAAGTGACTATTTTTAATGCTTAATTCTACTTAGTTATAACTAATGAACATAAAGACACAGAGATTTAAGCTAATCAATGGCTCAAACAATGAAATGCCAAAATGAGTAAAAAGCTTACAAGATGAGTCCAAGCACAAAACTGAGAACTGAGGCACACAAACACAACCTATAGCTTCCCAAGAAGCACTAAACCAAGGCAATCCAATATCAACCTTGCTCCAGTTTGTGATCACCATCTTCATTGCTTTTTTTATTTTTCAATAATTTTTTGGTATTTTTGGTATTTTTGCTTTTTTACTTCTAAACTGATTTTAAAGGTTACTAATAGCTTACATAAGCTATATAGGAGCTTATGTGATCTTATGAGTCCAAAATAACATCTACAAACAACATTCGAACTTATTGAGATTTTTGAACAAGGAATTTTTGCATAATCTGAAAACTTGAATTAAAACTGAAATTGATGTTCAGAAAAGCTTTATTACACACTAAAAACTTGAATTACAGAGCTTGAAAGCTTAAACATAAACTAGAATTTAAAAGTTAACTAATTCGACATACATTAATAAAAATTACACTCTATATCTCTCTCCTCTGCTTCACATTTCTTTATATTGATCTTTTAGACTCCCCACATGTCTCTGAATCTTTCCCACTTGCAATCTTGACCATTGGTGCTCTGAAACAGATCCTAGCCTTTAAAACTGATTTTGGCGCCAAAAGTGGTACTAGTGGATTAGAGCAGGTTTTGAGGCAATTAAAGAATTGTGGATGTTTGTGGAGGTGGAGGGGACAAAATGAGAAGTAGATATGGAGCTAGGATTGATTTGGCAGCAAAAACAAGGGTTGAGGTGAGGTTGGAGTGTTTGATGGTGGGGAAGCATTAAATGCAAGGTGGGCTGGGATGGGAGGTGGAAAGGGAGTGGGTAGACAGGTGGTGGTGAGGTGGAAAGGGCAAGTGGAGAAAACCACTCTGGTTTCTGGTTTGCAGGCTTGGTGAAGGAGAAGAACAGTGTTTCTGGTTTGGGCGCGTATGACTGGTTTGACCCGTTGGATATTAATAAGTGGGGGTTCAAAAATTGGGGGGTCAAGTGGATAATGACAGGGGGTCTTTTGTTTTGGTTGAGGTAAAAATACACAAAGGGGCCATTTGGTTTAAGCTTATATACAAGGACCATTCATGTAATTTCTGCAAAGTATAGAAATGAACCCGCCACTTTTCCAAACTTATCACAAGGACCAAACTTGCCAATCTTTAATAGTACAAGGATAATATTTGATAATTTTCACTTTTTAAATATCCAAAGACTATTTTTGACATTTTTAAAACTTGAGGGACCAAAGTTGTAATTTTGCAATTTTTAAACTTTGAAGGGATAATTTTTACAACTTTTGAATCCCATGGACCTTAAATGATTTTTTATAATTTTTGGAATGACCAGGGACTAGATTTGACAACTTTTGAAACTTGGGGACTAAAACTGCCAATTATGCAAACTTGATACGTTTTCACCGATTTTGGAATTTTTGCATTTAAAACACATAAAACACTTATTTGTGATATTTTTATCATTTTGATGCATTTCTGAGTGTTTTCAGATGTTTTTGGCATTCTAAACGGTATAAAAATGATGAGTATTTAGACACTCATCAAAGTTCAATGTAAATAACGTTTACCTCAATGGATCAGTTTGTGAGGTTTGTTAAACTGTAACCTTCTTCTCGGTGAAGCCAATCCAATCTCAGATCACAGCTTTTTCTGGAAAGTATCAAGAGGTGGTGGATTTATATGTGGATAAATGTGGATGCAGACATTATTTAAGTTAAGGTTTTCTTTAGATTCATGTAATATCAGAATAGAAATGTAATATCACCTCAATTTACGTTGACCCATGGTGCGTGCACATCCGATATTCATGCGCGAGGTAGTACGATCCTTCTGCAGATCTCTGTTAACACCTGTGACGACAACAAAATTGTTAATAATTAGTACAAATGAAACGATTAGCTGTACACTGTACTTAGTGTATTCATAGATCAGAAACTGATAACCTGACATACCAAAAAACATTGAATGTCGCTGCCGATTTCTCCTATGCTACACAGAATGTTCCTTTTCAAGGGCTTTGGTAACATTCTACAATAGTAATTCATTATGCATAAGTGTTTCTAAACAACCATTTATATAATGTATGAAGAAACAACTAAGTGAAGAACAAATAAATATTTATGCGTACCTTGATTCATAAACTGATTCGATTCGTTATTTGCGACAGTCATATACAATCCTGTTAACCCTGGATCATGACATTATTCAGTTATAGATGTTCAGCTGCAGTGTCACGTTAGTCGGGAAGGTCATTGTGAGGAATGCACGTCATTGAGACATCATAAACGCGATATCGTTGATGATAGTGACCTGCATTTTGTCGCTCAGGTGCGACGCGCAAGTTGACTTATGTAGAACTGCTATGAACATCTTGTTATATGACACAACGTCAATAATCTTGAACCTCATTTTCAAACCGTATTTTAGTCGTTCCTAAATCCCAATACAATAGTGCAACTGCACAAATTTGGGTAGACCAAAGTCAGGTGAAAGAAGAAAAATTTAGGAATCATATGAAAAAAGAAGCATGCTTGCGTAACAAAACATGAACAAAAGCACCCAGTTGAACCTCACTCCCTGGCGGCACCCGTTAGCACATGTTCATTTGCAAGCTGACATAATCCAAACGTGAATATTTTGGCATCAGTTTCCTGTACAAATTGTTCGTAACCCTGCCGCCCTACTCACTATTTGCACTGAAGTTTCCAGCATCTGTTAAATTCATGAAATACATCAAAACAACAATTAAAACAAACACTGAAAACCAAAAGCCATAAAACGTAATTCCAAAACTGTAAAATTATGTTGTCATCTGTATCAAAGTTGAAACAGAAGTAGTCACTTACAAAACGTAAGTGTAAGTTAGAAGCGACCAATTTTTTTCCAGTCATATAATACCAAATCAAAACCTTTATTCCACGACTTTCTTATAGCAAACCCCTTATTTGTTTAATGCTTGTTGGTTAACTTCTTATTTGTTTCACTATGATCGGGGAAGCTTAAGCGGAAATGAAAGGGTAGGATGAGGGAAAAGAATAGGGGGGATGTTGACCTGTCTAAGAGTACGTCCATCAATCCCCTCATGCTGCTTAAAGAGAACCTCGCCTTTTCCAATAACTTTCACCAGCGCTGGTAAATGAAAAACAAAAAAAATATATATATAAAAAGAAAACTCGTAAGCTATAAACTAGAGATATATATCAAAAAAGAGTTTGGAATTGCTTAATTTTTCCACTAAACTTTTTATAAAAAAAATGAAGAGAGTCTATTGTACCTGTTCAGGTGCACCTCTGCAATTTTCACTTTGGTTGATGTATGTTATTGTTGTTCGCCTGACCAGTGGATTGAAGGTCAAAAAATGCACGTCACTGATAGTCAATGGAACCTGCATAAATAAAAATGGATGTTCATGTAAGTGCAGTTCATGGAAAAGGCCTTCAGTCTAGGCGCTCAACAACAAAACTATTTTTGGCTAGTATTTTAAATATATATATTATTTGTAGTATTATTACCTCCTTGTGATCTAGAATCATTCCGACGATCCAAAGATAGATTACGTTAAATTTTCCAGTCACAACGTGCTTCAACAGTGGAACCGCCAAAACCCTTATCGACCCGGGTGCAATGGCGACAAAGGAATTGCAGGTTATTGTGCGAAAGCTCTTAAGCGGCCACCTTGAAGTTCTAATGTTGAAGGATGCTGCCAGGAAAAATAGTGATGGTTTATTCCTAGCCCAGTGCAAAATAATATGAAAAGAAATAACTAAAACTATACCTCTGTTGGTCATTAACTTATGGTTAGTAAACCATCTACTTCGTTTGCGAATCTTCGACACGGATGCTTAAACGGCCAAAGTGTTATTACCTATTATAATTCATCCAAAACCACATAAACTACGAAAAAAATTAACTTTAGGGAAACTTATAATTACCTTTTATCCACAACAATATATTTTCCGTAGGCATTAAAACCCCAATCATAGGTAGTTCTCCGATCCTAACAATAAAAAATCAACGATAGTTTTCTGATCCTAAAAATAAGGAATGAACCAACAAACACATAAATCATAAGAAAACAGATATTTACATATCCATTACACAGCCGACGGCGTTGTTAGGTTCTTCTTACTTTGCTCAGTATCCGTATTATACATCAGCTACAAATCCACAGATTTTATCACAACCGAATTTTTTTACACAAAATTATATATTAAAAAAAATACCATTACGGAACGACCCGTCGGCTATGAACAAAATCTTTCTACCTCATTATCAACATTAAAGTTCCTGAAAGTCAAAAATTTGACTGACGAATGACACAAATAAAATCGAATAGCAAAAAATTTGAAGCACCTGTTTTGCAATCCAAAAATTGTTCAGCGCCGCGTCCTGTTAACTGCTTTCCCATCATCACCTCTCTGAAAATGATGTTATTACTTCCATTAGCTAAAATCAAATATTTTAATATGGTTTATTAAAACAATATTAAAAAACATAAACAGTATTAAAAAGCATAGCTCACTTGTTCATGTAAGATGAATGAAGTTCAACATCGATTCCAATGAAAAAAACTGAGTCATGAGCTATTTATTCTCAATTACCAATATCCACCACGGAGCCTCGCAACCGACTCACCACCGTTCGTACCATATTAAGGTTGTGAATTGTTTTTTATAGGGATAATTATTCGAAGAAAAGATAACCATAAGGCTTATTCAATAAATCGCAACACAAATCAATGGAAAAATTCTTAGAAAGCTATTGAGGAAACATGCTGAAAATCTTACCACCATGGCGACAAAAAAAATTATTAAAAAACAATTAATCAGAAAACCATATGAATTAATTGGTGTGTATGGCGGTGGGTAGACGATGTAGTGTGAATTTAAGAAAGGGCTAACAAAAAGTCACGGCATCGGTCACTGGTACAAAAATAAACCTTTTTTCTTAAAGAAAAATGATTGAGATGGATAATTCATGTGATTAATTTCATGCCTAATCTATTCATTTAGTGACACATGTATTCCACTTATTTTCACTCTTTTTATTTACCATTGATTTTGCCATGTGTTCCAAGATCCTTGTTAGACAACAAATTAGGCACATGAATTAGTCATGCCAATCACTACTCTTTCTTAAAATAGTCATGTGTGAATGTGCGAATGTGCGACTCCATTAGATGTGCGACACGTGTCCACTTATTTATTATTAAAGTACAGTGGTAGGTGAATTTTGTCTTATTATTGAGAGTATTAAAAGTCTAATATACCCTCACTTTAATTTTATCATTTCTCATTAATATAAATAAATTTTCACCTAACACACTCATCACCACCTCTCTTTCTCACAAAAATTCAGGCCATCTCTCTCTCTCAAAAATTCCGGCCATATATACAGTTAGCCTTAATATAAATAAATTGAAGCTAGACTACACTGAAATTTGCACTGAAGCTAGACTACACTGAAAAACCATCTTTTTCAATAAGTCCGATTGAACCTGACTGCAATATATACAGTTAGCCTTAATATAAATAAATTGTTGCTTGTATAAAAATTCCGGGCACCCACAACACACACACTCTCACACTTTTTCACACATATCTCTCTCTCTCACCTCTCTCTACTTTTCCGGCGACCGGAAACCACCACCGCCGTCTTCTTCGGCCAATATTCCGACCACATACGGAAAATTACACCACCTATACCAAACGATAGATCGTCGAAGGTGATCATTCGACATTGGGCAGCGGTGAAAACCATTGACGCGCCCTAGATCTAAAATTTAAGTTTCGGACTTTTTGGGTTTTTGTCGTGCATGTGTTACCGTGACTTCTCACGTGTATAACCGTGCTTAGTTTGTGGTGTCGAGAGTCTCCCGAGACTCTTTGGGATGGAATACTTGTTGTGGTGATATTGTTGTGGGCATCCCAAGTGACTGTGCGGATTTGATGGTGGCTGGCCGGATATGGGAACCTATCTTTACCATAAACTTGATCTTCGGGTTGTGATGAAGTCAAAGTCCCAAAGTTTATTAATGAGAAATGAAGTCCCAAAGTTTCTCATAAACTTGATCTTCGGGTTGTGATGAAGTCAAAGTTTTGGAATTTGTTTTTATATTTTAAAGAAGGGTATATTTGTCATTTAAACAAAAATTCAAAGTCAAAGTTCCACCTACCACTGTACTTTATTTTTAAAAAAATGGACACGTGTCGCACATCTAATGGAGTCGCACATTCGCCCATTCGCACATGACCATTTTGAGAAGAGGGTTTATTTTTGTACCTCAAAGTGACCAGTGACCAAAGCGGCAGTCAAATCTATCCGCAAGCTAAAAAAAATGAATCTATATTAAGATTGTAGTCGGCAAACAACTATCAATATATTAAAGAGTGAACCGCCCTTTTTTTTGGGCTGGATTGAGCAAAATTTGGGCTAAACAACAAATCCAACACAAAACTTATATTTTAGTACTCTGGGAGTAGTAGTTTATTATTCTTTGAAGGAAATCCTCCCTTCCATAATAAATATAGGTAACGAGTTAGGTAGCCCGCGCGTTGCTGCGGGAGAGTTTTGTGAGCAGTGTCGTTTCTTTTAACTCTGTTTATTGGTTATTACTGGTACATGTTAAAGGAAAAGTGTTCTTAACAACTACAATCAAGCAGTTCCAACATATGAAGAAAACATATAGAAACCTTTTCAGTTGGCTTCTACATAGTAAATGCTAATAGTATATCACCAAGTTACGTAACAATTTGAACCTCAGGAAATAAGGGTCTATGAAATGGAAAAAGAAATTGCAGTATAGTGTATATACATCGAGGAAAAGAAAAGAATACACTTCAACTTCTTACCTAAATAATTAATATAACTTGGGTTAAAAGAATATCAGTCTCTCTCATAATTTACATAGTAATATCCATGTATTTATTCCTTCTGTTTGTACCAACAACTCGTATATAGTCACTAAACACCACAAAATGACATTTAGAATACCAATCAGCCCGACGTATCTTTTGCTGGTGGCAATATCTTCATCCTTATCAAAACTGATTCCGATTCACTTGTATACCTAGCAAGTCGAGTTAATCGTTTAATGGTTAGAATTTCGACAAAAAAGTTAATAAAGTATAATCTATCCTGCAAGTGTCTTTTGCTTGTATGCAAACTTTAACCTCTCAAGTATTTTTTCCTTTTTTGTTTTCTCTTCTTGTCCATCTTTAACTTATACCTTTCTTCCCTCTCTCTTTCATATATACCTTGCCAATGTACTTGTCCCGTTCTTGGCCATAACCATTTTTCGTATGGATGGTCTCCATCATGTGCTGCTTCGGCTAGATCTTCATCCATGTTTTTTAATAAAGCGGCATTAAATATTTTGTCCAGATGGACCCTTTACGCTGTTCCACGTCACGCAAGTTCTCTGCTTCCGTACGGCTGCAGAAGATGTCCAAGACCCAAGAAATTAAAAAATAGCAAAATACGTAACAAAAAAGTGCTATTTCAACCAACTGGTTAAAAGTGAGGCCCTCTTAGACCTATTAGCCTCAAGATATCAAGGGGGATACTTCTGAAATACTTCTGAATATAATCGACTTTAGCATAATAGAAGAAAAGCAAGGGTGGGCGTGTGAAGTCAAAGGTGGGATCCTAATAATGATAGAAGTTTTAATCAATCTAGGTTACTGATCTGGGGGCCCAAGTTCATAGTCTTTTATAAATTGTCATTGACTGTTACCGATCGAAAAAAATTACCTGGACATTGTGAACCATTTGTAAATTCAAGCATGAACTCCCAAACACCCCTTTCACTATAACGACCGAGATAGCGGGAGCCTGCAAAAAACATGAACATTTGAGAAGCTTGGCTTGGTTATGAAAGGAAAAATATGTTGCATAGGTTGTTCATATTCATTATCAGAACCTGTAATATGTATGATCTAAAACATGGCAACTGTATTTGGTCATTCACATGTAAACTTGAAAAAAAAAGATGACCCAATTTGTTGTGGGAAACCGAAATGCGACAGATGAAAATCAAGGAACGAAACTTGATACTTGGAAGAGCATTTTATTACAGTAAAAGCTCTAACTGAACTAAATGAACTAACTAAATATGCCTCTTAGACAAATCAACATCATTACATTTAAACTTGAAAATCAAAATATTTGTAACAAACCTTTTTCTAATATTTATGTGGAATCCGAACCGTGGCTTGGGCAGCGGAAACAACATCACTTGGTTCCCTGAATCTGGTTGTGTGTGTTTTGAGTTAAACACCGAGCATATAAACCTTCTAAAAAAATTGGGAAACACATGGCAAAAAACCGACACAAACTTGTATGTTATTCGCAACCCTTAGTACCTGCAGAGGGAACAACCAAGCAGTATATTGATTAGGCCTGGCAGAAGTAAAGAAACTTAATAATATGAGACCAAGAAAATTAAAAAAGGGTAAAGGTGATAAGCGCAAAGTTATGACTTTTGCCAAGTTTAAAAACAAATTTCACATAGTAAAGCTTACGATAAAACATTCAATCATTATTAATTTTTTTGCCAACTTTTGAAAAGCTAACAAAATCAATAATTAATAATTTATTTTGGCTTATGAGCTTATCTACTTGAATAAACCATTAGCTCCAGTTGTTAAGACGATAAGGCCTAGTAACGAAGCTTATAAGTTTTTCAATAGTTCAAGACGAAGCCTGGTAAGGCCTAGATTTTTGAAGGTAGTGTTTGTTTCACCTTACTTTTTCTAGCTTTTTGGCTTATTGAACTATTGAAAAGTCTTCACACAAATTGGTTTGTGGTAACTTTTCAGCACGTTACATTTTTCAATAGTTCGACCTTATAAACAGTAGTCTAAAAGAAATTAAAATTATATAAAATATGAAGCACACGTTACATGTACCAATTAAACGGCAGTGCACTAAGCTTGAAAGGTTGACGATGACATCCGACATGTGTTGCTTTAATATATGTTAGGAAGGAAAGTAACCTATGAAAATTAAACCCATTTAACAAAACCAAGCAAAATGCGTCGTCTATTCTAACAATCAAAAGACATATGCAACTTTAAAATATGGAAGGAAGGAAAGTACCTGAACGACATATATACTAATCAATCTTGAACACTCTCACCTCTTTCGTCAAAAATTAAAAAAGAAGCATGTTTGCGTAAGAAAACATGAACAAAGGCAGTCAGTTACACCTCGTTCCCTCGCGGCACCCGTTACCACATGTTTGTTTGCAACCTGACATAATCCAAAGGTGAATATTTTGACATCAGCTCCCTGACATAATCCAAAGGTCGCGATATCTTTTCTTGTTTTAGCTAATAAACTGCAACTTACCCTTCGCACATGGACGAATGTTACGATTAGTTAATGCAATTCTCAAACGCTTACTAACCACAATTCCCATGTCACACCTTTTGGTTAGCGAAGTGAGTGTGGATGAGAATTCACTGCGGCTGGCAGTTGGTGGCCGTAGCCCGGGTGTGTCCAAGTCCAACATGAAGAGAAAACGATTCTTCCTCGGTAGCAGAGACCTCTGAAACATCAATTCAGAGAACTCGTTAGGTTCATTTAACTTAGGTTAACCTGTTTGACCCATAAGAAATATGACACAATAGGTTAATAAGTTAAAACTGTCGCATATACTTCATCACAGCAGATATAACTTTACAGTTAGTGCTCGAATATTAACGGTTAATGCAAAAGCTTTCCTAATATTCTGAGTAGCCGGTTCTGTACGCAAACAGAATAAAGTTCACATAAGTATTACTTGTTAAATGTATATATCAATCATACTAATTTTGTATTTAAAAATAAATAAAAGAAAGTTCATGCTAATAATGCTATAAACTGGTCAAAATATAAACTTCACCTACGGCATGAGTAAGGTATGGAAATAAGTCCTTCAAATGGTCACATTTTAGCTTCTCCCTTTTCGGCATCTTTTTTTTAGTACAGATTCAGCAAAATCATGTTACCCATATAATCAATCGCTTAAGTTGAAAAAAAAAGTAGCTACTTTGTTATGCAGTTGCTAAAGTCTATCTTTTGAATCGACAAATTACCTAGTGCAAAGTAATACGATTTACTTTAAAGATAGTCTACCACGCGGAATAAGACAATCCAAAAAATTATACCTAAGTTAGCAAAACATTTTCAGTCTGAATCAACATCGAACCTGAAAGTCCGAAGCCAAAACCTTCTCTTCATTCCCTTCCCTCCTTCTTCTCTTCCCCCTTCGCTCTCTACTGCCACAGCTACCTTTCGCTTATTCGTCCCTATAAAATCCACGCGGAATAAGACAATCCAAAAAATTATACCTAAGTTAGCAAAACATTTTCAGTCTGAATCAACATCGAACCTGAAAGTCCGAAGCCAAAACCTTCTCATCATTCCCTTCCCTCCTTCTTCTCTTCCCCCTTCGCTCTCTACTGCCACAGCTACCTTTCGATTATTCGTCCCTATAAAATCCATGAACTTTTCAAAATAAGATTGGTAAAACACCTTTTAGTACATGTGTATACTTCCAGTATTTGTCTAGATATGTGTATATATCCACTGAAGCGATACAATACTTTTAACTTTTCAATACCGAACAATTAAGATTGGGCATGGATTTAGGAATGAGGATGCAACTTACCCGTTTTTTCCCCTGTATCCGTAACATCGTCTTTCTTTACTCACTTCCCTTTACCACCACTCTGTACACTGACCGGCATCACCGCCTCCTTTCGTCTCATGTCGAAAACCTTACCACCATCACTTGTTGGAAAGCACAATATAAGCCTTGTCCAGCAATGCCTGCAACAATTAAACGTTCACATATATAATTTTAAATCATATGGAACCAAAAAAAAAACTACAATCACGACATATTATGGCTTCTATAGTAATGAGGAAAGTCGTATGATCCAAACGCAATTACCATAATATTTAAGCTAAAGACTGAGACAAATATCTAATGCAACTACCTTAAAGAATCTGCTGATAGTCAATTTATGTTCACGCATGCTAGGCAAAGTTGCAAAGCTCGTGCTGGTTGGTGGCTTAAATATTATGTGGCATATGCTTCATCAAAGAGCACCTAAACAGAAATGACAACACTGAGAATGTTACTAAAATAAATAAATAAATAAATAAATATATATATATATATATATATATATATATATATATATATATATATATATATATATATATATATATATATATATCTCAAAATGCAAACCAAATCACACACATGTTTTATAATAGTTGCACATGTGAACGAATAAAAATAAGATATCGTCATTTTAGTATACCAAACGAAACTGTTATCAATTAACATGTGGTTATGAAGTGAGAAACTTGAAGGAGAAGCAACATATAATGGTATAATCCTTTAGCTACTCTACGTTAATGTGTCGATTGGCTCATCAATAATAACCTGCAACAGGACATGTTTATGTCATACGGCTTTCCCCATTACTATAGAAGCTTATATCATATGTAGCTATGGAATCGATAATCAGTTTTTCACTTTCTTATATATAATCTTTAGCAACGTGTTACTGGATATAATGTGAAATCTAAAATAAAAAATCTTTTAGTAACTTACCATAGTCCATCGGCAGACCTTGAAAGTGTTGCTGAATAACACTTATTGGCTAGAACCTTTTTTGTGCACCTGTTATCATGTAGCAGGAACATGAGGCCTTAGACGCCTTCCTGCAATATTTTTATAGATTTAACAACAATTAAAGTTGAGGTTGTGAATTTAAATAAGCCGCAACTTTTCCAATCTTCAAATAAGCACAAATAATAAGCTGATCCAAACACCCCCTATATTTTTATAGATCTAACAACAAATAAACATTTGAAACCGTTCTATAATTCAAAACCCTTAATTAAAAAAATAACTAAATGGCGAAATTAATTTGGTATGATTAAACCCTAAAAAGATGATAATCTTAAAAAAAATAGAATTAGGGTTCATTAGCTTAATCTTGAAAAGAAATACCTCTTGATCTTCAATATAAGAATGAACGCGTGTCTTTTCATGTCATTAGCGCGTGTTTTTCACTGTAAAGAATTAGGTTGTGGAAGAAACGGAAATCATGGCGCCGTTTTTATATCTGTTTTAACTTTGGATCTGTCGGTTTCTGGGTTTTGGGTTTGTGAATATGTGGAAGAAACAGAGAGAGGTGGGGAAGAAGCTTCTGGTAGAAGGATAGATGTAGGAGTTCAGAGGTGTGTGGAAGATTATAGAAGGCTGTGTTTTTTGGTGAAGCAATATGGAGAAGAAGAGGCGGTGGATGGAATGCATTTTAGTTGCATTAAATTCCCAGCCATTCATTAATCGACACATCATCGCAAACACATTTGTGAGAAAAACGCCTCCTGCCTTTTAGTATATATAGATAATGATATATTGATGTTGGATGTTGCTTTAAAAGTGAAACACGTGCGGAATAAATATTTCTGTTTGATGTTGCTTTTGAAGTGAAACACGTATGGAATAAATATTCCACCTAAATTGTTGGTCAAGGATTTCAAAGAGCGCTAGGTACAGTGGTGCCGTCAGGGTGGTGTCATAGGCAAAAGTTGTGCCATCTCAGCATTTTTTGCTCAAGACACCACTTTTGCCTATGGCACCAAAACATCCCTCCTCGTACAAAGTGGTGCCATTGTAAAAATAAAAATAAAAATAATAAAGAAAATCTATCGCGTGAGCTTGTACTTACCAGCCGAAGGACGATGTCACACCCCGTCAAGGTGAAAACGCGAGGCATAACAGATAGGAATCGTCATTACACATGGTTAAATAAATAGAGAATACACTAAGTGGAAACAATATCAAATGTCATGACAACGCCAGAAACAACTAGGGGACTTGTATCATGATTAGCCGAACCACAACCACATAATCATATAATAAGTCAAGTAGTCTCCTGAACCGGGTAAATATTACATAAAAAATGCAACATAATCTGAAAACAAGAGTAAATGTCTCAAATAGAAATAATAGCAATCCGAGAAGAAAAAAATAGCTAAGGTCTCTCGCTAAGCCATGCAAGAATCAAACTTCCTTAAGCGGTCTTATTCTCATCACCTGAAAATGAATACTCGAAAATGTCAACATAACGTTGGTGAGCTCGTAGGTTTAAGTTAAACAAAACCATTTATCGTGTATGATATATAAGTAGGACAAGTGTGTAAATAATAATAATACAGCGTAGGGCAAGTAGTTATAATGTTATATCATAATCAATCCACTTGCCTAGTCATGTAACCACCCACTTGGCTAGTCTGGTAACCACCCATAACACATATGTACTACACGTATGCCTACCAGCTGGAGCTAAAACATGAGTACTCCCATGTCAAGTGGTTTACACCTAAGGCATGAGACCACACAGTAATTCCATATAGAAATAACCCACTAGTGCACCTAACGCAAATATAAACACAAACTTGTCCAAAATAAATCAAACATTTAATCACGACATTAAAACATGAAATAAAATTTTGAGTATCATTTTTCCCCAAGAAAATACATAAGTAAAATGGCGGCCGCGAAAACTCACCTTGAAGAGAACGAGACAAGGTGACAAGTCCAAGCAAGTAACACAAGTAATGCAAACAAAACACCAGCTAATCCTTCCCCATAAAATCTACACGTATTTAATACCCATTATAAACCTAGTAGATCACTTATTAAGTTCTTTATTAGTCATAAATGATTCTTAATTACTCTTAGTTATTTGTAAGTGTGATTAGGTTAAAATGTGACCAAGCATATCATAATTAAGTTTTAAGTGAATTTTAGGGTCTAAACACATTAGATTATTTTTAAGTTAACCAAAACCCTATCTCATATCTTATTTATGCTTTTAGCATATTCTGGTCCTTATTTTACGAATTTTAAAATCATACTTAAACACTTCCAGAGATGATCCAATATTTAGTATAAGTACTTATATGCCTTATGGACTTCCATGAATTTTCCCATATTTTAATTCAAAGTATAACTATTGTTGGGTTCAGTAAATACCCAAACCCCTTAATCTAGGATTTGAATAGAAAATAGCCCAAGTGTTTAGTCCGTTAAACACTAATCAGGTCACTGAGTGCATAGCCTCTCAGTGAGTCATCTTCGGATACTCAGATTACAAGGCATAGAAGAATTCTCTCCACTCAGAAAGGCGGAACTTAAAGGGTGAAGAGAGTCAAGAAAGATGATGGATCCAAGGATTGGATGACAATAACTCACTTTGAATCCCTAAGACTACTCTCCAACTCTTACACTGAAGACAAAGCTGAAGTAGAAGACTAAGGATAAATAGATAGGCGGGACAAAGGCGGGAGAAGTTTGAATCGGATAAGAAGAATTCCTTATCAACATAAGTCAACTTTCCCTGAATGGCTAACTTACAAGCTCGGTCATCATCAACTGAGTTATGGAAAGCGCCTTGTCTTTTACTTAGAATAGTCTTTGTAACAGAGACAAAATACATCGGTATTTTTGTCTTCAGATGATGTCGCTTTTTGTCACTTAGGAAAGAGTTAAATCTCATACATGTATAAATAGCATAAGAGATGGAGTGAAAAGATTAAGCTTGTGAATAGTAAAAACACACATACACTAAGCCATCTTTTCACTCCTCCAAATACAACTTAGTTCCTGAGATAGCTCAGTGAGCTCTAAGAGTTATGCTCAGACTTAGCCTGAGCTTAGAGAGAGTCACCCAACTTTGTCATTTCAATCCCAAGTACTATTCCGCAAGTACTTGGGTAACGTATTCTTTGTTGATTTATTTCTAATAAGAATATGATGTTGAAAATTACTCCGTGTGTTTTACTTATGTTAATTTCAGTCATAGTTCACTATTAACTTGTTTTATACATTTAAACTGTTTTTAAACGATAGTGAACGGGAACAACAAGTGGTATCAGAGCAAGGCTAATTATAAAACTCGTTTTTTTAGGCGCTCTAAAAAGTTTTTAAATTAGATCCTAAATGGTCGAAATTGATGTACCCCAACTAGTCGATAAAAAGGGTGGAGCTTATTCATTTGTTCCCTATACTTGAAGTTGGCAAATTCAACAAATGGAAAAAGCGAATGCTTTGCTATTTGATTGGGATGGAACCTTATTATATCAAGTGTATAAATAAATGTCCATTTATCCCAAAACTCGCTATTTGAAGGGTTGCCCAAACCTCAAGCGAAATTTCAAGTTTGGACCTGGATGAAAGGAGAGTGGTCAACCGGACCAAAGACTCAAAAGTATCATAATATCTGTCTTCCGGACGATATTATGGAGTATGTTATAAGTCGTAGTGCAGCTAAGCAAACATGGGATGACCTAGTTCATAGTCATGAAGGACCATCTGATACCAAGGAAAAAACAGGATAATGGACTGAAACTTGGTATAACACCTTCGGGGCTAAGGACTCAAACTCTCTCTCAAACTTACACCCGGTACAAAACTCTTTTAAATGAACTATCAAATGATGGTGTTAAGTTGTCCAAACATGAAATTAATGTTGGTTTTGTCAGTCTCACCGAGAAGTGGTTGAATTTCTCTCGAGGGACTCGGGAATGCTAATCATATCCAAAATCTTGAGCTTCACAGATTTATGGGAAATTGTCTATGAGGAAAACTTCATCAACAGCACGATACCCGACTTAAAGAAGTCTCAGAAGTCAAGAAGTCCCCACCACCACTTCAATTGACCCATATCAACCGCTTTCTTCTCTAACAATGTGGTTCAAGATTTTCAAGAAAATTCAGATGATGAGCCTGACGAGAGATCAAGTGAGAGTACCTAACGACCGAACAACTGAATTTCGGGAAAGGGCACTCCTTGCTAACTCTCGCAGGTTTATAAAAGAAACAAAGGTTTTTAGTGCTAAAGCAAATGAGGACACTGAATGCTTTAAGTGTCACAAAAAGGGTCATTTTGCTAAAGACTGTTTTTCTAAAACAATTTCAGAACCCTCTTATAAACCATCAAGTTCAAATCACTCCTCAGGCTTTAGCAAATTTCAACCAAAAATGTATCAGTCTCATCAAAATTTTCAAAATAAATTTGATAATAACAAAACCATTGATTATGAAGCCAAGTATAAGAAAACTAAAGCTAAGCTTGCATTGCTTGAGGCCAGTCCCTCAGAGACAACAAATGTTAAAACGTGCGGGGGCAAGAACAAAGGCCTCGATTCTTTGAAGCCTTTGGACTGGGATGAGAAGACCCAGAGTCTCATCGATGATGAATTGGTATATGTCAGTGCACTCATGGCTCTCTCGAGAAGAGGACAAGCTAGGTTGGCAAGAATCATGCTAGGAACGGGAATGGGTCAACATCACAATGAAGAAGGTAAACATTTTACTTTCTATGGATGATGACTTCTGATTGGCATCCTATATGAATTATCTAAATGTAGACCTTAAGTTTGTAGAAGAGCAAAGATTGAATCTTTTTTCTAAGTACAACAAGTTAAGTTTTGAATTGAATAAGTGTAGGGATGAATTGCTTATTTTAAAACAAGCCAAGCTTGAAGCTGTCACTTTGCAAATTCAAACATGAACTCATTAAAAGAAATCAGAATCTTCAAGATGAACTTAAAATGGCAAATGATATTCTTAATAGTTGGACTGCTAAGAATCCGAGGGTCTTTGATGCTTTGTGGGAGCAGTAGCAAGAAGAGAGTCATAGGTGAAGATCATCTCCCCGACTCTCTCAACAAGACCAGTCTCCCAAGCCATTTGCGTCCGTGGCATGATTACAAATATGTTGACTAATCCTAATTCCAGTGATTGGATTGAACGGGTTAACCCTGAGAGTAAGCTTCCAAATTTCGATTCTGGAAGGATTCTAGAGCCTGAAAGTCAAGCTCTAAAAAGCATGCTTGGACTCCCTGATGTGTCCAGTAGTATGGTCTTGAACACATCTGTGAGTGGCGAATCTCAAGCAGCTTCCACCACTGAAACCTCTTGAGTGCCTGCTCCAAGCTCGAGCTTACTCCACTGCAATTCAATCCTCATTCACCAAAAGAAAGGTCCGGACTTGGTAGAACCATCCTGAAAAGACCAACAAAACCAACTCAACAAGAATCTACCCTACCTGAGACTTCAACATCCTGTCCTACTGAAGGCGACCAAATTCAGCAAGTGAACTTATGAGGAAGCTTCTTTGAAAAAATGGAATCCATTGAAAGGTCCCCTGAACCAATCAAGGAGACAAAGTAAGCTTCCTCCAGTTCCTCAAAGTCAAAGTCAACCTCCAAAAACAAACAAAAGTGTGAGCTGTGTCATTACACCAGCCATACCATCGACAAGCTGCTATAGAATCCTTTTTGCATGATCTGCAAAAGGATGATCACAAACTGCGAGACCATCTACAAGATTATGTCAGTCAAGCAAACTATACCAAAGTTGGTCATCAGTATGCTTCATCCTCCAAAGCTGCTCCAATGAATAGAGCAAAACCTTTTCCTCTGTGCCCCTCACTTTGTGGGTTTAATGATCATTATCAGGATGATTGTCTCATGAACACATGCTGTGATATTTGCGGTAATCCAGCTCATGAGACATCCTAACATGACAGTGTCATTCATGCAAGGAGAAATTCCAAACAACCCGAGTCACGAGTCATCCTCGCCTCTAAATGCAAAACCATTGGTGCAGCAGTGCACACAACCACTCGACCATGAGTCGATTGCAAATTTCAAAGAGACCTTGAGACCCAAGCCCACTAGTAAGTGGGTCACTAAGAGAAACTAATTCAGTTGACTACTTGTGCGAGGAGCATGCCAGGAGCCTATTTGGCATCTAGACAGTGGATGCTCAAGAAGCATGAGTGTAAAGGAATATGCACAAGTATGTAAAGGAACCAGGGCCCAAGGTAGTATTTGGTGATAACTCATCATGTCCCATAGAAGGTTATAGTTCAATAAACCCAAAGGAATAGTTTCTCTAGAATAGCCTATGTCAATGGTCTCAAATACAATCTCATCATGAGTGTCGGGTCTTCAACTATGTGATGCTAAATACATTGTACAATTCAATGATAAACAAGGTACCATTTTCAATGCCAACAAGGAAGTTGTGTTGATAGCTCCTAGGAGAGATGATGTGTTAGGATCGTATGTTTGGTTGATATGATGAATCGGGAGGTCGGGGAAGATGGAAGAACATCTTCATCATGTTAGTGAGAGAAAGTATGAAGAGAAGGGAGAAACTATGTGTTTTATTTATGAAAGATGAAGGTTACACAAATGAGACTCACCCCTCCATGGAAGTATGGAGGGGTTTATATACCCAAACACATACATCTATGGGTAATTGACATAACAAGCCCATGTGTTTGAGGTAACAAAGCTAGAAATAGTAATCCCACAATGTCGCTCCATTTACGAGTTAGAGCGATTCCAACAATCTTCCCCCAATGGGACGCATATAGGGATTACTTACAACATTTACTACAAATATAGAAAACAAATAAAGAAAGGTCTTCATAAGCTCTTCAAGTGCCGAGGATGATGAAAGGTTACGCTCTTTGTCTTCTTCTGGTACCTTGACTTGAGAACCGCTTTCACTTGTAGGAAAATGATGTAATATATAAATTGATTAACTTCCCCTCATGCCTTTTTCAAGATGTCTTAAGCACTCCTACACTGGCGAAGTTTCGAATCTTTCCCCAAACCGACAACCGCCTTTAGCAGATTCAAACTTTGATGTAGTGAACATTTTCTCTAAATTTTGACGCTTTCAAGACGCAAATGAATTTGTAGATGAGCAAAGAAACCACACACAAGGTAACTGACTTATTGCGAAAATCCGTCGGGGTAACATGCAAGAAATCAACAAGATCTTCTCACATATATAGATGCTTCACACCAAACAAACCATGAAAGACGAAATGAAACGACTTCCCCAATGTTTCTTTGGCCTATCGGAATAGTAGTTACCTGAATCAAGAATTACTCGATAAAATGACCGTGTGTGAGGCATCACAACATCATATTTAGGTAACTTCACGACGATAACTCTGAAAGTGAGACGATAACAACAAAGTGAGACGCTTAGACCACAGATCGCTCTCATTTTCCCCCGATTGAAGAAATTCATGAAAGGAGAGGGTTTTAAAAAATACAAAACAACAAAGGAAGCAGACACCACCTATACTCTTCTTCCCTTTTTCAATGAATCGAATCATACACCACGTATGTTGATGATGAATTAGAGACATCGAAACCATGTATGTTCAATTAATCGAACAAGTGTGAAGTACCATAAATATCTCATGAGAATCAATTGCTGATAAGACTTCTCTACTGTATACTCTTCTTCTCAAATCTCTTTACTCAACCCCATTATCATTCCGACGCTTTTGTAGTGACTACTGATGGAGAGAACCCAATATGACAAACTTGAGAGTATAACCCAAACTTGTGACTTAAACTTGCACTATTGTCGATCGAAGAACCCTTTTTCTTATCTCCATCGAGAAAAGGGTAAACTTAAAGTTTCTCAAATTATCCACACCTTAGTGTGACACTTGAGCACAACAACGAATCGCTAAAAGTGAGAGTTATAAGTTGTGCACAACAACGTAACTCCTTACATCGTTCAACTAGATAACTTAAGTCTTTCATTTGTCGCAGTAAAACTCGAACAAGGATCTCGAAGAATCATGCATCCAACCAACCCCGATATCTTCAGATACTAAGTACACGCACCCGTGAAATCCCACTTCACCCTCAAATAAATAATAGTGAATTGTCGCCGTAGTCACATCTTTTGGTTACATGCCAAAAACTAGCCTTTGTTAAAGGTTTAAATGAACTTTGATAATGGTTTCCCGATCTTGTCAAAAAATTGTATCCCCTGAAAAATTAAGCATACCAAAATACCACACCTTTTACTGAATATAATACCAAGAAATTAACAAAATGTATAAAGAATACATTTGATAATGAACTTGTCATCCCAATGATAATTAATTTGGATTAGTATCTTCAGCCCATACCAAATACGGAGTATTAACTTACAAAAGAAAAAACGTAGCCATTTATGTAGCTCACGTTTGTGTGTTTTAATTGTTTAGCCCAACACCTTAATATTATCACACCCAATAGCAAATAAAAAGAGTAGGTCATGGGCCCAAATGAAATCCAATAACCAGATTCATGTAATCACATTAGTATAAGACTACCAAACCTGTTATGTCTAACATTAGTTTTGCCCTATTATCACACACACAACATGTGCCACTTTCTCTCATCACAAAATGCAGCCAACATCTTTAATCCAATTTCTAACCAAGTGACCCCATCACAACTCGATCGCTACCATCTCTTAACTCAATCAATCTCTTCAAAGAAAAACTACTAAAACTCATAAGCATCATCCTTTTATACGCTTTAACGGATCAATAACCTTCGAAGTGTAGAGGTAAAGAAGACTTCAAGATCAATTGATAAGATCTCGGGTAGGTTTATATGATTTTGTTTACGAGTTCTTGTTTCTTTTAAACGAATCAAAGAATGATAATAACATAATTGTTATCGATCATTCTTTAACTTCGAATAAAAAATTGAGCAATGCTCTTCAAGGATCTATGATGGTTAAGTTTCACTCACATAATCTTTTAACAGATTTGAGTTAGAACAAACTGAGATCGATTTATTTTATTTTTTAATTGCTGAGTCGATTGAGAAGTAGAGAAATTGTAGTTTGAAGTTGATACGCTTGAGATGGATGGGAGTGTAGGCGCATGTAGAGGGATGTATCACGCTTATATACATTTATTCATTTTGAACTTTATTTTGATCCGTGATGAATGAACTGAGATTCAAAGTAGTATTGGTATTTGATGTGGTCAGCACGTACCAAATACTTTTTTTTTTCATCTTTATTTCTCGCTCTACGCCAGAAGGCAAGAAACGGTTTAGGCGTAGTTAGGTCTTACGCGTAAGACCTTGGCGCGTAAGGCTTATGCTTTAGCGCGTGTAAAACCTTACGCTGACCATTTTACGCATAACTTCACATGCGTAAATGCTGAAGATGCTCCTATGCGTAGGAATAGGTTTTGACCCTTTGACCTTTTTCCGCTGCATTTTTCCCGACCATTTTTCCCTGCTCAAACTTATAAACCCTAAACCGAAGAAAAGCAATATTCTTACCTGTTTGACCATGAAATTGGACCAGTTGACCACATAATATTTCACGAGATTGGTACAAAAATTAGTCACAAAAAGTGTTACCAAAAGACTGAATCTTGGACAGAAACAGGAACATGGAAACAGCAAAAAATTTGTAGACTTTTTTGACCAAAAGGATACAAAGTATAAGAAAAAAGATTGTTAAACATAAAAATATGTGAAAAGTTAACAACTTTGTAAAAAATCAGATTTCTAAAACATGATTTTGACAAGAAAAAAACATCACCAAATCAACCAATGATAACAAACCGACCTGGCTCTTGATACCAATGTTAGGATCGATGTTTGGTTGATATGATGAATCGAGGCTGGGAAGATGGAAGAACATCTTCATCATGTTAGTGAGAGAAAGTATGAAGAGAAGGGAGAAACTATGTGTTTTATTTATGAAAGATGAAGGTTACACAAATGAGACTCACCCTCCATGGAAGTATGGAGGGGTTTATATACCCAAACACATACATCTATGGGTAATTGACATAACAATCCCATGTGTTTGAGGTAACAAAGATAGAAATAGTAATCCCGTCAATGTCGTTCCATTTACGAGTTAGGAGCGATTCCAACATGATGTTTATGTACTAGACATGTCAACACTCTCCCAAGATGGAACGTGTCTCTTTGCTAAAGCCACTGAAACTATCAATTAGCTGTGGCATAAGAGACTCTCACACTTAAACTTCAAAAACCTCAACAACTTGGCAAAACAAAACAAGGTCCTTGGCTTACCATCACCGGTTTTTGCAAAAGACAAACCATGCTCACCGGGAAGGGTAAACACCAGAGAGCATCATTCAAAACCAAACAAAATTTCTCCATCAAAATTCCCCTCGCGACATGGATCTCTTTAGACTGCCACCCCTGATCTATCCAGATGAGAAGTATACACTTGTCATTGTTGATGAGTTCTCAAGATACACTTGGGTATACTTTCTTTCCAAAAGAGTCAGCACAGATACAATAATGTCATTCATCAGAAGATTGAAAATCGTAATGACATTACGTTAAACAAATCAACCGACAATGGTACCGAAGTTCAAATCAAGAGCTTGAGAGTTTTTGTGATGAAAAGGAATTTCAAAATTTCTCATCTCCATACACCCCCTAACAAAATGGGGTTGCTGAAAGGAAAAACGAACTCTCATTGAGGTCGCTAGAACTATGTTAAATGGCTCAGCCCTCTCAAAGCATTTTCTCTCGATCATAAATAAAACCGCCTGCTACACTCAAAAACAAATCATTGTCAAAAGACATAAAACCCCATATGAGATCTTCAAAGGTAGATCTCGACATCGACTATTTTCATGTGTTTGGATGTCCTGTGTTCATTCATAACCACAAGGATCATCTAGGCAAGTTTGATGCAAAAGTTGATGATGGATACTTCTTAGGCTACTCATTGATTTCCAATGCCTTCAGGGTTTTTAACACAAGGAGACAACAAGTTGAGGAAACCTTTCATGTCACCTGAACAAGACATCTCTACAGATGTTCTAAATGATTCTGTGGCTCTTGCACCTGAACTCACGCTCAACTCCCGTGACATCTTCAAGCTCGATCCGCACCACAAAGTAAGTGGACAAGATCTCGTGACATTGGGCTTGTAAACATCATTGGTGAACCCACGGAGGGCATGCTCTCTAGAAGCATGGTCGCTAATCTAACCGCAGCCTTCAGCTAATGAATGTCTATATGCCGATTACCTATCGATATAGAACCCAAAGTGTCACCGAGGCCCTTAAACACCCAAGCCGTTCAGCCATGCAAGAAGAATCGCAACAGTTGACAAAAACAAAGTCATGACCTTGATCAAATGTCCTCAGGATGTAGTAGTCATAGGAATGAAGTGGGTTTTCAAAAACAAAACTGATGAAAACGGCATCGCCATTAAAAACAAAGCCGACTTGTAGCCAAAGGTTGTGAACAAGAAGGCATTGACTATGATGAGACATTTGCTCGCGCAAGAATGGAAGCCATCGATCTTCTTCCTTGCTTATGCAACATACATGAACTTCATGGTCTACCAAATGGATGTTAAAAGTGCATTCTTAAATGGTGATCTCAAGTAAGATGTGTATGTTCAAAGAACCCCTGCTGAGAGTAGTGAATTACCCGACTATGTCTACAGCTTGACAAAGCCCTTTATGGACTTAAACAAGCTCCAAGGGCATGCTATGAAACTCTCTCAACCTTCCTGATACAAAACAAGTTTGTCAGAGGAAAGATAGACAACACACTGCTTGTCTATAGAACTCAACAGATGTGATACTCGGTCCAAGTGTATGTTGATGATATCATCTTTGGCTCAACAAACTACAATCTTTGCAAACAGTTTGAAAACCGATGACAAAGAAGTTTGAAATGAGCATGATGGGGAACTCACATACTTTCGACTACAAATCGTGAAAACTCGATAAATGAATATCCATCACCAAGAGAAATACACCGTAAATCTCAAGAAATATGAGATATTCACTGAAGACTCCAATGGTCCCACCTAACAACCTTGGACCCGATCTCACCGGCAAATCACCAATCAAACTCATTTCAAAGGGATTGTTGGATCACCGATGTATCTAATCGCCTAGACCGCACATCCAATTCTCCGTTTAATAGCAAGATATCACCCAATCCTAAAGAATCCCATCTCACCGCACCAAAGAATACTGTGCACCGGGGAACCCCAAATCTTGGACTCTATTATCCAAAATGCTGTGGTTTGATCTCAAGGGTTACCTGATTTCATTACTTTGCCTAACATGACGTGGTACCCCGTGGTCCCTCGCCAATTTCGAGGAAAATCGTTTGTTGGAGTGCTAAAAGCAACAATCGTGGTTATGTCCTCACCGGTTTCAATATGTAGTCGCGGCAGCAGATGTTGTGCTAATGTATTATGGATGAAAAGTCAACTCAGTGACTATAACATCCATTATAAAATGGTGCCCATCTTCGTGATAACACCAAGCTATTGCAATCTCCAACAAACCCGTCCTCCACCAAAGAACCAAACACATAGATATCGATATCACTTCATCGGGATCACATAATGAAAGGAGACATAGAACTTCATTTCATCCCTCATGAATATCAATCGGCCGATATCTTCACCAAACCCTTGATGAACCTACCTTCGTGAGACCGAAGTTGAATTGGGAATGCTTGACATTGAAAGTCAAGTATCAAAACCAATCAAGAAAGTCTCAATTGGTCCATCCTCCCTGAACACCCAAAATTAACCTCTATCAATGAGTAAGACTCATTAGGGTCCCCACATTTGACAAAGAGCATTGAATGAGTAACTAAATGATCCAAGTATCGGTTACTTAAATGTCCTAGGTTGGTAACTATGCTAATTTAATATAGGAATATATGTCTCTTTGTCTTACTATCATCCCACTTGGCATTTAATGCCTCCTCTCACAAGAATATCAAATTGATATTTTCTCGCTGCAAAAGTGCACTTTTATCGTAGACCTGAATCGTTCCTTGAAAACGGATTTTATCAGGGTAATGGAGTGGTAGCATTAAATGTGGAAATTCAAACGCTTTTCAAAACCCACTCTTATATTCCCAATTATGCATAAATCACCCTCTTACCACTCTATAAATACCCTCTTCCAACACAAACAAACACACACAAATCTTTTTCTCGCAACAAAACCTCACAAAATCATTTCTAAAACTCAAAACATTTGTGTGTGCTCAAAAACTCTTAAACCTCTTTTGGAAAACCCTTCTTGTAAACATTTACAAAAGTTTTTCATCACAAACCGAGAGATCAAAACAAAACTTTGGTTATTCTAGTCAAAAATATTTTTCAAAACCCTAAAATATTTCAAATGGAAATGGCTAGAACTCAATCTCTCCAGTTTGCTTCTCAAGGGGTAGGGATCTTACAAATGTTGAATTTAAAACAAATAATGTCATAGGCAACTTTGAATACCCAAACTGTCCAAACCTACAAAGACATTATGAAATTCTTGTTTAACCACCAAAACGGCCTTTATTCAATGTCCCTCCATTGTTTACCAAAATCTCCTCAGGAGTTTTGGGCAAGTACCAAGGCCTTTGACCACACCTCTACCGATGAGAACAACCTCGACCTCTCGTGGAATATCTCATCGATCCCTTCATGGGGGCAACAACATTCACCCGGATTACAAAACGCTTTGCACTTCAACAGGTTGGATTATAACAAAGGAGTTTATGTCGCCCATCCGAACCCTCCACGTGAAGGATGAGTTAAAACAAATCATTTTAGATCCAACGTTTTTGGACAAGACCACAGTCACCAAAAGCTCATTTCCCGTGGCTTGGAGGATCCTATTCACCTTTGTGATTCAAGTCCTCGGCGGGAACCACTCATCCACCAACAAGTTAACTCTATTCAGTTGATGATGGCATACCGCTTAATGAATGGGGTCATGTCACATAGGGGAGATAATTACAAGTGATTCGACTGCTTACAGAGCAAAACTAGGACGAAATACGCCGTGATCCTAGGTTTGTCTCGTGCTTTACAAGTGTTTACCGGGTTCAAACTACCCCCGCTATGGATACCCCCGCTGCAATCACTTAACGTAGTTTTGTATTTCTTATTCTCCTCGTGAAAGGCAAGTTCACGGAACATACACCCCTCATACCTTTGATCATCATCGAAGCCTGGTAGTGCAATCTATTGTACAATTAGATATGAAAAAGTGTATCATTACGATTGTTTATGTTTGGTTGATAAAATATAGAATGAAGAAGTGTATAGATATTTGAATTTTGTAGTGGAAAAGAGAGGGGCCTGCGGGAATGGATTTCATAGACACCAAACTGGTGTGTACTGAATCAATGACTATGATATACGCATTTAATTATTAGGCCCACAAAACAAACATCTTTAATCACTTTCATGTCATAGTTTCATTCCCATAGTGGGATACCAAACGCACCCTAAATGAAAAATCATGGAACCGGACTGAAGTTAAGTTCTTAAAACTCAGGTTTGACATAAGATCCCGTAAAATTCAAAAGCAAGACCAAAACGACCCCAAATCACCCCAAACCAATTAGGAAAATTAAATAAGACATTAAACCAAGTTTTCATGCAAAAATATAGAATTAAGACCTTATGGGACTCTAGCTATAACGCATACATATTCATCTTTTCAAAGCTGTCAAATTCATAAATTCGTTTTAGACAATAATGTAACACGTTTGCTTGTGCACGACACCTTATAACCCATGTCACCATCATTAAACAATGTATTAACATATATATTTATATTAAAACTAACACTATACCATAACATGTATGTTTTATATAACACATGACTTATTCATTCAACTCATGGCTCGTATACCTTATAACGACTTAATCGTATAGCTTATTATTGATAAAAAAGGACACGAGTTAAATGTCAATTTGACACAAGATGCAACAACACAATAACCTTAACTCATTTAAAATCATACTCACACCAGGTTACAATTAGTTTACAGGTTTTAGCGCCAAGTATTAGGGCTAGATAAACTGATTCAAATGGAGAACGAAACCAAGAGGTCAACACACATGTGCACACACACTCATAACAGTTACGACATAATTAAACACATAAAATCATAAGCTAATGCAACCTAATCCCCCCGTTAACCTCAAACCCCTATCGTTAAGATGTAAACTAGGGTTTCCGGATTTTAGAAGCATCTCAATAACATGTCATTAAATTTTTATTAGAAGTTTTAATGGTAGTACATAGGCTGGAACAATTAGGTCGACAAGATGAAGGAAACCATGGGTCGACCTTTATATAAACAGGTTCTCTACGTTTTCATGTGATGTTAACTTCTTAAATATACGTATGGTTACATGTTTTACGAGACATAAAGAGGTAAAAAGGTAAATAACGAGCAGCAGTAATCAAAGCAAAAGATTAATACGAGACCAATATGAACAACATACATGCTAGTGTGTCGAATAGATTGAAAGAAAACAAGGCGTGGTGATACCTGCTGTAACGAGACAAATAGAAAGAGCACAAGAACCCTCGAACCCTTATCACCACATACGTATCTCAAAGAATAACCCTAGAACCCTTTGCCCTTAAGAGAAAAATATAACAGGAACCTATTGTGTGTTTCTTTTGTGTCGTATGAATGAGAAAGAAGAGGATAATCCTGATCATATTGTAACACCCCCAAATCTCGGTACAGCGGAAGACTTAAACAAGTTTTCGGGGCGTTACTGGATTGGCACATCACACAATTATAGCAAACAAGATAATCGTATTATAGTTCAAAAACCAATCCCAAAATTAATTGTCCAAATACAAACATCCCAAAATAGTCAAATGTAAGGCCCAACATGATTTATAAAATAGGTCCGCATAAGATTATCAGAGTTTAAATATGATCCTTCAATCATGCCTCATTTCCAAGCTTCCACAAAACAAGCATTCCAAACATCAACTTCGATACCTGAGAAAAACATGCTAAAAGGTCAGCTAACGCTGGGTGAGTTCATAGATTTAAGTTCAAATTCAATAGTGGACATGTAAGAATTTTTTTGCTATGCGAGACTAAGATAGATACACAAAAACACATCATTCATATACCAATACCACAATCAATAACACCATCAATAACATAATCGACGTCTTAGTAGGGCCCTAAGCGACTCTACCCAGCGCAGTCTTAGCAAGGTCTAGAACAAATGCTACCCTGGACTAGGTCGAGGTAGAAGTCTATACTTAGCTAGGAAAGTGTCATAGAAACATGATTGCTACCCTACACTAAGGCAACAACTACCGCATATCTATCCAAACAGTCAACGCATAAGCAAATCAAAATAGTTTAAGGAGGTCCAAAAGTGTAGCATGATTTCTCACCCCAATTTAGTTAAAACAGAGATAAAAGTGGGGCTATGAAACTCACCTCAAGCAAGCAACGCACAAACAAACACTAGACACGAAGATAACAGCTAACACGGCTCAGCAACTACTGACTTGGCACAACCTATTAATATAAACCAATTCTTAATATATAATTCCAAATTCAACTATATCTACCCCAATGTATTCCTTTTCTTTTATCTCCAAAAATATCTTGTTTCACCTTTTAGTCCTAGCGTTTGGTATCGTCGTGTGTGTGGTATCGACTCAACAAGACATCATGAATGCACTCAAATAACCACAATGCGACTCAGTGCAACACAATGAGACGGCTGATAAGCTCCATAGTCTAATAAGTTTCGTATAAATAGTTAGACCTTATCGAATTCGGCTAACCGATAAACACAATCATTTATTCGTACGCTTATTATTCCATATACCAAATGATCCTAATGAGTCATAAGGATAATTCACCCATTAATAACTATCCGCACCTAACGAAGCTCTATTAGATTCACCAACTAATAAGTCCGCTATCCACGTGGATTGACGCCTTAATGTTAGTCATTCAATGCACAAGACGAATAGTATTAAATGCTCGAAAATGGCATTAAATGCTCATAAATGGCACATTTCCATAAACGTGCACTCGAAACATTAAATACAAATTAATTAGAAAACCTTTTCGTTTTTAGTCGTTAGTTTCCATTTAAAATAGTGAATAACAAGACAAGTCTTGTTATCGAAGGTTTTAGTTTAAAAACCATTTATTATTTATGTTTCTTAGTTTTTATTAAGATGTTTATATATATATTACGTCAATTTCAACATAAGTTTCAAATCGTTATTCGTTTCGAGTCCATAAGCACGAGTCATGACTTTTCGGCTTTTATACATTCTATAGTCCAATATATACTAAAGTCCATGTTACGGCGTTGTCGGGGTCAACTATGACTAAAAAGTCAAAGTAACACCGACGTTGCTCAAAGTTGACAATTTATAATATAAGTCTAAGTAAATAATCACAATATCACAAATCAATCTCCAATCAACCCATATCAATCTCGCCATCCAAACAAACTACCAAATATACCCGTAACCAATGTCACGGCCCTAATGGCTTCTCCAATACCCAAACACAATCAAACAACCTCCAAACAACATCCAATCATCAAACCCATCAACTAATCTAGACCAAGAACATGAAACAATGATAAAAATGCAAAACACCATAAAATAACACAACACACGATACCATAACACTAGTTTACATGTTTAATTAGTTAGAAATTCGTTTTAGACCCATGTTCATCAAAAACCCACCATGTTCGCCACATGTACGAGCCATATAGGTCTCGTACATGACTCCACTTGACTCAAAAGAGTCACCACTGTGTTCCTTTTACCTTTTCCAAACCCGATCTACAAAGTTACAACGAAACCCTAGAAATCCGAATAGTTTTCGCATGATTTGAGGGTGTTAACGTGGGCTTCTAGGCGCGTGCCATATATGGATGGAAAGAGGAAAGAAAGATCTATCTAATGGTGGTGGAGGTGAGATCCCACTCGCTGGAATGTGGCCGGAATCTAGCCGGGAAGGGGGCGGCGGTGGTGGTGGTATATTAGGGTTAGGGTTTTGTTTGGTGTAGAGGGAGAGTAGAGAGAGAAAGTGTAAGATGTGTGTGTTTTTAGTGAAAAAAAGTAAATGGGTAAATGAGGTGGGTTGGGGTATATATATTTAGTGTTGGGGACCTCAAAATAATTAAAATGGTGGGAGGGGGGCGCCGGCCTAGGGCTTCTTGGGGGGCCAAACCCGTAATTTTTGTAAAACTAACTCGTTTACCCGCTCCCGAGCTCATATGTTGTCCTACGAGTGTCCCACGACTTTCCTACGACTTTATATCACTTTTATTTACATTTTTCCACGAGTTTTGATTATCTATGTATCAAGTTTCGTGTTACGGTTTAAAAGTTAGGTTATCTCTCGTTGTAGGATTTTATTGTGCCGAATCACATAGTGCTTAACGAAAAGGGCTAAAACTCATACGACAACTCATACGATAATAAAATAAATCATAAAAACCAATAAACGATATCAAAACAAGTCATGGTTAATCGAAATAGTTCTAAAAGCAATTACCCGGTTTAACTTAGCGTAATGCAGTTACCTAAAATGGGCTCCTTAATTGCCAGTTGTCACAGCCTCCTAGCCTCAGAAGAAACCCGTCCCGGGTTTCACTCCGAGTTGCTTGATGTTACGAAGAGTTTAGGGTACTTCCTATGGAATACATCCTCACATTCCCAAGTGAACTCTGGTCCATGACGAGAGTTCCAACGAACTTTGATAATCGGAATACGGCTATGCTTCAGCCTTTTAACCTCACGATCCATGATCTCAATCGGTTCCTTAACGAAATTCAATTTCTCATCAATACGGATATCTCTCATAGGTACAACTAAGTTTTCCTTAGAAAGACATTTCTTAAGGTTACTAACATGGAAGACATCGTGTACACTGCTTAACTCCGAAGGTAGCTCAAGACGGTAAGTTACTGGTCCGATTCTTTCTAGCATTGGAAAGGGACCAATGTATCAGGGATTAAGTTTTCCAAGCTTGCCGAAACATATCACTCCTTTCCAAGGAGAAACCTTCAACATAACACGATCCCCTACCTGAAACTCTAAGGGTTTACGTCTCTTGTCGGCCCAACTCTTTTGTTTATCACGAGCGGTTTGCAAATGATTACGAATCTGAACTATCTTTTCAGTGGTTTCTAGAACGAGTTCGGGACAGGTAAGCTGACTCTCGCCAACTTCCGCCCAACAGATCGGAGAAGGACATTTTGCGGCCATATAATGCCTCAAATGGTGCGGCCTTAATGCTAGAATGATAACTATTGTTGTAGGAGAATTCGGCCAAAGGTAGGTATTTCTCCCAGCCTTTGCCGAAATCGATGACACAGGCACGAAGCATATCTTCTAAGGTCTGAATGGTCCTTTCACTCTAACCGTCGGTTTGAGGATGAGAAGCAGTACTTATATCCAATTTTGTTCCTAATGCTAACTATAAGGACTTCCAGAAGTGGGATGTAAAACGGCTATCTCGATCGGAAATTATAGATATCGGTACTCCATGACGCGATACTATCTCCTGGATATACAGCCGAGCGAGCTTGTCGAGACTATTGACCTCACTAATGGCCAAGAATTGAGCAGACTTAGTCAAACGATCTACAATTACCCAGATAGCGTCATTGTCGCTAACTGTTCTCGGTAATTTGGTGATGAAGTCCATGGTGATTCACTCCCATTTCCATACAGGGAGTTAGGGTTGAACTAAAAGTCCTGAGGGTTTCTGGTGTTTGGCCTTTACCTTGGAACAAGTCAAGCACTTACTGACATATGGAGCTATGTCGGCTTTCATGTTCGACCACCAATAGATTTTCTTCAAGTCATGATACATCTTATCGGCTCCAGGATGAATAGAGTATTTTGATTTATGCGACTCGTGCATAATCAACTTACGGATTCCGCCATGAAATGGTATCCAGCTCCTGTCTCCGAAGCGTAAGGTTCCGTCGGAACGCTTCAAGAAGCTGTTTTCACTTTCTACCATTCCATGCAGGTTCTCGAATGGACGGTTCTCTTCCGTCAATGCCGCAGCTTGGGTGGCTAAGATTTGAGACGGTAGAGGCGAACTAATGGTCATTCCTAGGGATCGAACGCGTAAAGGTGGAATGTTATCCTTACGGCTGAGTGCATCTGCCACAACATTGACTTTACCAGGGTGATAACGAATCTCACAATCATAATCACCAAGTAACTCTAACCAACGACGTTGTCTCATATTCAGCTCCTTCTAGTCTAATATGTGCTTGTGGCTTTTATGGTCGGTAAACACTACACACTTAGTCCCATACAAATAATGTCTCAAAATCCTAAGGGCAAACACTACAGAACCTAACTCCAGATCATGGGTGGTGTAGTTTTTCTCATGCTTCTTAAGTTGTCAGGAGGCATAATCTATCACCTTCTCCCGTTGTATCAAAACAGCTCCTAAGCCTTTATGCGAAGCGTTGCAGTACACGGCAAAATCTTCACTTCCTTCAGGAAAAGCTAGGATGGGCGCACTACACAACCTCTCCTTCAAAAGTTGGAATGATTCTTCTTCCTTTTCTCCTCATTCATACTTAACGTCCTTCTATATCAGTTTGGCCAACGACTTAGCTATTTTAGAGAATCCCTCAATTAACCTCCGGTAATAGCCTGCTAAACCTAGAAACTGGTAGACTTCTGATGGCTTCCTAGGGGCGGCCCATTCCTTAATGGCCTCAATCTTGGCTGGGTCAACATGAACTCCTCGTCTATCTATCACGTGGCCTAAGAATTGCACGGTCGGAATCAAAAATTCACACTTAGAGAATCTGGCATACAACTTCTCCTGCCTCAACAACTCTAAAATGAGCCTCAAATGCTCTTCGTGCTCCCCTCTATTCTTGGAGTATATCAAGATGTCATCTATGAATACTATCACAAACTTATCTAGGTATGGATTACATACTCGGTTCATGAGATCCATGAATACCGCTGGCGCGTTGGTCAAACCAAACGACATTACTTGGAATTCGTAGTGCCCATAACGAGTTCTAAATGCTGTCTTAGGGATATCCTCCTCTCGAACTCTAAGCTGGTGATATCTAGACTGCAAGTCGATCTTAGAAAAGACACTAGCTCCTTGGAGTTGATCAAATAAGTCATCTATTCTAGGTAGTGGATACCGGTTCTTCACTGTCAACTTATTAAATTCCCTATAGTCGATGCACATCCGAAACGATCCATCCTTCTTCTTCACAAACAGTACCGGTGCTCCCCACGGTGGGGAACTTGGTCAAATGAATCCCTTCTCTGACAACTTTGCCAACTGCTTAGACAGTTCCTCCAATTCTCTTGTAGCAAGTCGATAGGGTGCCCGGGCTACAGGTGCAGCACCAGGTATCAACTCAATTTGGAATTCCACTTGTCGGACAGGTGGAATCCCTGGAAGATCATCAGGAAACACATCCGGAAACTCTCTAACGATGGGTACATCCTTAAGGTGTCCTTCGCTCTTCTGCTCGCTTTTCTTTTCAGAAATTCGAGCCAAGAAAAGACAACCTCCTCTATCGATGTACTTCTGGGCCTTAATACAAGAGATGATGCTCAACCGGGAGGGACCTCCACAGTCACTCCGATCTCCTTGTATGCTCAGAATCTTTCTGCCATACGGTACACACACGATCTTCTCATAGCAGATGATGTGTGCACCGTTGTTCGACAACCAATCCATTCTGATGATGACGTCAAAACTTCCTAAGGTGACTGGCAACAGGTCTATGCTAAACGGGTGGTCTAGGAAACTTAGTGTGTAATCACGAACTACAGTGTATATCCTTTCCCTATTTCTATTTGCTAATTCCACACCATAACTTAACCCAAAAGGCGTTGGGGAAATTCCTAGTAATGGCATAAAGTCGGTGGATACGAAACTCATATCGGCTCCGGTATCAAACAGTATGGAAACATAGCGGTTATTGAGAAGGAACGTACCCGTAACTACATTCGGGTCCCCACTGACTTCCTTCCCAATGACGTATGCTCGCGCTGTTCCCACGTCTCTCTGTTGATTCCTAGCACCCTGATTTCCCTGGTTCCCTTCAACCTCTCGCTTCACAGGGTTATGCCCATTACTTCCCACACCTCGATTAGCTAAACCTCCTCCATTACCGGGGTTTCCTCTCACCCATGGCTCTCGGTACTCATTCTTGAAATGTCCTCTCTTTCCACATCCAAAACAGGTGACAGCGGCCTTCCTGTCCACTCCTTGTGCAGTTTGGGCCACAGCAAGGGGACGGGACCTACAGTCCTTGGCCATGTGTCCTATCTTAGAGCAATTCCTACACACTATTAAGCACGGTCCATGGTGATGTCGGCTGCAACGACTACACAAGGGTTTGCTACCTTCATAACCCTTCTTCTCTCCATTACCTATAGCATACATCCTGGCAGTCTCTTGCCGTTTGTTGCCATTTCCCTTAACAGTCTCATTCCTCTTCCTCTTATCACTCTTATCACTCTTACCCTTGTCTCCTCCTTCTAACACAAAAGAGTCCATCAAACACTGAGCCACGGTAACTGCCTCATGAAAGTTAGCTGGCTTCGCAGTGATGACATCATTCCTAGTAGCTAGGGGAAATCAATCAGTATACCTCTCAATCTTAAGGGCTTCAGTGCGAACCATTTCTGGGCAAAGCAGCAACAACTCTTGGAAACGATGGTTGTAAGTTTTCATGTCGTTAACCTTAACCTTATGGTTCCAGAACTCAACCTATAACTTCTAAACTTCATTCCTAGGACAGTAAGTCTTGATTAGAAGAGCCTTAAACTGTGTCCAAGTCATGCTATAGGTTATATCACTTCCTACTGATCTGTGATAGTTATTCCACCAAGTCAATGCTTCGTCCTTCAGGGTGAACATTGCATACTTAACCTTAGAATCCTCATCACAGTTACTAATGGTAAACACAGACTCAGTTTTCTCCATCCCCCTTGTTAGGTAAACCACTCCCTCGGTTCCTCCAAACTCGATGGGACCACAGAATCGGAACTCTTTGTAGGTATAACCTTGAGCTCGATTAAGCGGTGGGGTTCCACCAGAGGTGTTAGAGTGATTAGACTCAGCTAGCAGTTCAGCTACACGCTGTGTCACGAGCTAGTCAATGTGGGCTTAATTCAAAGGCGGAGGGTTCAGTAGGACAGGACCATTCTCAGCCTGGCCATTAACATTCGGGTTCCCAACAGTGGGGTTATCAGTGTTCTGGTTCTCAACAGGTGGAATGGTCGGGGTCGGACGACGACCTCGTCGGACAGGATTAACCACAACAGCTGGAGCTGCTCGGTTGGTCCTAGGCGGGTTTCGTCTTGGTGTCATTGATTTGAAGGTTAAAACAACAGTTTCACAAGTTCACAATTCACGCTCTATAAGATTGGGTTGGGTTCCAAGGGACATCGAATACCGCACGAGTATACAATCAAGCTAACAAGGATAATACTACATCATAACGAAATAACTAGAGACCGAATCAAAACTAAAGGATGCACTTTCTAATAACCATAACTCATAGTTTTCGAAGTGGAATACATGAAAGGACACAAAGTAACCAAAAACGATCCTAACAACGACACTAACAAGATAATTAGGATAGATCTACATCTCGCAAGGACTACTCAGTTTCAAGATGGTACAATGCTATGAACCTAAAACAATCTAGCCATGATCAAGAACACTCCTAAATGATCTCCTAACATCGTCAACCTCCCTCCATAGAGATGAAAGCTCAACACGCTGAGCGTCGCGATCACTCTTCAGATCCACAACCTCCCTCTCCAACTAGCCTACCTTGCGTCATAGCGCTTGGTCTGCCTCTCGGGCTGCCGTGAACCCTCTCAACAGGTCCCCTACCTGCTCATGGAGCTCCGACATGCCCTCTCTCAGAATTGTAGTCCTCCTAACTACAAAACCCATATCTGCTCTCAAATCCTCTACACTAGCCCTCGATACTCCAACTAGTCGATCTGCCAACTGACTAAGCTTGACACCCTAAGATGTAATCCTCTCCCAAATCAGACCCGTCTCCCCATACTCCTCGAGCTCTGAAGCAATATTTGATGGTATATCTGAACCTAGTGGGCTACCTATCTCAGGTGAGTGAGGAGGTGAGCCAAAGTCAAAAGGCTGCCCAGGAGAATCAGGCTCAACCAAAGGTAAGAGAGAGCCTGGTCCAGGAGAATGCGCCGAATGCGCAGGACTCTATAATGGTGGAGTACCCCCTTCTGGGATATCCTCATCATCCTCCTCCTAAGGATCCACATCCTCTTCTACATACTCCTCCTCATCCTCATCTACAGAGGGGGAGTCCATGAGTCGGCGTCTCTGTGAAGGTGAATCCTAAGGTGGTACAGTAGGGGATCTAGGTCTTCTATGACATGGTGATGCAGGTGGTGATGACAGGAGAGAGTGATCTGATAGGTGAATAGGTGATGATGGTGGTCGTACAGACATACGAGCAGTACTACAAGTATGTCTAGGAGTATGGGCTCGTGCTAAGACCTGATGCAATGTGAGCTGCCTAGATGAGCTAGGGCGATCAGATGATGATGAAGTGGAACTAGAATGTCGAGCAATCACATAAGGATCACTCTACGCAACAGTCATCAGAGTCCGTGTTGGGGAAGTAGCAGCAGCAAGGACATCCTCAGACACATCATAAGCTAGTGAAGGCATGGTCTGTGACAAAGGCATATGGTAGGTATAAGTGTTCAAAAATGACTAGTTCTAATAAGCGCATCAACTCAACCAAAACATATATCAGGTAATGAAAGCTTTAAAATAGAGGTACCACGTTACACAAAATATGCATTTAAACAAAACGCATAAGTTCCATTCTATCACATAATCCACGTATCAAATAATCCCAAGTCACATCAATCATATAACAAGCTCATAATCTCCCAAAATTAATAATCATATCCCGAAACATAACATCTCAACAATCAAATCACAGTTCATACCATACTTAAAGTAAGAGGCTTCGGCTTGGCAGGCTGGCATGCGTCGGTCGAGGATCATTTTTTCCAAAAAGTGGTTATAGTTTAGGTTTTACTGAATACCTAGTTCTCTATAACCTTGGCTCTGATACCAATCTGTAACACCCCCAAATCTCGGTACAACGGAAGACTTAAACAAGTTTTCGGGGCGTTACTGGATTGGCACATCACACAATTATAGCAAACAACATAATCGTATTATAGTTCAAAAACCAATCCCAAATTTAATTATCCAAATACAAACATCCCAAAATAGTCAAATGTAAGGCCCAACATGATTTATAAAATAGGTCCGCATAATATTATCAGATTTTAAATATGATCCTTCAACCATGCCTCATTGCCAAGCTTCCACAGAACAAGCATTCCAAACATCAACTTAGATACTTGAGAAAAACATGCTAAAAGGTCAGCTAACGCTGGTGAGTTCATAGGTTTAAGTTCAAATTCGATAGTGGACCTGTAAGAGTTTATTTGCTATGCAAAACTAAGATAAATACACAAAAACACATCATTCACATACCAATACCACAATCAATAACACCATCAATAACATAATCAACGTCATAGTAGGGCCCTAAGCGACTCTAGCCAACGCAGTCGTAGCAAGGTCTAGAAAAAATGCTACCCTGGACTAGGTCGAGGTAGAAGTCTATACTTAGCTAGGCAAGTGTCATAGCAACATGATTGCTACCCTACACTAAGGCAACAGCTACCGCATATCTATCCAAACAGTCAACACATAAGCAAATCAAAAGATTTTAAGGAGGTCCAAAAGTGTAGCATGATTTCTCACCCCAATTTAGTTAAAACAGAGATAAAAGTGGGGCTATGAAACTCACCTCAAGCAAGCAACGCATAAACAAACACTAGAAATGAAGATAACAGCTAACACGGCTCAGCAACTACTGACTCGGCACAACCTATTAATATAAACCAATTCTTAATATATAATTCCAAATTCAACGTTATCTCCACCTTTTCTTTATCTCCAAAAATATCTTGTTTCACCGTTTAGTCCTAGCGTTTGGTATCATCGTGTGTGTGGTATCGACTCAATAAGACATCATGAATGCACTCAAATAACCACAATGCGACTCAATGCAACATAATGAGATGTCTAAGCGATAAGCTCCATAGTCTAATAAGTTTCGGAATAAATAGTTAGACCTTATCAAATTCGTCAACTCGATAAACTCAATCATTTATTCGTGTCGTTTATTATTCCATATACAGTCGCATCCTAACGAGTCATAAGGATAATTCACCCATTAATAACGTTATCCTACATACCTAACGGGCTCTTATTAGATTCGTCAACCGAATAATTCTGCTATCCACGTGGATTGACGCTATTAATGTTTGGTCATCCGTAACCCATGGACAAGATGTAAATAGTATTAAATACTCGAAAATGGCATTAAATGCTCATAAATGGCACATTTCAATAAACGTGAACTCGAAACATTAAATACTCATTAATTAAAAAACCTTTCCGTTTGTTATCGAAGGTTTTAGTATAAAAACCATTTATTATTTATGTTTCTTAGTTTTTATTAATCTATATCAATACTACATATAATAGAAAAACGGTCAAAGGTGAAAAGTTGAAATGTTGAATTGTTGAAATTGGTCAAATGAGTGAGAAATGTATATTGTAATTAATACTCTTATTAAAACACCCCATTACTTAAAAGTACAAAAATTTATTCACATTGTACAACCAATTAAAAACAGATCTATCAAATAAAAAACAACTAATTAAAACACTCCTTACTAAAAAGTTCAATAAAATTTTCATAACGTACAATTTAAAGAAGCTACAACATAATCCAAAATATAAAATAATTAAACACACTAATTAATGATATTTTTAAAACACCCTAAAATGAAAAGTACATGTTATTATACACATTATAAAAATTAATAAAACACACAAAACTTCATACAAGCTAACAAGTTGATGTTACATATAGTTTTAAAAACCGAACCGGACTGGACCAACGTGTTCAACCGGGAACCGGTGTCGCCACCAGTTCGGCTAACCAATTAAAGCCATCCGAAAACGAACTAGAGATGACCCGTTAAAACCGATACAAACTTGTGAATTAGGTCTCATCGAGATCTATTTCTGCGGTTAATCATCACAGGGTACCTGCCGCCAAAACGCGCGAGTACCCTGCTTATATACTATATGTAAAGGAAAAACCAAAAAGTAAAAAGTAAAAAGTTGAAACTAAAAGTGGAAATGTTGAAGACATATATTTCAAAATGAAACTATTACTATACATCGAAAACCGGGTTGACCCGGGACGCTTCAAACCCGGCGGGTTGACCCGATTTAATTTGACTTGTTTTCGACCCTACCGGTCGGGTTGACTCGGTTTAAATCGACTTGCTTTTTTTACTGGAATAGTTCAACCGGTTGAACCCCCCGGGTCGAACCGGGTTTCAAATTTGACAAAATTATATGAGAATGATGAAGTAGTTATGGAACCCGTGACAAATTTGGAAAAATGATAGACAAAGTAATTGTAGTTTTTTGTTGTTTATTTTGCTTTGACACATGTACGTTGTCATCTGTATAATGTTATTTTGAAAAATGTTGGTCTTGCACCATTTAAGGGACTAGCATATATGAATCGTCTTTTAAAAGTTAATATATATTGTATAGCCCTTTGTCTGGTATATCAATGATGTTATGTAAGTTTATTAGAATCACAAAAATTAAATAATATTGTTATCTTTAGCGATAATTATTTGTACCCCAAACAAATAGCTTTGAACAATGCTATTTAAATATATATGCAAATTGATAGTACAAGATAATCTTATTATGATGATATTAAATTTGTAAGGTTGCAAGTTTAAAAGCCACACACCAAATAATAAACGCTACGCATGTAAAAAAAATTGTTATCACTGCCTAAATTACTGACAAAACAAGAAAATGCAGTCATACACGTTGGCTATACATCTAAACTACATTATAATATTGCCAACTACATAATACCTTTACTTTTTGTAATGCTTGAATCTATTAATACTAAAATCTTAATAACTTAAAAGTTAAAACAATCCTATTAGAAATATACTCCCACACTTATATCGACTCCACATAATTTCTTGAAACTGTACATTTTGTTGCTATGCAACCACGCATCATAATTATACTTATTCGAAAATGATTCTCTGACGCTACAAATACAGTTTGTTGAAAGAAACTTATGGGTCTTCGGGATTTTGCAGAAAACTAGACACCGTTGCCGCTAGGCGCGGGTACTCGTCTAGCTAAGTTATATTGAAATTGACCTATATATATATATATATATATATATATATATATATATATATATATATATATATATATATATATTATATATATCTATACATTATATATAAGAGGAGGCATGCCACATAAAATGCCACTTGGCATCCCATAATGCCATGTCATATTTCCATGTCATCACAATTAAAGCCACGTCATCGAAATAAGCAACCTTTTGACATTTATTAAAATTTCGGATTTATTTTTCAAAAAATGATCTTAACAAGAATCGAACCTAAATCTCTTAGTCCACAAATAAAGATGATAACCACTAGACCAACTCATTCTTTGTATTATATTATGCAAATCTAAATCTATAAACGTATTCAACCATCAATTTAATAAGATAAGTATACAACATAAAACCCTAATTAATCTCACGTAAAAAAATCTATGTTTATTCATATTATATTTTTTCTCAAAACCCTAACAGCTTCTTTTCCTCGAACATCTCTTCACAAAGAAAACAATCATTCGGTATTGAGTTATTCTTTAGTTATTATTGACAAATTCTAATATATATTATTTATTGTATACTGCTTTGATTCTTGGTATTTTATTGTTCATAACAATTGGATACTTTGAATCCAAATAGTCACGGTATACTTCTCATGAAATCTTTGACAAGCATGTACCACGACATGTTCATTAAAGTATGTTTCCCACATTTTATATTCCCAAAAATTGATACAAATCATTTGTAAACACTGCTCGGCTTATCAGTTTGATTGAATTACAACATAATCTATCCATTTAATTTTTACTATTGGTAGATATTATGAGTTTGGATGTTAGTCATACTCTTTCCTTCCTGAGATGTTAGTCATACTCGTTT